>VWZU01007622.1:1376810-1410646 GCA_013397095.1 Sterrhoptilus dennistouni | reverse complement strand
CGAACCTCGCCCCCAGAGCCGCGCGGACAGCGAGGGTGAGCCACGGACCCTCCCGGCGCCGCCGCAGCAGGCTCCTTACCCAGAGCTTCACGGGCACTCGTGTGTCTGTGTGCCCGCGGAAAATACTAGGGAGTCGCATCCTGGAGCTATACTGTAAAACCAGATCCATCGGAAGGAGCAATGCCTGTAACCTCTAGTTTAAAAAAAAAAATCTAAAGAAGGAGGGAAAAGAGGAACAGCGGGTTCCAGCCGCATGTGTGTTTCTTTGGCAGAACTCCCGGCTCCAGCAGTGCCTCCTTTCCCCTGAAGGCCTGTGCCTGCCAGTGACCCCCACTGCTGCCCCTGAACCCCTGTGCCTGCCCTAAACTTCTCTGCCTACCCCTCAGCCCCTCTGAACCCCTATGCCTGCCCCAGCTCTGCCACTGAGCCAGCCCTTCTGGCTGATGAGCACTGCCAGATGGGCTCCTCATCCCAGTGCCCACCTGTATTCCCGCTCAGAGCGCCACAACAGAGGCCAGCCGGAGGGACTGAGGGCTGTCCCTGCTGCCACTGTGCGTAGCAGCAGCACAGTCCCACAATGTCTCTGCCATGTTAGGAAGCACCACTATCACCGTGTTCCTCAACTCCCGTGATGTTCCTCCTATACTGGCTTCACCATCATGGCCAAGACTCCTCCCGGTCCCTAGTTACTCCTCTGGATTATAGTGGCATCTCCAAAGCACTTGAGTAAGACCAGCGTGTTTACGTGAACAAGAAAAGTGAGTTCAGCCTGTGGTCCACACGGCCAGGGCCGTGGAGCTCCTGAAAGCAGCAGATGGCTGCAGCTCTGGTGAGGCTCCGTGCCCTCTCCCAGCAGGCTGTGGCTGGCTCAGCTCAGCACACACCAGCACTGCTCTCCCCCACACAGCACAGGCCCCCAGCACACTCTGGCACTGACCATGGAGGCAGACCCATGTTTGGGAAAGACCCACAGGCCTTTCATGTTTGTAAATCCCATGGACCAGCCTCAAAGAAAAAAGATGCCCTAACTCAAAGTCAAAGAGCAAAAGCCAGGAGGGAAAAGAGGCAGAGAGGAGTGGGCCTGCTTGCAGTCACCTATCAAGCTAGCACTATGAAGAGCCAGGGGGTTAAAAATATTAGGGAGACATATCCTGCTATATATATCCACAGCACACAGCAGGGCCCCTCTCCTGGTTACAGGCTATCCCCACTGTCTGGATTTATTAAACTGTTGTTGACATTTAGCTTGATATTACAAGGTCTAAGGCCTCAATCCAAACACAACAGTCGAGCTGGGGGACAGTGATTGTGAACTGTAAATAAATATCCTTTGAGAGTTCCTAGAAGAGCAGGATGAGTTTAAATTATATGTCAATGGAATGCTTTTGTGCAAGTGGAGTATTAACCAAGTACAGCACTGTTACCAGCAGAGAGAAGTAATTCAGTACAGATAACAGATGTGGAGCACCTTCAAAATTACAATCTGATTGTCCTTAAACTGCTTTGAAAACAATTAATTCAACAGACCAGACTTCTAAACATGGCTGTTGTATGGGCAGACCCACTCAATGTGAACAGAGCTGCTGCTGAGGCCAATTACCTTCCTCTTGCAAACTCTTTGCTTTCAAGGACTTTGTAAGACAAAGTTTACATACATCATTTCCCAACCTCGTGTTTAAAATGAGAAGTTGGTTTCAGATGAGTGCAGTTTAAAGACTACAAAGAAAGCGGAAAACAAACCAAACTAATATACTGGTATTAATGCTTCTCTTTACTCATACAATTGAACTGTAGGTGTTTAGAGTCTTTAGTTTCTGAAGAGCATTAACCCATGACATAAAATAATTGCTTTGGCAAGACTGGGGATTCAGCACACAGACTTGGTAACTAACACACTTCCTCTCTAGCCCAATACCCACCAACTATTATTGTACAAGTGCAGGCACAATGACTGCAAAATGGTTACAGACTTCTGTATCCATAAGTAGTGCACCTGATAAGCATCCTCAAGAACGTCCTTAGCACAGTATTTGGCTCATCACCTATTTATTAAGAATTTATCACAAACTTTTAAATCTAAATCAAGCCCTGTGCCAGAGAGCCCATATAAGCTTCTCTGTCAACAAGAATGGGGGACCAGCTTCCTGCTGAAATTCCAAGTAGCAGGTTCCACAATGACCTCTGAGCCGGACGGCTGCTCTGGCATCAGGGTTGAAGCTCCTTAAGCAGGTTCTGGCACAGAGTCATAATGCTTCTCCACAGGCCATTACAAGTCTAGCATATTAATGATAAAACCAAGGGCTAGTTAAACTTGGTAACAGGTGAAATTTTATGAAGGACATGTTCACTGATCTGTCTCCTCAGTACATTACTGGGAAAACAAAAGACTCATTCTGGAACCCACAAGAACAAAACCTGGGTTTTTTTATTTTATTTTACTGTTAGTAAAGATGTTAATGTCAAGTGTAAAGAAACAGTCATGCTTTGGTTGACCAAAAGTGGACAGATTCTGCTTTCTCAGTATGAGTTTTGCATTTCTGCTACTTCTCCCTTTTTTTTTCTCTGATTCTCTAAAGACATTACTGACTGTGGGCAGGTTCTTGGCTAGTCCTTAGTTTAAAGAGTAATAGAAAACCCACAGTCTTGAAAGTGGACAAGCAGGAATTGTTTCCTCCTGCCTGCAGCCAGCCCCTTGGGGTCCTGGACAGTGTGTGTGCAGAGGGGCTTCCCCCTCCCTGCACTGTCAAGCAACTTCAAGGCTTCAAGCAACTGCAGATGCACCCATTGAATGTCCATGCCCCCACCTCTCAGACTGCCACGTGGGGGAAATATTCACCTTTCTGATTAAATCTGGAGTTTAAGTTTGTCAGAAAAAGATACAGAAGAAGGGCACCAACCGAGGGAAAGAAAAAGTGCTTTTCTCATAGGCAGTGAACTCAAGTAACTACTGATTTGCCAGCAGTATGTATCCAGCGGTATTATGTTGCATTTAATGTGATTAGGTGCAAGGAACAAGCAGATGGGAGCACTGTGAAGAGATTAGCAACACAACCCAAAAGAAGTAAAGTTGCTGGAGAGAAGAAGGCAGTATTTAGGCCTCTAAATTAACTCCTTGTTAAAGCTATTCTTTACTCTGCAGTAATAGGAAGGATTAGGAAATTCAAGCAGTCCTTCATATGCATAGTTGGTTGCACAGCCTGAGTGATCCCTTTGCTGTCCACACATGCAGTGGTTTACTTTCCTGTACTGGAAGGAGGGTTCAGTCAGGGACACTGAATTATAACATGCTGATTTAAAAGTAATCACCGTTTCAGACCTGACTAGCACTGGCTCTGTTTACACTGGAGAGTGAGAAAATCTACTTATGAATTATCCCCACTGCAGTTCTATTAGTCCTCACGTGTTGGCTCGACATAGGCAATTTGCAGTCGTCTGTTCCAGCAGGGTTAAATGGTACAGTGAGCATAATGCCCTGGCCCTGTTTACCCTGGAGATTACACTGCTGGTAACTTCGATGCTCCCCTGCCACTGCTGAAAAACAGGTAGAGAATTTCCTGGTGCTGATGCCTGAGGAATGAGAAGCTCTGGGCAGGGAAAGGCAGCTGTAAATATGAGGCAGGTAAGCAACTCGGACTATTCAGACCAGGAAAAGATCCCCAAGGGGATGAAGTAATGGGGTGTCTGAGAACCAAAATTTCCCACCATTAGGGTGAATATTGTGATACAGTGGCTTCCATGTGTTTTAGTTGTTGCTACTTCAATTCTCCATTTAATTCTGTCCAAAATTAGTGAACAAATTTCACTGCACTGAAAATATTGCACCTCCCTCCATCCTTAATTTTGATCACATTCCACAGCTTTTGTCACATTTTGAGCTCAAATCAACTAAGTGTAAAAATGAGCTATTTAAGTAAGAGGAAAGGCAAGAAAGGATCACAATATTGTTTGTTTGGGGTTTTTTAAATTCTGTTATTATTCAGAGCTCTCCCAGCAGTACTTGCAATTAGTACCTGGTACTAGATTCTGTGGAGTCTCTGGTTGCAGCATGACTACCCTGCCTAAGCTCCCTGTGGTTTCCAGGCAATTCCCAGCAAGTACAGGAAAAAATCATCCCTCATTATTTTTTTTTCTGTTCAAACAGGAGCTAGAAGAAATTCACTAAGGACCACATTAAAAAGCTGAGAGATCACATCATGCATTATCCTGCCATAGGAATGGATGAAAGTTAAATGAGGGGTAGAATTAGAGTGGATGCTAGAATTAAGCATATGCAAAAATCCACCTCCAACACAAAACTGAAAGCCCTGTTGTAGAAGTATAGGTTGCTAAATAAGCTATTAGTGGTATTTTAGACACAGAAAGAACGTTCATTCTTCCACTAAAGAACATACTTCAGTTACAGAGAATATCCTGCCAGGTGGATTATTCGCTCCATGAATCTCAATTGCCAGCAAACTCCCTGGCAGCCCGGAAAAGAAAACAACGGGCTCTCGACTGCAGGTTAACAGACTATCAAATATTTTAGTACTTTCTGACTGTGGTGTATGCAAAGACTTCAAAAGACTGGACAGTGCAGAAAGATCACAAGGAAACCCAGCAACCCTGGTCTAAAAAAAGAAGAAAATCTAAGGGCACGACAGAACAGAGATAAGAAGGGAAAGCAGAACCAGGATTACAATACTGTACTAAAAATACAAGTAGAATGTGAAGAGCTGTATTTTATTTCTGACATTAATATAATCAGCTAGTTTAGAGACACTAAGCTCTGCCTCACTGATGGTGCCGTCTTGTACCTGAAAGTAAAGAATGAAGACAGAACCTGGAAAAAGTATCCAAAGAGATATGGGGAACAAAGGCAATCAACAGAATGCAAAATTTGAGGTCAGTGGTGACATAAAAATAATGCTTTTAAAGAACTACAATGCCAATATAAGCTAGTGTTAGCATTTAAAAGTGAGCAAAGGAAAGACTTTAATACTGCTAAATGGATCTTCATGCAAAACAAAGGAATTTGTTTTCCTTCATCCTGCAGTTTTCTTATCATTTGTCTTGCAGCATTTACATACATGCTGTCTGGATGTGTAATCATAAGGGAAATTAACCCTGGATAACCCCATGCTGCAGCACGTTTACAGAAATTGCTCTAGAGAAAACAACTCTAGGAATAAAATGAGGGATGTTCAAACCATCGGAAATCAAGTGAGTCACAGACACGATAGGTCTGAAGGATGGGAAAAATCTCTTTATGAGAACATGCCATTAAACATTACAATCAAGCATAAAATTGCTCTGCCACAGTATTTTGTTTTATTTGCATTGTTAAATTTCTTCTCCTAACAATAATGGATAGTTTATAGCACTAATGATTTATACTAAAGGAGCTGTGTAAATGCATCCCAAATGGGCACCTTCTTTCTTAAGAACCATAGACTCAGTTTCCTTCAGCTTGATCACAGATCGGTGACTCACACAAATTTCACATCTGCCTCAGGATACAATGGCGCAGCTTCTAACGAGGTTTCACGATGGATTAAGCTCCTCTGGTGCAAGAGAGGTGTAAAAACTTATGCCAATTTAGAAAAGCACGCTGCGTTTCCACAAATTGCCATGGTGCAAGAGCAACAGAGGCTCTGCCATTAACAACTGTTATCACATTACTAAGTTCATTACTTGTGGTTTCTGCAGGTCCACTTAAAATAAAATACGTGGCTGGCATACAATCCGTGTATGTCCATGCGCAGAAACACAAATTTTCCCCAATAAATCAATGTAATTGATCACATTGTACAAGTATTTCAATGTGTCTGCAAAACGCATTCACCTCATTTGCAGTGCACCCCCAAAAGAGATGAGAATTGAGATTTTTGGTGGGCAAAATTACTTGGATTTGCTCTAGTTTGTAACCCTCCTTCTTATGATATAACAGAGTAATCTATTCCCAATCCACAGCATTCTGAAACAGTAAAGTCAGGTTCCTTCAAATCAGAAATCAGAGTGGCATAAAACAACCCTGTGGGACCCACCTACATCTTATCCTTCCAGAGTGTCCTTGACCTTTATGTCAAAATTAAGGTATTAACTCATGCTTGATTCCAGCAGCTGAAGCATTAAGAAAATAATTTAATTTAAGGCAAAATCTTGAGAAAGGACAACACTGAGAATAAGAATCTAGTCAAGATTTCTTAGGCCAACAAGAATGAGAATAACTGCAGGTAAAAAGTACTCAGGTCATGTGGAAGTATCAGGAAGTTTGTAATGCACTTCTTTTCTGACTAATGGCCTAAGTGAGTGTGTGGACAATAATCCTCAAGCAGGAGATGTGAGGAGGAAATAAGAGAAAAAGTCCACAGAGAATGTCAGTTGTCAGATGCTTCCTGCAGTTTTTCCATAACCACTTATCGGGAGCCAGTTTTAACGCATCATCACAGGCATTCCTCAGCAAGCAGCAGCGTTTCTGTCACTTCCTTCAGACTGGAAAAGGAGTAAGACTTCCCAAAAATACATCTTCTAGAAAAGAGGAAATTAAGCGAGCAAGCTCAGCACTCAATGGGAATGGGATACCTCACTGTTACTTGTGAAAAGCAGACCTCTGAGTAAACCACCAGCAAAATGACAACCACACTGCAGAAGCTACCAGGCTATTTTTACCACAGCAGAATATGTTATCTTTTCATTTTGTAGAAAGGCAATAAAAATTCATAAGATTCATGCTCTGCATTTAAAGAGAAAAGCTTGGTAATACAGCATTCAGACCACATGGTTTTTAACATTACCATGAATGGTCTAAGTTCTTCAGTCTTCTGACATGTTCACAGGGATGGTGTTTACATTGACTTGTTCATAGTACATCATATCACATTTTAATGATTCAGTTCGCTCTGACAAAAGGAAACATCTGCCATAATTTTTTTCTTTCGTGAACTTTATCACAATTAAAAATCTGACGTTTCACCAGCCTGTGTGCCAACTGAGAGGAACGCCAAGTTCGGCACTTCCCGATACATACAAATGAGTGCGGCACGAACAGCTAGTACCAACAGCACCAAGCCATCACTGACTTGTCAGTTCTCACCACAAAAGAGAAGAAAGATCACAGTTTGTGGGCAATAATTTTATAATCTTGGTCTGGTTTCCATATGACAGAGTGCAAGAGAGAGAAAGCAAAAAAAAAAAAAGATAAAAAGAACGTTTTGCAGCTCTGTGTGATGACAACATAAGATTTCTATGTCTTGCCCTATTGCAGCCAGAAAAATATTAAAGCAGCATGTCAAAACTGGCATAGCTTCTAAAAAAATGATTTCCAAACATTGCTTGATGGACAGCAACCTAGCAACTCAATACAAAGCTTAAATCTGCATCTCTTTTACATAAAATGAGACCAATCCCACCCAATGCAATGACAGTATTCTCGTTTTCAGCAGAATTAATGGTATCTACAAACTCAAGCCACTTCTGAGACACTACATATGAGAGGAAGGCAGCTTGACCATTTACCATGAGGACCACCAACCTCTTGTACCCTGTGTAAGGGCAGGCTAACTTCTGTATTTCTACGCAGTTTAAATGACACTGTCATTTCAGGATGGAAGCCTGAACAAAACCAGCAGCCATGCAGTGCTAGCTCATATGTGGTGTAGCAGAGTCCCACTCTACCGTGATGTTACTGAGCCCAGACGGTCAAAGGGATAGATGTTTCTGAACAGAATCCAGGACAGAGCTGGGGTCTCTGATGGTTGAGAGGTGTTTTCTAACACTGCTCCTCCAATCATTTTTTTCTCTGTAGCCCTAACATCATATTCGATCAGGTAGGATACAATTAAACTTGAAGTGTCTCATAGGAGGACTTCACATACCAAGAAAGGAAAAATGACCCTGCATACAGAATATACAAGACTGCATACAAGGTATGGCATAGATGCTTAGGGAGATGCATCATCTACTAGCTACGAGATCAGACTGAGCCTGAGATTCTCTCTTAAACTCTGTCACAGACCTGTAAGTGACCTAAGGCAAGTCCCTTCAGCTCTTTCTGCCCGTCATCTCCATTCTTCTCTGTCTGGGTACCACAGCAGCACCTACACAACACTTTCACAGAGCATGGCCTCACTCACCTCAGCCTTCACACACCGTCCACTATCAGTACCATATGTCACTTGGACTGCTAAGCCGCTTTTGAAGATGACATGTGAGCACCTAAATCACAAAGATGCATTTTCAAAATCTGCCCAGTGGTAAGTGGATGGGTGCCTTTTCCCAATTAGCAAAAGGCTGGTCCCAAGGGGCTGCAATGGTATTTTCCTGTGTGTGACAGCAAAAAACCAAAATGTGCTTGAAATCTTACCAGATGCACAGGGAAATGATAGCTAATGCATCTTATAGTTGGTTGGCTGGTATTTTTGGATGGGAGGCTGCATTTCAAACTACTTCATCCTGTATTCCCACTCTGTACAACTGCACATCCGACATTGTACTGACTCACCGGTAGCATTTTTGTGCAGCCCACTAAAGAGATAACACTACATCCCATTTGGGTGGGGCAAGGCTTTCTGGGTGAATTGACTTGTTGGAGAGGAAGTTTTGAGAGTAAGATACTCGTTTTCAGGGTCACAGAGAAACCATGATCTCCTGTGCGTGCATGCAAAGCAGGAAAAACACATCCCCTCCCTCTCACTTCTCCATGTTACCCCACTGGGGCAGAAAAACTACTGAAGCTTCACATTTGGTGCAGCCCTAATTTTTAATATAAAATGTGGTTTTTCATTAGGATTAAGGTAAAGGGTTAAAACCAAATAAATCTAAGATCTTACGCAGCCTTTAGGGAGAAGGCTAAGCTTAGTGCCCAACCTAGGAGTGGATGCTGCCCACACAGCACACCTTCCAGACTGCCTCCAGGCAAACCCAGGGCAGACAAAGCCTTCTGGAGAAGCAAAGGGCAGAGAGATCTCTCCATCATCCCTTCCAGTCTGGGATCAGGAGTCTCTGCCACACTTCTGATCCGCTGAGTTTTAAGTCAAAGCTGCAGAGAATCGGCCTGAGCCAGGCAAGCGTTTTATAGTGCTGCTCTGTGATCCCCTGCCACCGGCGCCGCTTCACGCATTCGTGCAACGATTCCAGAAACAGCCTTGACTGCTCACCCATTAACTGTGAGGTGCGAGTCAGGTTTGCACTGCTGGGAGACAGGCTATTTTTACCACACTTAGGATGTGCTGTCACAACACTAAATCCCAGTTGCAGATTTACCAAAAGCATTAAGGGGATTTGTCCGGGATTTCAGGGTGCCGGCATCCTGATCTGCATAGCAGCTCAGACCAGGCTTTTTGCCATTCATAAGTCCCAGACAAATGACTCGTGAGAGTGTGCAGCCTGCCAGCACAGAGCATATCCAGCGAGCACGTGGGGTCTGGGATGCGTCTGACACCGGAGGCATGTGCTGGCCACCTGCACACGGCATCCCAACCTCCCCCACGCGCTGCCAGGCTTCACCCTACACCTGTGTGCATGTGTGCACCTTCTCTTCCCTGCACAGTGCCTGGGCACACCACACCACGAGGACCACACATGTGGCACGTGGGAAAGGCCTGGCCACACAGCCCCTGCCCTCAGGCAGGGCAGTATTTACTCCCTGTACATCCCACGCCATTCCTGCTTTCTGTAGTCTCAACCAAGCGCAGCACAAACTTACAATTGCTTCCCTTATAAAGTTTACACCCTGCAGCAAGAGCTTCCCAGCCACCTCTGCCCTCAGGGATCCAATCACCTGGCTGTGGTAGGTACTCAAAAAGGTCTCCCGGGAGAGATCGTTGATGGCTCATGGATGAAGTCTGAGAAATATTGCCATATGACACTCAGGATGGTGAGGCTGAGGTGCTGCCAATACCTTACCTGCCATATTTCCTGCCTTGATATGCATGTCATCATATTAGCACAGTTTTGCCAAGTGAATTAGAAAAGGCACACCCTTTCCAGAGTTTTCCTGGATTTTTTTTAGACATACCAAATACCTTGCTGTTAATGCATCTGGTTTCTGGTTTACACACCTAAGGCAGGAAGAAGGGAATTGCTCAAGCCAAAGTTGTGCATACAAGAAGCATGAATCTGTCATACAACCCAAACTGGTTCTCAGCTTCAATCTATCCTTTTTTGGGCAGAAACAGCTTAGACATTTTGAATTTTAAAAAACTCTAGTAATTTTTTCTTTATTTCCTCTCATATTTCTTGCTCTGAAAGCTCAGACTAAGATGTTTTGTTCATTGTAGGTGCCTTACCCAAAGCTAATTTAAACCTGAACACCTCTAAAAATTTTTAGGGAGGTGGTTTTCTGTTTTGCTTTGGGGTTTGGTTTTTTTGTTGGTTTGCTTTTGAGGTTTAGGGGAGAAGATGGGGGGAGGGTTTAACTCTTAGAGTTAAGAGTTGTGGTTCCCAGTATTAGAGGTAAGAGTTGTGGTTCCCAGTGTTAAATCACAAAATTTTGAGGGTCTGTTCTTCTGCTAAAAAAAAAAAAAATTGCTTTTTTCTTTTTTTTAGCACAGTGTGAATTTTTGTCACATAAAGAACTGAGTCCTAGTTTCCAAAAGGTTCGTATTTTATCTTTTCTGCTATATTCTGCTGTTTCGTCAGTTAATACTTTAACATCCTGCCTGAAACTGAAGCAGTTTTAGGTTCTCCATTGCCTACACATCTTGTCATTTCTAACACGACAGTTCTGTAACCTGTTTGTTTTCTCAGTGCGTCTTTGAGCATCACTTGTACTTCACAGTGCAGATGTCTAATGCAGATCAAGGCGGGCACTGCAGCATATTCTGTTCCAAAAAACATCCCCACCTCCTCATTTGTTTTGCAACATGGCTATCAAAGGACTAAATAACATAATAGTTAGCATACATCCATTGTCTTACATATTCTGCATGTTTTATGCATGTTACCTAATTTCTTCACTCCCATGGAATAGATACAGAGGTGATCTCTTTGTATGAATTGTGGATACAAAACAAGTTAATAGCTAAACTAAATAATCAGATCAAAGCCCTTTCTCAAATTTCTAAGGCCAAAATAAATCCCATTTATAAGGAAAAACACACACAAAAAAATTGTACACCACCTTTTGCAAGCAAATGAAATGTAGGCTAAAGTTTGATCGCCGCTTTTTCTCTGTGAGCCTGTAGCCCAAATGTGAAACCTGGGTTCTCCCCCTTAAAGCTCACACCCAGAGGCATGGCTCACCGGTCAGTGCAATCTTCAGAGCTTCCCATCTTGAACAATTTATTTTCAGGAACAAAGCCTGGAAGAGATCCAAACCCCCCGTGTGGATTGGCAGCAGCTCAGGATGCTGTCTAGGTGTGTCTGGCTTGCCCAACTAACAACTCTTTCCAGTTCCTTCATGCAGAGCACACTTGTGTTTCACCATACTGCAGAAAGCCACCCATAAACTTTCATTCCTTCTTCTCTGAAAAGGACGCTAGTTTCTCCCACTAGATCCCCAGCTTTTTGGGCTGTCAGACACTTTGGGGTTTAGCTGGTGGCTTAGAATTCAACAGCGAATGTATGGTTTAGAATTTACATCTGGGAAAACAATTTCCCAAAATATCTGTATGAATGCAATGCAGAAATATGCCACATTATAACAGTGAGTATTCTTTCTCAAAATGGAAGTGTTATATTTCAAACACAGCCCTATGCCGCGATGAGCCAAGAAACTTCTGAAATGAGTAGCAGGCCTTGCTCAGCACCCTGTGTGCAAAGCAGCCTCTTCCTGCTCCTCTTGCCCCTCCAGGTAGCCCTGGCACAGCAAAGCAAAGCTTTTCAGCTGTGCTGTTAAGCCAAACTCTCCTCAACATTCTTATTAGGACAGCGTTTCCCAGCTGCCACCACCAAACTGTTACCCCTGAAATGGCTCCATCTGAAGGCTATTTGTATCCTAGAGTCATTTAGGTTGGAAAAGACCTTTAAGGTTATTGATTCCAAACACAAACGAATTTTTCATGTGCAGAAACACACAGGAAAACAAACACTAATATTAATCCGTTCAGATGGCAAGAAGCCACCCCCCACCCCCCCCCACGCATAAAGCTGCAAAAATAAATCCATAAGGGCGTTCATAAAGAATATCTTATTTCGGGGAGAAAACAAAAGTGACTGACACAGTTATTTGTCAGTGCTGGTAAATAAATTTGCACGGCTTACAATGTTTACCCTGGAGTACAGCTGAAAGATCCATTCGTGCTGCATTAGAAACCCGCCTCAATGACAAACTTCAGCTCCCCGCTCCAGCAAAGCTGATGTATTGACTAGACAGGTAGATATTAGGTGCTCCGACTGTCTGGATGCTATGGAAATCATGCCGCATGCATCTGACCGTTGTCAGCGGCAGAAGACAAGCGCCGGCCTCATTCTTATTCTAGCCAGGAAAAAGGCCTCGTCTGCATTAGCCTTTTTACTGAAAGGCTGCCATATTTGTCAGTTCAGACGCATGTAAGATAAGCTCTTTCCCTGTTATCTAATATTTCACCAGGCAGTGGAAACGAAGGATAAGCAGAACCTAATAGTCTATGTGGGCAGGAGATCTTGAATGCTGTCAAGCTCAGCGCAAGGCCTGGATGCCCTAGACAAGGGGAAGTTTACAGCAGAAGTTAATCACTTCATTTTGAAGAAAAACTCACAGGGATTTGGAGAAATGGCTAGGACTTATCCTGGCTACACAGCAAGCAAGGAGACAAGCGTAAAACCCTTAGTGCAGCATTGTACTCGGTGCCTCTCCCCTCTTGTAATGTAGGTACTGCTTGGCTATAATTCCAGCCCAGTCAAAGGGGATTAAAGAAGGCAGCTGGAAAACCACTGCTTTTTCTAAGCAGCTGGACAAAATAGAACAGGCAGGGAGAAGCAAAATGAAAAACTAAACTCTGCATTCTTGAAATGCAGAGGGCTGATCAGTGCCTTGTACAGCATCTAGCAGAGATGCCAAAAGTACTACTGCAGTCTGATTTACCTGTACTTCTACACTCCAAAACTGCCCAAACTGCATGCGGAGTTGGTAACAACCTGGCAAAGAGATCAGAAAGGCTCTTGCTCAGTCGCAGGACTCCCTGGCAAGCACATATCTTAACAGGCTTTTCTGCTGCATAATGTGAATACAACAGTGCTAAGTGAATTCCGAATAAAATTAAGATAGCCTGTTTCAGAGCTCACAGAGTAAGTCTGGTTTAACAACATGTCTTCTTAAGAGATACACCGTTTCAAACAGCAGTGAATATACAGTCACACTGCTCCCTTTTAATGCACTGCCATGAGAATCCAACCACATTTGGTTGTACTGGATCACCCTGAACAGCCAAGCTATGCCCAAACAATTTTGTGGGGTTTTTTCCATCTGGCAAAAGTGGAATTTTCAGACATAACTGTTCAGAGGTGCCCTGCCAAAATGCAAGTGACAGCCTTTAAGGGAAGGGTTATAAGACATGTGCGGGATGTGGTATCCAGCATCCCTCTACTGCTTGTTCCCAATCCACTGCCCACCCTTTAAACCACCACCTAAGTGACACGGTGAGCTGTGTTCTGTGCCTGGACTCCTAACGTCAACCCTACACTTAATACCTCATGTGGTCACCAATAATAATTTTGACCCTCCCTGGAGTCAACAACGCTTTGGCTGCCAACGGCAACAGTCCCAGGATAGCTGCTGTCAGCAGCGCCACACCACGTGTGCCCGCACGTGACAGCAGCTCTGCCGTGTCGCCCACCTGCTCCCACTGTGTGATGATGGGGACTACACAAAGTCACAAGAAACCTATTCCCAGGGAGTCAAGTGCTCCTTGGCGTCAGCACTCGCCGTCCTCACGGAGCAGGCCAGCTGGGGGAAGATGCATGTGGCATGTGAGCCTGCAAGGAAAACAAAGCCTAGCCTGCGTCTAATTTTAGGCTTGGCAGCCCTAAGGATGTTCTGGGCTGTCTTTATCTTTGGCTTTTCCAACTCCTCTTCCTTTAAGGTCATACCCTTAAAAGCTGTTGTGCTGCCTCTTGCCTCAGGTCTCTTTCCTTCCCCGCATCAGCCCAGTCAGAAGGTGCAGCAGCATGAAAGCCCTGACCTCCTGGAAAGCCTTCCTTTCAGCGAGCTGGCAGGACAGCCATCCAGGAAAAAACTTCCAGCCTGCTGGCTCAGCTGGGATACAGAAGGGACGATCCCTCATGCTTTATTTCATCACCAGCTGGCTGCAAGGCTTTTTGAATCGCCCTTCTCCTCGGGTCGGTCCAGAGTTTCTCTGCCTTTTTTTCACATGAACCTTGCAGTGTACTTCTTTTTTTTTTTTTTTTTCCAATCATGAACATTAGGTACTTCACTTAAGGTGAATGAATCCCAGTTTGAAGTTAATGGGAAAGGAATGGGAAGGTACCAGGACCTGATGCCACACAGCCAAGCTCCATTTCCCTTTATGGACTCCCTCAAACCCCAAAGCCTGTCCAGCAGGACTCAGATTCACCCATTCCTCACACAAGAGCAAGATGCCATAGGCTAGCTCTTTGCAGAAATTGCCTGGAGGTACAGGCAGAATAACACCAAGTATCCTCCTACTCTATACAAGCCACAAGCTCCCTGCTGCAGCATGCTGGGGGAGGAAATTGATGCTGGACCACCATCCCCACATGGGAAAGCTGCTCATTCCCCAGATGCCTCAGCCCAAGACTGATCCCACCATCTATGGCCAGCTCCAAATGGCAGCTGCAAGGAGCATGTACGCAGCAGCAATGCTGCCAAGTCTGCACTCACAGCCCCAACATCCAGCAAATCAGTGCTCCATATTCAGGGAGTCTAGAAATGCAAAACAGAGAGAAAGGCTAAGGTGGCTTTCCAAAATATTTTTGTTCCACTCCTATTTCCCTAAAATGGTGCAGGGATTTATTTAAAACCTGGAAGAAAAATATAACCTAAAGGTACCCCTCCATCCTGTACAGCATTCCACCTCTGGTGGTGTTTTCCACCTGTGCCCAGAGAATGCAGCAGGTTACCCACTGTGACACTGTACTGGGTCCCAGCCCCAGGGGCACTGGACAACCTCCTGCCCACCTCTCTGGTAAGCCTGAACAAAAATACCAGCTTCTGGAGGTAAGTGTCTATTGTGGAGCCATACACCATGACCCTTACTTCACATCCCAGCTGCCACTCTGAAGCCTGCACAGAAATAAATAATCTTATTTTTCTCTGCTTTTTAATTTTTTTTTCCCAGGGAGAAGGGGGAAATCTTGATTAGGTAGATGTGGCTACTTAAAAGCAGTCTCTAGCAAGTCCATTCTCCACAGAAACAACTGGGGCAGAATGGGTCTCTGTTAATGTTACATTTAGTCATTAAAAATGTGCATTTACGATTCCAAAAGCTGCTAGAGGCAAAACACAAGAGAGAGATACATACTCAGATTTACATTCAGTCTCCAGCCAGAGAGACTCAGTGAAACTAAAATTAACATCTCTACCTTTCATATGCATTTCTGGACAAACATACACTGAGTAATAACCACCACTGCTGTACACATTTGAATACTCTTTCAGCAAAGGCCTAAATGCCTTTTGAAAAACTTAAGTAATTTAGCACTGTGATAGTGTGAAGTGTGTTAAGACACTTTTATATACTACTACATCTAGCTCTGGGGTACATCACAGGAGATGTCGTCTTAAAGGAGCAACACACAATGGCTTTGGGCAGAAAAACAGCTAACAGATAAAAGGAACAGAAGTACTTGCACTGGATGGGAAAATATCACACCGGAATAATAGATAATCAAGTAAAAATAGTAGAAACTGTACAGGGGAACTTTAATTATGACTCACTACAAAGACTTTGATTTCACATTTCCCCCATGCCGGTTAAACAACATCTTGGTAAAACTAGTGCATTTTCACCATTTGTTTGTATTACAGGAACATAAAGATCCTTCAGTCAGGAATCACAACTTCAGTGGCCTGAGCACTGCACAATTAAAAAAAAGACAATCCTTGGATTTTGAGGTCTGGAGCTATGACAAAGAAGATGACTTGCTTATGGAAAAGGAGGTGAGATTAAGGCGTAAAATGCTCACATCCACTGTAAAAAAATTCTGGGTATTCTTAGCTCAACAGCTGTCTAGCCAAAAAAACCCTAAAAAAAAACCCAGAAAGTGAAAAAAACTCACTCCGAGGAAAGCCTTTTTAGGACTTTGATAGCAAATAGTCTTTCTCATGGATCAGTGTAGGGGGCCATTTATTGAATCACCAAGACAGTTTTCTGTTGCACTGGGACAATCCCTCACGAAGCCACATGCAATAAATGCACAAGCAGTCTAAGGGAATTAGAAGGAGAAATTGGCATTGTATTTCTGTATTCCAAATTCTTTCTATTCTATTTTTCTGAGCAGTAAAACTGTAAAAACAAGAACCAGATACTACCTGAAATAAAGCTCTTTCCTATTGTCCTATTACCTAACTTTTAATAGTATTAGTGTCTCAAAAAACAACGCACACTAGGAAGTAAGTGAAGGTTTAAAAAACCCAAAAAGGCTAACTGTAAGTTAATTAACTAGATGACACACAGCACAAATTCTGTGGCCATAGGCTGGACCCAAGGCTCTCCTTGACCATCAGCAACTGGAAAAAAACATCTTAAAGTTGTTGCATTTCTGCTCTATCACCCAAATTTTGCTTTGTTTCTAGGTTATGGGGATCTGAAATGGAAAACTATACCTGTTTTTCCCATACCAGAAAACTATACCTGCTTTTCCCGTAACAGTTTGCAAATTTCACAGGCCATTTCAAATAACTTCTGGCAGATTTTTTTTCCTTCTCAGATCTCCTTGGTGCAGGGAAGCTTTAATAATTTGCTCATGCAGTGCCAAGCAGAATACAAAGATGAAAAAAGAAAGGAAAAGAAAAAAAGGAAAGAATCACCAACAAACTAACCTTCAACCTTAAAAAGTGGAAAAATAAATTAAGATGAGGGACTACATGAGAGTAAGGGGGTGAGATGAAACAGGCATCCCCATGGGTGCTCGGAAGTGATGATCCTACAGTCTCCTCTGATTTCACAGTTCAGGAGCTCCTGGCACACCACTGGCTTATCTGCAGCATCTCCATGCTGGAAAGAAAAGTTTCCATCTACAACTCATTTATTAAAAAGTAGCTCTTTATGCTATCATAATACAATAATTTACAGTGCTTAGGTTTACTCTGTGCTTTGTTGCTGAGGAGAGCAGAAACAAACTTACTGTTGTTCTTCTTCTTCTACAGTGGTTTAAAAGCACAGCGCAATTTCAAGGGCAGATCAAAGTTAGACTAATTATTTCCTTTCTGTATATCCCATAACTAAATGTAACAGGTCACTAGGGAAGGGTGAAACAAAAGATGAATGTATTTGCACACACTAACAGCAAACACCAAGAAACAAGGACATTATTTATATAATAAAAATATGCATAAGGGAAAACATCAAAGCTTATATAAAATATACAAACCCACAAATATATCACCAATAGTGCCTAAATAACTAGGGAAAGGAACCGGCTGCTCTCTTCTCCACACTTCACATTAAACAGAACTGCTGAGGTGGTTATATCCTTCAAGAGCCTTTAGCACTACTGATGATAAAGGTTTGATAATTCCAGTACTACTCACTTGATGTTAACCCCAAGACTAAAAAAATACATTGCCATTGTTTTCTGTTGTTTAGAAACATTTGAGTTTTCTCAGGCCATACCAAAAAGATTTGGGCTGCAGTCAGGAAGGCTAGAAACATGTTTTACTGTATTTTTTTAATGAGACTTGACATTCTTCTTATACAGTTCCAAGAATCAGAGTTTTAAAGTACTCCAGCTATCATGAGAACTGAAGAGTGGTCAAGAATATAATTTGCCTGTAGAAACTTGCAGAAGCAAATAGCTTCTGCTCTGCATTAGTTCCTCTCTAGGAAACCTTAACAGACATATTCCACTTATGTTACTGTTCCGTTGTCCTTTTCCCAGGTTACTTCATCTGCTAGTTGAAAAATTGTAACTTTTGAGGCAACCCCCCCCCTCAGTGTGTAACTCCAGTGTTTTGTCTACCTGTCAGCAACCACACAAGCAGTCTCCATGGCCTATCCTTGGCATTCCTACTTCCACCACAGCTTCAAAGTACCGACAAAAGGTATGATGGCCCCAGCATACTGTGACTCCTCCAGACAGAACACAACACACAGTGGCATCTGTCAGGGGTCAGGCCACTGTCCAACTTCTTTTACAGCCCATTCAATTTTCCATGATTCAGGACAGCTTTTGGTATAGGAGCAATACTGCTCTTTGAGATTTTCCCGTGAAAACCATGTTCTTGGACAATGTTTTTCAATGCTCTGTGGGTGAAGAGGTGTCCTGGGTTGTAGTATAGGATGTGCACAAAGTATCCTATCACCACCTTCATGAACTCTTGAATCCAATTGTTGGAGCAGTGTTTCCAGGCCCCCTTCCTTTGGGCTCTCTCCTGCTAATGGCCCATCCATGCCTTGCCCATGACTCACAGGTAACTCCCTCCAGGAATTATCTCTGTTTAATGGGCCATCAAGGATCCACTTCACGACTCATCATCCCATTGTGAGATGCTCTGCCCAGGGGGAGGAGCCAAGCATTCTCACTTGGATATAATCTGGGATTTGGGACAGGACAAGCAGCCTTTACCCACTGGATTCCCAGAGGACCAGAGCTACCAGACCTTTCTACAGGATCACTGCTTCAGGAAGAGCACCTCATCTGGACTGCTTCCACCACCCTGCTCAGGTTGTATTCTGACTCTGTCAGTGGTCTTTTGTATTATTGCATTTATTTTATTGTATTTTACTTTTTTTCCTTTCTTATTATTAAAATTTTATTTCTGATTTGAAGCCTCTCATTCATTTTGCTTTCAAACCACAACAAGAGGTTCACTGGAATAGGAGGAGAAAATGATACAGGCATGGAACTGGGGCTCTTCAGGGAAAGCTCTCTTGAACCAAAAGGTGGCACACAGAAAAGTCCCTGAGCTGGACAGAGGTATGGTCACAGCTGCATGGAGCATGGGGCCACTACCAGGAGCTGGGTCTCCACGAGTAGCAAAGCATGCAGTCCTGCAGGAATAATAATTTTATATTTATTGTTCTATTCTTTTATTCCTACAGCATCAGGAAGGTCGTTGTCTGGCTCACCTCCAGAGAAGGTTGCATGGATCAGGCCGAATGCAGAGGACTACAGCCTGGCTCGCAGAGGTCTGAGTGGCACACCTAAGTTTCTACAGTTAAAACCAGACTCCTTCTCCATCTCTACACACAAATAAAAGGGCTTTTATTTGCTTGACAGTGCTCTTTATTTTTTCAGTGTGTGCCCTTTACTGTTCTTTGACTAAGAGTACAGATACAGGCATTTCTCACCCACACAGTACTCAAATGACTTTCAAACCTTTGTGTTAGCTTGTCATTTTTTTGGTAGCTTTCACACCCCTATTGAAACAAAGCTTAGACAAACCCTGAAAACTAAGGATCTCTCCAGACATGTCTAGACTCTCAGTTCAACCAGGCACAATATTTCTGAACTCTCTAACCTTTATGGGAGGTGACCAAAGCCAGCTCAGACAGACTAAACTGACACACTGCCAGCTAATACCCTGAACACCTTAAAATGCAAATAGCTCTAATCTTATTAGAAATGATGCAATTCACCCTACCGCAACAGCAAGAGGGGGCAGGGAAGCAAAACCAACGCTCTTAGCACAGGCTACAGTTCTCATCAGACAAACAAAACGGTAAAATTTATGAATTACAGCCATTTGCAGTTAAAGGAGCCAAATAATTAGGTTTGTTGGGGGTTTTTTTTAATCCATATCAAGCATGGTAAAAGACTATATCTAGGCTATGCGTGGGAGGTGAAAAACTGCCACCATCTCCCAAAGACATGACTAATACAAGATTTGGTAAGTCAGGATGACAATGCTGTCTTTCCTCATACAACTTGGATGAAAGCAAGTATGTAGGAAGCTAGCTAGAATATGCCAGAGGAGGCTCGAGCTGTACCTAGCCACTATAAGACAGGTATCTCACTAACTCAGATGGAGCAAACAATGTAGAAACAGCAAAAAAGGAGCTTTTTGCAAGGCAGAGCTGTCATGCTCTTCTCCTTCCTATCTCCATTGTGGGACAGCAGGAAACTTGCACTGTATAATGGAGGAGCTGGGCAGCTGTGAGCCAGTTCTACTTGGAAGGATTGTGCCACTGATGTGGTGAGCCTTGCACACCACTTGATTCAAATTGCCTAAACCCTACTCATTTACAACCTGTTAAAGGTCTTGATTTCTGAACATAAGGTAAATGATGATTGGTGAAAAGTTCCTTTCTCTGGTGGGCTACTTGTATCCATTACCCTGGAAAAGTAATGCTGCCTTGGATTTCTACATGCTCTTCCAGCAAAGGCTTTCCACATTTCTCCCAAAGACTTTCAAGTCCTGAATCTGTCCCTCAGTGGAAATACACTTGGCCCTCAAGTGAGGCTGGCCAACTTGAAGCTCATGCTGGATCACATTTCCCGGTACTGAATTCACTCCTTTTCCAGGAGCAGAGATGTATGATCAGCTACAGCAATTAAAGTATAAAAAAGGACACTGATAATGAACTGGTTTCTGTCGTGCCATATCAGCCGACAAGCTGTGCTGCAGTAGCACAAAAGCCTTTCAGCCATGCTAGCAAGCAGAGGCACACGGGAGAGAGGACTGCTGGAGTTTTGGAAGCTATTTGCTGCGGTAATCTGCAACTGGTGTAGAGCAGCATGTACAGAAGGAGTGTGGCAACTTGACAGAAAGCGAGTAGCAAGCTGCTTCTCTTTTATTGCGGCTTTGCTCAGCTGGGTTCCCTTATGCAACCACCACAGGAGCAAATTCACCATGGGAGGCAAGAGGAAAAAGACTGATTTATCTTAAGCCCTGTAGAGCTCCATTCTCAGTTTTGCAAAGAGTGCAGCTCCAAAGAACAGATCCTATCACATGAAAGACCCACCGAAAATAAAAACCCTAATAATTCTCTAAACTCTAGGGCATCATCAAACATAGTTTGCCTCCAGATCATGGATTACTGTTAAATTAGGACAAATCTCTCTTCAAGGGACATCTCAAAGTAAAATAAAACCAGCCACACCACCAAAACCAAAATGAACCGAAAGCCCTACAGCTTCCTCTCACAACCAGACACATATATATCCATGTTTCTGTTTTGGATTGTAAGAGCATAAATATGAACCTATTCTCAGACAAGCATTCCCATGGCATTAAAAAATTTGCTACCCAGTCTTCCATACTGAACCCCCTGGTTTAAGTCAGGTCACAAAAGAAAGGATGGAACAGTCTTTGTAAGTGAGCTGGGTTTTGCTACTCCTTTGATGGATTTGAAAATAGGGATCTGGTGACAGTCTGGCAGTCACTAAATAAAAGGCCAGCAGGGATGTGAGCAGTTAAGGGAGACCTGTGAGGAACAGGCAGGACCTAGAAAAAAATCCTCAGTAATGAGAGTAAAGTTTGTCAGTGCCATGCTAGCTGAAAAGCAACTCTCTGCAGTGGCTGGTGATCTTGTAGAGTTTCAAAAACTGTGGACAGCATGAGCACTGTCTCTCAAGTTGCACTGGGTCACAAAACTGAACAGTTTCATTAATAAAAATTTAAATTTTGCCATTGTGGGGTGCTTGGAGCAAACCCTACTCCATGGTTTGCTATTCCTGCTTACATAAGGGTCCAGCTGACCAGAACTGCAGCTCTGCAGAGAACCTTGCATGGCTACTGCTAGTTCAGTGCTAGCAATCTCAGACTGCTCAGTCTCCAAATTACTGTTAAGTGTCATTAAAGTCCAAAATAAGCCATTGTTCGTATTACCATTCGGATTGCTTAACTTTTGAATGGAACATTCTGGGCCTTTATGTTGGTTTTAGTGTCAGAATGAGCTGGCAAACAAAATGTGAAATCTGAGTGAGCAGTGGATCACCAGGACACCACGACAGGAGTTCCAGGATTTTCTTCACAGCCTTGCAGACTCCACAGAATTCAAAGACTCAAATGGCAACAATGTTGGAATAGGATAGTGTAAAAAAACGAGGGGCAGGAGGGCTTCCAGTTACAAGCCCCACCTTCAAATTGCTAGAAAGACTTAGGTCAGTCATTCCAAGTCAATAACCTAAGACCCCTAGTGCAGAGCTTCTCCGAAGGAAAGCATTTTGCTCATGTCTTTTGCTCCTGTTCTTTGGCTCTGGCCCCAGCACAGCGCTGCTGTCTAACTCCCATAATCTGGCATGTAGAGACAGGAAATTGGAGAGGCGCCACACTATTGGGAACAGAAGTGGTGCCAGCACAGCGACAAAGAAGTAGGAGATGAGAGATCTCTTCTGTAACGCTCCATGACCACGCTTAGCAAATCCATGTGGACTACCACCTCTGTGCCACAGAGAAGAAATTGGAAATTTTCGTACCATTTTCCTTCATGCTGCTGGCTCGTTGAGGTTACTGAGTGCAAGGGAGGGTAGATCGACCACAACTGTTCTGCATGGCATGCACCACTGCATGTCAAAGACACAGCCCCAGAAAAACAACAGGAACCGTAACAACCTTTTAAGAGTTTAACAGTGTTTCAACTGCTACCTTTGAAACTGCCAGGGATGGCAAAAAGCAGACCAACAACAGTGATCACAACACGAGGCAGAAGAGAGATCCAGGTGCTTTGAAAACATCTGTGATACAAAATAAGTTTTTTCACCCATTCATGCCATTTTCTTGGCTCACCTTGCCAGCACCTTTGAAAGCTTCATAAGTCATTCTGATGCATAGAGCACACACTGTCCATGAACTGGCACAGCCCTGCCTAGAGCCACTGAATCCTTCAGGCTGGAGTGGCCCTGGGAGGTGCCCCATACACTGCTATGCCCAAAGCCAGGTCAGCACTAGAGTCCAGATCAGGTTGCACTTCATATTCTGCTGATCAGATCGACTGTTAAAAAATACCCTTTAACTCATCAGGACAAGAAAGGAACTTCACCAACTTCAATGAATCCACTTCTAAAAAGGCATTAAATTGGTATTGTTTTGGTCTAAGTAAGGCTGGCAAGGGTTTCTGAAAACAGGACATCTTGGTCACTGAAAATCACCTCCAGCATGAGAGCACTTGACAGAGTTCATAAAGTTATGTGGGTAACTGTCTCTTACCCTTACACAGACTACATGTGCAAAGAAGCCCTCAGACAGTACAATTTAGACCTGTCTCTTGGAAAGAACAAGCTACACCAGCAGAAATGTTTTTAAAAATAATTTCATTTATCTTCCAGATTCTGCTGGCACAGCTGAATGTGTTAGGAGAGTGATTTACACACAATCCTTGCTGATGTACCATTTTATAGTGCAGACTAAGCTGCAGTCATTAACTAAGAGGGAACTTCAGAGTACAACAAGTTTAAAGGAGCTTCCCAACCAGCTCAGAAATATACACTAAACAATTAATTTTCAGAAGTACAGCAAACAAGTCACTGATAAACACACAGTGTGGGTGTTATGACTACAAGCTGATGTGATACCTTAAAAACTCTTCAGGTAATATAAATTCATGTTTTCAAGGGCACCAGTATTGTAACAGCTCTGCATACAGCCCACAAGCTCCTAGGGACGAAACAGTAAATAGGAAAATTTTCTCTTTATTTAATTTAAACAGAAAAGTTCTCAAATCGGTCAATGAGTTATGTTTGTGCTACCAAGGTAAGCGACTCTCCAAACACACTAGGTTCAAAGCTGCAACTTCCTCCTACATGTGGGATTCCTGAAACCTCACTGGAGTACTACATTTTTTTAGGAAATAATTACATATGCTTTCATTATTTTACTTACTCTGCTCTCTGTTCTGATTCCAGAGGGTTTGTTTTCCCTTGCCCTGAATGATCCATTGCCACTTACACAAGCTAAAATTACACATAGCTGGCACATACACTGAGAAATATGAAGAATAATTTTAAAAGTGATTTTCTTTTAAAGGCAAACCAGCAGTTACTAATCGGTTGACCTATTTCTACTCTAATTTACCACACTTAAAACACACAACCCAAAAAACCCTCTACAGAAATGAAAAATCATCTCAAAACTTAACTGGGCTAGAGAAAGAGGTAAAGATGCCTACTAAAGATTACCTACTAAATTTCCTAGGGGAAAGAAAATTGGTATTTAGAAATAAGATTAACTATAATAAAAAAGAAGAAAAGAAAAGCTTAGGGAAAAGATCCAGGTCATGAGGATGGTATTTCCAATCTTTTTAAAGCTGCAATGCAACACTCCCAAGTTGAGAAAAACATGCTCCCTGCCCTCATGACAACCCCACCACAGAAATGCCAGTGGCCATCTATCTCCTCTTCCAGTTCTTCATGTCCTACACCTTCAAACCAGGGACTAACTCTTCCAACCAAGTACGAAGCTTCCCACATATCTGAAGGAAGACTGGCAGGACTAAAGACATTGCTTACAAAACATATCCTTATGAGTATTAGCCAAAGAGTCTATTTTACTGGTATCATTTATTTTCACCTATTTGTGCCTTTTTTTTGTTGTTTGTTTGTTTGTTTTGGTTTGTGGGTTTGTTTTTTTTTTTAATTCTTCCTCCTTGAGCAGGCCACAGAAAAAGCCTGATCAGTTTCCCTCTTCTTTGCTGGCACAGATCCTGGTGCCAGTGCTGGGGCTGGCGAGATGCCTGTTGCTTTCAGTGGGAAGAGGATCAGGCCCAGTCCTGCAGATGTTACTCATGCAAGTAACTCAGCTCCACCCTTCATTTCTCACATCACTCCATGCTCTGCTACAAAAGAAAGAGGGAAAAACTGGCCTCTTACGCCTACTTGTCATTGCTCTCTGCTGCCCCTCAAAGCTCTCTGTGGCTGCTGATAACACCCAGCATTTCACACCTGGGACTGCACACACGAGGCCATTCTTGGTGGGAGCCATGCACTATCATCTTTATTTGCCACCACTGCTCTTCTGGTCTGTGGGAAAGTCGAAAGGCAACAAAACCATTTTGAATGCCGCAGCATTTGCTCACTCTTTGAGAAGTCCCAGTTCCTGCGGTCGTGTTTCTTCTTGAGAAACTTGGATTTCTTTTAACAACTGAACTTTCCATGTTCCCATAATTGCAGAGAATAGCCTGAAAATCTGGCTTCGGAGTTTCCCAAGAGAAAATAAAAAAACAGTAAACAAATAAAAAGAACTGGCAGTTTCCCTTGGTCAAATGTAATTTGTTGATTTTTCTTTAAATCACTATTTTAAGCAATTCTCTGTTTTTTAATATCTTGACAAATTATTTAGGATGGCAATTTGCTCTGAGATAAATCCTGATTCAGACTTTCATCACTGAATAGTAAAAAATATGTTTCTTCACCTGTTTGTCAGCATTATCCAACAATAATTCATTATATTTTTTATATATTCTTTTATAGCAATGCTTTAAACTGCTTTATTGGATTAGAGATATACTTGGGAAACAAAGTCCATTCCCAGTCTAGAAAGCCCTCAAGGCAACTAAGAAACTTGGATCTTATTTTATGCTTATGAAGCTGGTGTAGGAATTGTAAATATATACCTGTGAGACACTCTAGATTGGGAAAGAAAAGCTGACTGCCGCCCCTTCACAATTGGACAATCTACAAATCACTATACAATTGGGCTTTAGTTGCTGACTTGTGAAATTATTTCAGTATTTCCAACTCAAATAAAATGATGCTTATTAGAAAAATTGTTCGGCTTGCATTATTTGAATACTCAAAACTGCTCTTCCCTAAGCAGAACTGAAAAAGCAAAGAGGGATATATTTTATTTTCATATATTTGTCTACACATACAAGCAAGGTTGTTTTTTCTCTAACCACACTTTGTGCCTTTAGGAGAGCAAGAAATGTAGTTTGGACAACTGCAGATGTCTAAAAACTCTTAACAAAGCTTAAAGAAAAGGAAAGAAAGAAGCTAATTGTATTTACTTAATGCCTATGTATTTTATGCACATGGGTGCAAGGGCACATTAGCTGTGACCCCCACTTTGCATTGTTGATCTTAAAAAAAAAAAATTGCAGAGAGAAGAATGAGACTTTCAGTGCAGCTGGGTTAGCCCGTACCATGGGACTCGTGTCTGGCACTGGCATGGCCCAGCTGCACAAAGCATCTCATGCCGGTGTCACAACCCAGCTGCTACAAGCAAGGGCCATTCCACAGTGGTCACAATCTTGTGAAACACACAGCCTTGTCCGGCGCCCACCACCGGGAACCTGCCCGAGAAAAGTTCCTGCTCTCAGACTGGCACTGGCTGGGATGTTGATGCTCCCAGAATTTATGACCCTCTACACTCCGCTTACACCAGCACAAGAGGGGCTGGGCTGTCTGTGCTGGGCTCACCAGGGCAGAAATGCTTCCCCCACCCCTCAAAAGAAACCCTCTGTGTTCTCCCCTGTACCCAGCCCTGACAGCCATCCTTCTCCATGGCCTACCATCCTAAAACATCAGCTGCATCCTGAGAAAAATTCACAAGGAGCTATTGCATATGATTTTCGTTTTTACCAAAGTCTGAGCCTGGGGTTCCCAAAACGCACCCATGAAGATGTCTGGATTGGCCTCTTAACAAAGTATATCACCATAACAAAATGAAAATGCCATTGATTTAAATTTTTTGATGCCAGAAGTGAGAAGCAGGAGGTTGCAGAAAAGATTTTCATCAGCAAGCAATTAAACAAACTAACAAAAAACACTCATTACAACAGCACAGTAAGCTTTGAGACAACCTCAGTATAATACATTTGATTCCAGACCTAGTCCTGCCAGGCAAATAGGAAAACTTGAAGCTATGTTTGAAAAGTCAGGCTTGAAAAATAAAGCTGGACTGTTCTGACAACCCCACCATGCCTTCTGTGTTTTTGCTGTAGTTTTCCATATTGTAAGGGAAAAGTTAGGTAGTTGTTATCCTGGACCTTTATGTGAAAAGTGGCTATGCCTGAAGAAAACATACTTTGGCCTTGGTGTACAGACAAGTGGGTGAGACTCAAGGACATATTTCTGAGAAAAATAATAGCAATGTATACTACTTTAGCCCATCAGTTGATGGAAAAAAAAACAGCAAGCAAGTTGAAGGAACTTCCACTGCCATGAAAATAATAAGATGTTGCAGACAGGGGAAAAGATGGGACAAGATAAAAGTACCAGGAGAACATGGTGCTTTCAGGACTGACTCCAAGTTTCTACACCTACAAAACATTCTCATGGATTAACACTAACACACAGACCTTTACTTAGGATTTTAATACAGAGCAAACAAACTCAAGAGTAAGTCATGTAGAAATTAAAAAATACCAAGGCCTTTCCTTCTCAACTCTCCCCCAAAGACTTCAGGTCTAATTTAAGCATAAAAGACTTTTAATGCATTGAGACAATTTCTTAATGGTGAACTATAATTTGGGCGCAAAACAAAGACCTTTGATTCTTCTGGAAAATACCTATTCCATTTTTAAATGGTTCCAAAAAGCACCTGTTTGGAGTGTGCACAGACTGAGAGCACTGCTAGTGTTTACAACACAAAAAAGTAACCTATCAGTCCATGCTGAGATGTCAGGAACTGTCAACTGACCTCACCCTGACTGCACATGGAGGAATTTTCCAAAGAAAAACTTTAAAGAATTTTCAGATACTGAATATGAGGTATAGTTTTGGGTAGGTTTTTTGTCCAGGAAGATCCAAATAATCTTTTTCTGGTTTGTTCCTGAATTTTAAGTGAGGTCCAGAAAAAAAAAATTAAATCAGTCATTTCTGCCCTTCCCACAGTGGACTTTTTTTGTGTGTGTGTGCTCTCTCAAAAATGCTTACATTTAATCAAGTGTAGCCTTTCAACCAAAAACTCCCTAGGATTAGGCCAGTATTTACAACTACACAGAGAAAATTTTGCAGTACATGTCAATCCTTCCTCCACTGAAGTGTTCAGCCTTCATTAGGTTCAAGTAATGAGAGTCTGGAGGACTTGAGGAACTGCGGGGCTGTGCCATTCTGCAAAAACCAGCAAAAAGCCCCAACCAAAGACATGATGAAACTCTTTAATCCAATTCTCACATTTTGTTTTTCTCCTGTTACACATGTATGTTTCATATCATCTCTGATTTTTTATGCAGAGAAATCTGAAAGCATGTTATTCCACATTTCCATATCTTATTCAGATTTTTTTTTCTGCTTTTCTGTGTTTTTTCTGGGAATTTGGGCTAAGGAGGGGAGAACTCTTTACATCCACATGGAAATTTGGCTCCAATTTTGGTTTCTCTCATAATGGTTGGAATCAACGACAAGCTCAGTGAAAACAACTGAGTTATCTTGATGGAAACTTCAGCAGAAAAAAAAAAAAAGAACTAGGCTATTGCTTCACTACAGAAATAGATCAGTGATGTGTATTTATGCAGTGGCATTTTTCAACCATGAACTAATAAGAACAT
This sequence comes from Sterrhoptilus dennistouni, assembly GCA_013397095.1. Taxonomy (NCBI): domain Eukaryota; kingdom Metazoa; phylum Chordata; class Aves; order Passeriformes; family Zosteropidae; genus Sterrhoptilus; species Sterrhoptilus dennistouni. Next base: position 1,382,180 of record VWZU01007622.1, on the reverse strand, counting down.
TCAGTTTGAATATTCCACAAATTCCTTAAGATCCTGTTGCCTCTTCCTGGCACTAGCTCTTTGTTAAATTTAATGACTCCTTAAAAGAGAAATGAGAAAATGTCCATACCACCTGCTAGCAATGAGTGAAAGCTACCTAGGTAGACCAGGTCAAAAAAAATATACTGGAAACCTCCATGCATTCAGTGGGATAATGAGTATTTTCTTGAACACATAAAGGGGGGGAAAGAAACCCCAACCTGTTTAAAGACAAATTCCTGTCTTCTCCTTACAATCATCCCAACCCCCACCACAACCCGAAAATGTGATTTACCAGAAGGAGCTCACAATGCTGCTCTGGCTGAGAAAGTACACTGAGAACTTCACAGGAAGCCCAAAATAGCCTGAAAAGAGGAAATGGGTGGGGGTGAGGTTCTTTCTTCTGCTCACAAAGGACTTCGCCAGCCGATATAGATCAAGTAAAAACAGTCCTGACATGCGGAGCACACTTGGTGACAGTCCTCCCCTCTTTTCCCAGTCTGGTCTATTTTAAGAGCACATCACAGGAAACTTGGCAGCTACATGTTTCCGAAAGTTGCCCCTGCCACTTCCACAAGTTCAAATCGTTTGTAAGGGCACAGCTCAGAGCACAGAAAATTCTGAGGGAACACAAAAGGTACCATCGAGCTACCGAAGGCAGGTCATTCAAAGAAAGAAGACAACAACTGATAATTAAATGAAAATACCCTCACTTTTCTGTCCTGTATTACTGGCTTTTAAAGAAACATAACATTTGCATGAACCATCCAAGTGTTGGCAGTACTAGTAATGGATAATGTCTGTGTGTGTCTGTTCAAAGAATGAAGTCCTCTGCACCAAGACAATCAGTTGTGTCCCCATCATTTTGTTAAGAACTTTCTCTCACCTTCTTATTGCTTTTCCAGAAAATTTTAACACTGTCAGTTGCAAATTTTAAAAGGACACGTGTGTGTATGTGTGTGCAATTTACACATGCAGGTACAGAACCAGGAACAAAGAACAATACAGTTGTTTCATGTCAAACTTCAATTCTGATTCCCATTAAACACTGAGTAGGAGGAATGTTAATGGCATGGTCTGGTTGGAGAAACTGATGATAATTAGAATGCTAACAAAAAATGCAAAAGCATATAAACATTGCCAGAGCCTTCACCCTACATTATAAAACCATCCATCTGTATAAAAAGCAGCAATAGTAGATTTTCTGAAACTAGGAAAATGAACAGCATTATAACTAATAATAAGCTCCTATGCATCTATTATTTTGTAACCCTATTTTTTACAAATGCCAAAGTTTCCCAGTCTCTCTTGTTAAGAGAATGAAGTTTCTGAGTAAATGGAGCTCAAAAAATTGTTGGAAAAAATATTCTGTGGAAGAAAGATATACTACTTAAGCTCAATGGGTTAAAACAGTCAAATAGATGTTTATCTCCATTTCTCAAAGTAATTTATTTCTGAATACAGGAAGAGCATTCTCATCTCCAAAAGCAAATTTTAAGATACCTGTAAATATAAAATACAGGTTCTGAAGTTCAGTCTGTATACTAACTTGACTATTGGAACACCATAAATCTTGAGTGGCCATCTAAATCTATTTTTAAAAAAACCCAAAAACTAATATTGTCTATGAAGAAAGAGAGCAAGACCTTGCTGCTTTATGATGACTAAACCTACACAAAAGCTTTCAGGGAATTTCATGTGGTTGGTATTTTGTGTTTCAGTGACATCTTCAAAAGGAAGACAGAGGACAGGAGTATTAGATTGCCTCTTGCAAAGCTCACTCACTGCTCCCATGCTGAATATCACTGCCCCCTCAAGCAAGGGCTCTCTGCTCAGCTTCCACACGCAGACAGATTAGCTGGAATTGCTGTAAATAACTCCTAGTTGCTATTCTTGAGCCCTTTATTCCAGGCTACTCTATATTCTTAAACTGTACCTGAGTCACCTTCATGTGTTGTCCTTGTTGCTGTGGGAAACTCGGGGTTTAGTAAACAGGTTAAGCAAATGAAAAGATTAGTCAGTATTGTGCTTCAAATGGATGCAGGGTGAGATTACACTGAAAGCAAGAATATTAACAAAGAAAGTTTTCTAGAATCTAAATAGCATGTACTGCACAAAAAGAAACCACATGCAAGTTTTGTGCTTGACTCCTCTTGACCTGGTATTGAAGACCATTACCAACACTGCCAGTTTACTGGGCAAACTGGGATCTTTGGCTAGATGACAAGGATGTTATGAGTTCCCTGTGACTGAAATGAAATAAATAGGAATGGACTGAGATTAAGGTGGCAACTAGCTGATAGTATTATTTTCGGAAAACAGAATAGCACAGTGTACTTACATGTACTCTTCATCATGTGTTAATGTGTATTGCTACATCAAACAGCATGAAATTCAATATACTGAAGTACTCTTCACTGAACAAAAGAAGAAGTAAGGCAATTGCAAGCAAGCTCATTTAAGAATGAATACTGATATTTAAGAAAGGCCTGAGATAACACCTCTTCATTTATTTTTCAGGTTTCCCTCCCCTCAAACAAACATGCTAGTGACACTAGGGCATGACAAGCCACCACCAGTTCAAACTCAAAGCCTACCACAAACAAAAACCTCAGGCGGGAAGCAAGATGATCCAAACAGTATGGCAATGGACAGGAAATCTACAGAAGCATGGAAGCAATGCAGTCTCTTCCATTCTTCTCTCTATCTCTGTCTCAGTAATTCCAACCCTCACATCTCCACTTTCTACTGGCAATGAGATAGGCCATAATAGTTATTTATCTATAAAAGCACTTTATAGACACTGTAGAAAAATTCTAAACAAGAACTTTATATTCCTCTGTCCTAAAAGCAACAGTTCACATCAGGTGGCTTTACAGTCTTAACTTCTCCATGTTATATGGTCTCTCAGCATGAACACGTTCAGGTTCTTATGCTTATGGTAATTATGCCATCATCTCTATAGAGGGATCATCCATCATCTTGAATTGCTAACAAATCAGCATCCTCAAAACTGAGAAGGAAAGGATGGAATGATTTCTACCCTGAAAATTATCTGTTCTGAAAAACAAAGAAAATACCTTGGATGTAAATCTGATCAAGCAGAACATAAACTGGCTAAATTTTCAGAGTGAGGAACTGCAAACTGACAGGAAATGCTTGGTGCCAATAACTTAGCCCTCTTAACAGTTTTCTGCTGCAGTCCTTCAGCTGTGAGTTAAGGTGATTATTACAATCACTCTTAACACATGCAGAACCCACACAGGACTGCAGAAAGTTTTCCAATTCAGTGATATCAAAGAAGGGAAACTCCCACACTGACACCACTGCGTGTGGCAGCAGTGCACCCACGAGTGGCTGCGGTGCCGCACGCAGCCCACGCTCACCGTGCGGCCAGAACTCATTGGAGTTTCAGTGGGGGACAAAGGCAAAGGCTTGGCTGAGAAATAGGCACAGCAAGGTGAACCCATTGTCCTGAGTACCAGCTGAAGGCACATGGGAAAGCCAAAGGAAAAAAAAATGGCTGTGTCTACACAGTTGTAAAATCTGACTTGGGGAGAAGCCATAAGCATGATGCATTCCTTGCCTTCAGTACACAACCCTCACTCTTTGTTTGTCCTTATTCCCATGCCATGCAGAACACCATTTTATCTTCTGAGTTATCTGGACTGACACATGTTTGTTTGTTTGTTTCGGGGGTTTTTTTGACATACAATAATTTCATCTATTGGGCCACACTTTAAGAAGTTCTCAGCATCCAAAAATGTTGATCTTGAAAAGAGCTCAGCACACACATTTTCTGAATATGTAATGACATATCTACACATCTGTCTTGTTCAAAAATCTAACCTTGGTAACCTCTCTGGAGATTACATCAACACACACAATAAGAAGAGTTGCTGAAAATCCTCTCCCCTGCCCTGCCACCCCTCATTAAAAGAGAAAAAAAAGAAGCTTAAAATGATGTTCTAGTTTTTAATAACAACTAAAAGTTAAACCTCAATTCTCTCCTGGAACTCAAATGCCCCTTCACAGCAAATAGCAGTGAAATTCTTGGAGGGATGCCACCAGCTCTGTACAACAACTTTTATGGTGCCGCCAATCTTTTGAGCCTCTTCGTTAGCTCGAGGCACAGTTACAGCCATGTACCCTACCCTACATGTACCCTACTACTACATGTGTAGTGTTCACACATGTACAATTTTTTTTTTTTTAATAACAATTTTTCTATAGCTTTTTAGAGATGCCCATCACTCTGGTTCCTGTTAGCTGCTCAAGAAACAGTGGATCCTCATAATCTCCAAAAACTAGACAATAGTGACTTCAGCACTGAGCCAATACTTACAGGGGTGACATCTTCTGCTCATTTACAAAAGTCAGAGTCTCCAAAGAATGAATCGGGATGGAACTGTGTACACAGAGGTACTGTGTCTAGATAAAAACATTAAACACAAACAAAAACAAACAAACAAACAAAAAAACCCTAAAAAATATGGCTATTTATATTATGTTGGCAATCACATTTTTAAATGTGGCCTATCAGGGATTTGTCTCAATGAAGTGAAGGATCTGTTCCATAGCGAGGAAGGATTTGTCAAGAAGAAAACAGCCACTGTGTGGTAAATGCCAAGGAATGTAGCAAATGCAGCATTTGCCCCACCAGCTCAGCCCCAGGTGTGTTGGCAGGCTCAGCAAAGGAGCTGTCAGCTGGGGAAGAGCTGCCTGGGGCCCCACTGAGAGAGGGGCAAAGCAGGTCCTGGGGATTCCTGCATAAGGAGTTCTTGGAAGGGATGAGAAGGTGCTCCAGGCAACCCAGTGAGCTGGGACACTCCACACTGAGCCGGGACTTAAATAGTGAAACGTGGTGTCACCAGACAAGGAGTGAAGAAGAAAATCTGGCAAGCTAGGATAGATATCACTGGCATTTCAGATAGGGGATGTCTGTCCACTCCTCCTTAGCCTCCTCTGTTTCCATTACAGGATGCCCGTCCCCTGCTGAAGGAAAATGGTTGGTGCAATCGGGACCTCACTGCGGGCTCCACAGCTGGGGGCTTTCTCTACTGTTTCCCCTCGGGTTCTCTGGGTGGCGGGGGAGTGTGGTTTAGGCAGCCTTGAGGAGCTGGTTGGAAGCCTTCAAACGGGCTGGGATGGGGAGGGGGAGGGCAGAGAAAGGGACCAAACGACCGCTTAGTTACGAAACGTTTCAATCAAACTATTAATTCCTAAACAATACGCGGGATTTGATTTATGCTCATTTATTGCCAATAGCTGACGGTTCAGGCTGGCCCCTATCCCTCTCCCCGAGCCCGGGAAACTGCTGCACCGCTTCCCGGCTGGATGCGGGGGGCGGGA
>VWZU01007622.1:1333345-1371446 GCA_013397095.1 Sterrhoptilus dennistouni | reverse complement strand
CCTGCCCCTTGATTTTGTTTTGTTAAGTCAGAAGGAAAAAATTTAGCAGGAACTTCAAAGCACACATGTCCCAAATGGTCCCAATCATGCTACTTTTCTTCAGTTAAACAATAAAAACAATTTATTTGCAAAGGTCCCTCTGTACCTTAAGCTTGCTGACATCACATTTAAGGAAAATTTCTGATATTAAAATAAAGGTCCTGTATTAAATTCATATGTCTAGTCACTGGAATAAGGGGCAACCTGACAATAGTATCTCATCACACTACAAAAGTGAGGATAGACTTTCCTTATCTAAAATTCAGTTCAGCTCCCTTCAGTTCAGATCCCTGAAAACTAAAACACACACACACACACACAACTTTTTTGAGTCATCCCTAATTTGAAAATCTATCTTTTGTGGTACTAAGAGTACGCTTTCGGAAGCACAGTTATCCATGACAGGGGTCCTCTTCAGAGTTTTCAAAATAAGTTAGCCTTCTTGATTTCAAGGGAGTCAGAGTATGGAGAAGCTGAGTTTCCTTAATCACCTCCCCTGGCTGGCTTTCAAGGCTTCTGGGGCATCCCAGCAGTGCTGCAGGCCCCCAGCCTTGTGAGCCCCCTGAGCCAATGGAGCTCCCCAGGGGAGGTGCCCAGGTGAGATCCTGGGAAGCTCTGCAAATGCAGGTCCCAGACTTCACTGCACTGTCTGCAAGTATGTTGGGAGGGAATTGGCCCAGTCTCCTCCTGGAAGTTTCCAGATTCCCAGAAATTTTTACAGTCAACATGGTAGACCATTAGATTGCAGATTTCTTTTTCAACAAAAAAATATTTCACAGAGCTTTGGCATAGCAGTGACACCACTGAAGCCAGGCCACTCTCCTTCTCACCTGCAGCAGTGCTACTGACTCCTGGAGCTACATAGAACATATTATTAGTTTGATTTTATTTTAGCAGCAAGTTACAAAGATGAATACCAATGGCAACTGGCTGTGGGAAGCAAACCTTGAGAAACATTTCAAAACTTCTTACACTCTACTGGAATAACAAAAGCCTGCTCAGCAATATAAAGATCAAAATGAGCTGAGAACTAGCATAAAACAGTAATTCAGGTAACTTGGTTTTGGTTTCACTCTAGGTTCCTATAAGTCCTGTAATAAATCACAAGACAGTCATAAACTTCTGGGTTTAATTGTCGTGCACATACCAGTTCCTCCCAAACTCTGTTTCACCTTCTCCCAGTAAAGCAATAGCCAGTCTACAAACCCAGTATTCTGCCGAGTGACTACATTTTGGATGCCTTGATGCATAATCATACCCAAAGCAGTGCTGCTCCAAACCATCTTCCATTCAGCCACCTGAACCAGACACGGCAAGCATCAGTCCAGCAGGGACGGGACAGCTCAGTCCCTTTCTCCCTACATTGGTAATTTGCTGGATGAGCCACCAGTCCTTCTCTGTCCCAGTTTGTCCATCTGTACAATGTTAATTGTAACAATACTGTAACAAAGCAAAAAGCACTGCTTTAGATTCCATAGATCAAAGACCAGAAATGTCCCTGTTCTGGACAAAAGCAATTCTTTGTCTTATTCCTGAGCTGCTTTCATGGCCAGCACTGGGAGCAGACCATTCCTTTAGGAATCACAAGGTAAGTGTACTAATCCTTATTCACCCAATCAATACTTTCCATCAAACCATTATTTCTGAAGACGTGCTGTGAACAAATAGTTCAGTTATGGGATGACTAAAGAAGACGGAAATGAGGACATAAATAAAACATGTTTTCATCAAGAAAGCTGTATGTAAATTAAAAATGCTTTCTTCTAAGAGACTTCTATTTGTAGGAAGAATGAGATGCTGCAAAGGACAGCCACTACATCGAAGGACCTGACTTGCCTTAAACTACAATTTAACTTCTCAGACAATCAACACACACTGTGAGGAGCAAAAAAATCACATATGAACTTATTTATAGTCTCCTTATTCCTCTTTTCTTAAAAATCATTTTACATCTCAATAAAATTCTAATTGTCCTACTGAAATTTCACACTTCTGATTTTGTGCAGAGGAGAAACTTTATTCACAAATAAACCTTTCAGGATGGAAAAGTGACAAGGAAGAAAAGATCAAGTCAGACAAGTAGAACAGGAAACTCAGATGTAAAGATTTCAAATATTTCAAAAGATGTCATGATAGGTATATTGCCACCTCATTCTGAGCAAATAAGATTAGCATGTATTACTGAGAATTTTATGCCTCAGTAGAAGGCCCTAATTATATTTCACACTGCTCTGAAGATTCCTGTAATATACACACATCTTTAATGTGGAATTTTATACCCTATTTATAGCATATATGCTCTTTTGATATTATTACTTTTCTATGAAAGTTCCTTTGAAGTCAGGTAATTACCTTAAGCGAAATATTTAGCCTGTTGTGAGAACTGAACCATAAGATTTGTGTAGAACAAGTAAGTCATCAAGTAGCTAAATATAAAGGTTTCCGAGCCACAAGCGGGGATGGAAACATTAATTATGAAGACAAAGCCAAGCATGCATTTTAAGAGTAATTTAAAGTGAAAGCTGATAAATCTGTATGGTGCTACACTGTGCTTCATTCATGTCCCTAAAAACTATTTGAGCTAAACACTAAAGAGAGAAAGCATTTCATTACCAGTTACTATCCTTAGTAAAGCCACAGACTTGGCCTGAGTCAGGCTGTAACTGTGAAGAGCTCAGGAGGAGTTGCTAAGATGGCTAATAATGATCTGCAGAATCTTATCCCTAACCAGAAATGGTGCATCATTAAAGACTTGTAAATCTCAATTTTTCCATACTAGATGAACATGTCTCTCTCTCTGCAAAGCTGAGAAGTAGGATAAATCATAGAATCAAATTACGTTTGGCGACCATATATCAATATACAAAGTTATGTCACTTTTGTATTGCATTTGATCTCGGACTGAACCATGACCATTTTTATTTGACAGCAGTGTTTTAAAGAGACATCACTTGTAGTGAGAAGTCACCAGCAGATTCCCCTCTTCAAATTCTCAGGCACAGTTCCTTGAAAATACCTAAAAGTACAGGATGTTAAAAAATGATGCCATATGGGTTTGCAATTTGTCATGCAAACGTTGTCCCTCATAAGCAATGCACAGCATAACACATGAACCCAAAACTTCAAGATGTAACAGAGCCATACGTACTGTGCATACGCTCACACTCACACACACACACAACTCAAAAAGCCAGTCAGGCACTGCAGGACCACAAAACCAATTTACTGTCATTTTTTACAGGGGGAACAAATTCACCTAATCTGCTGCTCCAGACAGGCTTTCCCAATTGCACACGCTTCAGTAATCTGAGAATTATAACTGCTGTTTCTCTTACTTTTTTTGCTGAAGCCAAAGTCTAGCTTCATATTAAGAATGCTTAATAAAACCAACACACATTAAAAACAGTCAGCAGGGAGTGCTGCAATTAGATGCTTGCACAGTGCTTCCCTCTGTGCCTACATGCAAATAATTTTCATCTTATATGGACTTTCAGAATCTTCATCATGGTGCTGGAATAAGAGAGACCTCCTCTCTTTTTTGTTCATGTGAGATGTAAATGTAAGGCCATGGATTGCTTATCACTATTAGCTTATTGAATAAAATTACTTGAAAATTGGCTAAAAATATAAAGCTCCCCACTCCACGTGGGATCTTGTCTAACTTAAGACACTGATACTGCAATTTCATTCCCCATAACTTAGGGGTGGAGGACTGTGACTAAAAAGGCAGATCAGATATGGGTCTATAAGGATACAAAATGCTGGAAGAAACATTTAAGATGACAGAAGTATCTACATAGATTATATGAAACATTTTCCTTTACAGAATATAAAAATGCTATGGAGTATGTTCTTTTAGCGGGGGTGGGAGAGGAATGTTTGGACTAATAAGGGCAGTCATAGGGAAGACAGGCGTAGAATATTCTCTCTGTTGAGTTAGTCAGATGCAAAATTCACTCTGATTGCTGTGGGATTCTCTGTATAAAGCCAGAGTCTACTGAGTCTACAGAATGCTTCGTGTTCTCGGTGTAATTCCTTCCATCTGAGCAAATGACGCTCTGCATTTTATAGGAGGCTCTCTTCCATTGTGTAAAATTGGCTGCACATAACTTTGTTATTTGCACATAACGTCTGCAATTCCCTGTATTCATATTCTTCCTTCTCAGAGTGACCTACTGAAGGGACTGCAGCACATACATGAAAGAACTGAACTGTCAGGAGGAAACTTTAGGAGGGAATAGGAGAAAGGCTCTGAACTGCAGGCTCACAGAAGGGTTGAGGGAAGGAGGGACCTCTGGAGGTCATCTTGTCCAACCTGCCCTTGCTCAAGCAGGGCCAATTGCTCACAGCTGTGTCTGGCTTCTTCTAGCCTTGCTCTGGCAAATGAGGGGCTCAGTTTGAGGAGAATAATTGCAGCTGTCTTACCTCACCCCAGGGATGCTACAGGACACAGTCCTTTCCTAACCTACTTCCACAGTGTATCTTTCATGGAAAGTTCAACCTTTCTTTAAAAGCTTCCAGCCAGAGCCTGGTGGCATTTGACATCAGCTTTTCTGATGCCACAGTCTGACAAAGGAGTATTCCATTTTGTCAGAGCTTTGTTCCCAACTGCCGTATCCTAGCCTGCAAACATAGCAAAATGTCTCTACCAGGAGCTAGTATGCAAACAAACAAAAAAATGCTGCAAAAATATTCAGTGTGAAAGCAAGCCACACCCACCACCTAGGTCTGTCCAAGTCCATCTTTTCAATGTATTTATATCCTCACGTTGCAGGTTTGTCGGTTTATTAATTGAAAATTTGTCTGTGAGAGTCTCTTGCACGTTCGCTACAGCCTTTTATAAAGATATTCCTTGCAAATGCCTTGAGGTCACACTTAAAACCATGGTGTGAACTATGCCAGACATGGAATTTGCGAAGGAGCTTCTCCCGGGGCCCGTGCGTGCCGTCTGGCTCCCCGTGCAGAGCAGAGCAGCTCTGAGGGCAGGTGCAGCTCCAGCAGGCCCTTCCCTGACGCCCAGCAGCCGCCACGGCTCCTCTCGGTCACGGCTGATTCCCACGAGATGGCACGGCACAATTTAATCTGAGTTTAATCTGAGATTTTAAGCGATGACTCCTCTACTGACGCAAAAGTCTGCCGGCGCGCTGCCTCGCTACACATCTCTCACGATTCACTTCCCTCACCAGCGTCTTTGCAATTTTCCCTAGATCAAAACATTGCCCGTCTCTCCCTGCTGACAGCAGAGCACTTGTTTCTCTTTAGAGCTCTTCTGCAAAACAAAGTTGAGGTAACTTGGAAATAAAGGTAGTTTTAGGTTTGTGTGATCTACCTGAAACGCCACTCAGGCGGTGAAACACTGAAATGGTAAGGAGTTGAAAATAAAAGGGGGAAAAAATAAAGACAAAAATGAAGAGTGTGGTTTTGGTTTGGCTTAAGGTTTTTTCAGCTTTGATTCTTGTCAGTGCTACTAGTGTTTTGATTTAAATCAGTCTTGAAACAGCCTTGAAATCTATAGTAAGAAATTTAAACTGAAATGGAGAATTAACACTGGCTCATCAGTAAAGCCCCTCACATGAAATCTCCAAAAGAAGAATAAAATTACATTTCTTATCGTCATGCATGAAGTTGAAGAGAAAAACAACCTTTTGCCAAAAGGTAAGTAAGGATTTCCCCTTCTTTTCACTATCATTATGGTTTCTACCACCTTTTCTGCCTGAGACAATATTTCAGCTGGCTATCTGGGAGCATTCTGCAGAGAAGCTCACACACTGCTGGATGTGTCCCTGCCTGTCCACAGCTGGGGAGAAAACAGTTAAGTTCAGCAGCAAAGTGACAAGAGAGGCAGCAGCCTCCGGCAGCCATGGGAACAACAATTTCTACAGACCAGAGGCTGAAATTTCAGAGGGAAATAATCTCAACTGTCATAGCCAGGTCAGAGAGCAGGGCCCCAATGGCACTGGCTTGAGTTTTAAGGCAAAATGTTACCAGAGACATGTGTGGACCTGACTTTACCATCCTCTGAAGGGCCATAATAATGACATCCACATACCTGCAAGAGGTAATAAAACAAAGCAGGAATTTTGCCTGCACAAAATGTAAACATCAAAACAGATGGCGCAGTTATGTTAATCAGTTAATGTCTGCAGAGTGCTTTGAAGATGCAAAGCTCTGTAAAGGTACTAAATACTTACAGTCTTGTCTAGACATCATCAAGCTCATTTTTAGATTACAACCTTTTCAGGCCGAACAGAGCCTCTCTGTATATGGTTGCACTGTTCCTTCTGTAGCAGGCTCCAATCTCAGGATGTATTTGGAAGAGAGGAACGACAGAGGAGCTGCTGCTGGAGATGGAAAGCCCAAGACAACAGCTTTTCCTAAAGCAGCATGAAGTAGCATAGCAGAGAGCAGGGCTGAATATCATCAGGGAATCAAATGGAAGTCAAAACGTACTGTACCATATTTCACCAGAGAAAGAGGAAAAGATTGAGGCTGTCACAACAGATAATCCCTTAAAAAACAGTTTGCCACGATGGTGAGAACTGTATACTTGCACTAAACAAGCCCTGATGAGAAAAATCCATCTTTGAGAGAATAAACTATGTATGTAGACTTAACAGGGCTGTGAGAAGTGCAGAGGCAATCTTCATCATCCATTGTCCAAGTACAGAATTTAACAAAGTAAGTTATGAACAATGAGATCACAGACTTTTTTGAGGTTTGGGAAAAATCCATCTAAACCATTTCAAAACTCCAACTTTTTATTTGTTCTAAGGAATGTGGGATGCAAATAAAATTAAACTCCAGGGGCTTATTCTGCAATAACCAAGCCTTCTGTGTCAGATTGCATTGCAACCTAACCCAAACCTTACTATTCTGACGTTAAGAAACCACAGATCTCAGAAACCTTTTCCACTCACATTTCCTCATCAGCTCAGACTTTAAATGGGGAAAGAAGTCTGGTGTTACACAAAAGGTGCAGACAGCTGAAACACGTAATCCTTATTCATACCCTAAAAATAGACCCTAACTGACCACCCAGTGCACAACCAGTGCTACTGAGCATGGAATTGAAGTTGGAGATTTCAGTTCAGCTGCTAGCTTGAGGCTAGGTGAGGAGCTGGCATGGGGAGCCAGCTTCCAATGCCTCTGGAACAGCCCCCCTGACCCATTCTGAGGTTAAATGTACAAGATCCATGCGGGAATAGCATCCCTTTGCCTTGAACAGAAGCTCTGCTCTGGTCAGGGGCTTGGAGTCAGGATAGAAAAGACTAAAGGAAGAGAGGTGTGTTTGTGTTTAGGAAATTGATCTTTTTTGCCCTAATTCCCCCCGCCCCACCCCAGACTGCGGGGAAAGATGGCTTTATTCTTGTTCCCACTTTTGAACCATCCTCCAAAATCTACCTTCTTACTGTGCTGGGACAGTATGCCAGGGGTCTGCAACTAACTCAGTATTCCCATAAGCAGCTGTATAACAAAGGTTCTGTGCTGTAGACTCACTCATTTTTTAGGTTATTTTCCTGCTTTTGAGGGTTTTGCCTATTTCCCAGCCTCTTCACTTCAGTTGTTAAACATTAATTTCTAAGCAGAAGAAAAGCTTTATTATCATTATAGCTCTATTTCTCAATTTGTTCTCAAATAATTTGTCACCTTCCCAAAAAGAAAATTTTAATTGGAAATGGATTCAATTAATAAAAAAACCTTGGGTCCTTTGTACTGGCAGAGCAAATTAAAGAGCAATGTCAACACCACACTGACTTCTTTCTTTCCAGGGAAAGCACTGCCTCTCCCTCTTTGTTTCAAACAGCATGTATATGTAATAAGTCAAATTTTCAGTCTCAACTGGGTTACCAACTTTCCTTGCCCATAATTTTGCATATGCTCAGATAATTATGTCCTGAAATTTGCAAATACAATTACTTGCTGACACACTTTGTTATCTGAATGATAAAGTATTTGATTGTATCCAATGAAAACAATATTAAGATAGGGAAGCAAACGTGTTTTAGCAAACCTAATGCACTAACTTAAGCGTCTGTTGTTTTATGGAAATATGATCCTCTAACAGCATGTCTACACCCTGTAGAGAAGTATTGTCTGGAGACATTACATTAAAAGCAGGAAAGCCACATCGCTGCATTACCAAGTTTGCACTTGCCTGCTAAGAAATACAGCTACTCAGGAACAATCACCTTTTCATTTTTTTAAAACAGAGAAGTTGGCCTGCATAAAAATCATCAAGTTAATAATGGCATATTAATGGAGTCACAAAACAAATAACAAAAAGGTGCTGCCAAGTCAAACTAGTTCAGCATTCATATTGCAGATTGATATCTGTCGGTTCACTACATGTAATAAAACTTCTTGATTTCTCTCCCTGAGAGAAAATTTGCAAAAAGTGTTAAATAAGAACTCCTGATCAGAAGAGCAACTGTCAAGATACTTGGCTACAGTTTAGCAGAACTAAGAGGTTTTTGACTGAGTTTAGTTAGATTGGTAACTTCTGAAGCTAGATTTATTTCTCATTAGTTCAAATTTAGCAAATCTTCCATTATTAAAATTGAATAGGAAATCCTTAAAACTGCACATTGAGTCTCTGAGAGAGCTGGCCCTCTCTCACCACAGTCTCACAGAGATCTTGCTGGATTTCCTAGTGCTCACCATAAATGCAAACAAGTAACTGGAAAATCCAGATGGGGTTCAACTGTATTTCAAGAACAGTTATGACATAAGACTTTCTTGATACACAGCTCAGATGTGATGCTGGGGAGATTACACTAACAATTCATTTTGGTTAGCAACTTACAGGAGAGACTGTGAAGTAGGGGTAAGCAGCCTGTCAATTACATTTAAAGATACTATTAAGAAAATCCAAATAATTTTTTTTAAAATTACCAGTGTACTTACAGGCTTTATCAGTAAGATCATGAAGGAAAAGCTTTTCATTAACAATATTATTCTCTGTGTTTGAAGTGTCATCATCGGAAAAAAACTACTTAGATCTGGGAGTCATTTGTTTTAGGTCTTGAAAGTGGCACTGAATTAAAAACACAGCAAAATACAGTGAGAGATATTTAAACAAATTAATATTATATGGAATCAATCAACATAACATGAGTTACCACTTCAAACTATTTAGAAATTGTGGCAGCACTTATATCAGAAGAGCTTAAATATTCTTTTTTCTTTAATTTTATCTAGTTTCAAAGCCTTCAGGGATCGTATGTTTAAGCTTTTCTTTGCAACTGAGAGAGCTGCAAATTAACCTTTTTAAAGTGAGACCAAAATTCTTAAGTATTTCTATAATCCGTATCCTTGGAAGGCAGGTTTTGAAGAAAATGCAAATCAATGCGTGACTACAGAAGAGGACTGTAAGAGTTGGTAACTATAATCCAGCAATGACAACACACTGAAAATTGGATATTAACTTCAGGAAGAATCAAACAGCAAAATTTCAGTGAAGTCTTGAACAGTGTCAGCCTCCAGCTGTAATCCAGAGTGTCAGCACCGTGCTGGCCAAACCAGAAACAAAACATCACACGAGTGCATAGTTAGAGAACAGGTAGCCACTGGAAGCTGCTCAGTATTTACAGCTGTACACACCAGTGTTAATATACAAGGGTCAAACTGACTGCTTTCTGTACCACAACCCTTGGTGCCCATACTCAATCATCCATATCTAAATGCTCCAGCAGCTCAGGAGGAAGCCTACACTTCATCAGACCCCTTCACAGGACACATCCTAGCAGCACACAGTCCTGGGCCACCAGGGACAGGCACAACACTTTTCCCCATGGGCTGCCAAACGTTGCTCCCAAAACCAACTTGAACTCGTGTGTGTATTCCAGACTTTTGTTCCCATTGCAGCTATGCAGGATGTGTTTACTCCTTCACCTTAGTAGGCAAGATTTCAGGAAAATGTGCCAACTCCACCAATCAGGGCTTTCATGTTGTTGTTAGAACCTAAAGAGGGACGACACAGTGTGTTTACACCTCATGAGGCTTTGAACTCTCCAGTTCCCTGGGTAGAAGACAGTATTGATAACAGCCCCCTGATTACAGCCTGCATCTTGTTCAAATGTTCAAATCTTTGCAACCTTTCTCTAGTATCCAATGCATTTTGGCCAAAAACTGCTCCAGAGTGCAGGCAAAGACAGTTGGGAAAATATTAAGCCTCTCTTTATGCAGTGAGAATAAAAATAAGAAAATACAGGCTGCATTCAATATAATAAATGTCTAAGAAATTCCTCTTTGAGTTGATACTTTGACTCTACTAACTACATTCACAGGAGACAAATTATTTTGGCATATAGAGATAAAAAATTGTGACAGCTCAAGTTAATGTTGTACCACAATTATCAGAAAATTCTATTTTGACCTTTAAAAAAATACAGTATTTTCAGCCATTCACCCACTCTCAATTCCAAGCGCTGTACAACAGCTCTTGCAAGTTTGACAAATATTTTTATTTTGCAGACAAGGAAACAGGATAAAATTTGTGACTTCTCCAAACCACTACTAGACCTGAAGAAAATTTCAGAAGACCCCATCCTGTAACTTGCATTCCTGACAGAGTATGTAAGTTTTAACTATCACCCCTATAAATGTTTACATTATATCTACTGAATGGCTACACAAGTTGAATAAATTGCAGTAAACTAATCTTTTACTGGGCTGCTTTCCTGTTGGGTCAGCATTTCAGTCTAGGTCACCACACAGCTGTAGCAGAACTGTCACAAGGAAGTGGGCAAGAACATGTGGCCGGAGGTAGAGAGCAAGACCAAGTGCAGACAGGGATAAAATTAGACACGGAGAACAGACAGTGATCTAACAAAGTCCTCTGGTTTAGCCACAGGCTGCTGTAGGGGTTTTTTTTATTCATGCACAAAAACATAGAAATATGGGGCTAAAGAATTCACATATTAACTAGCCTGACCCTCCTACTCTAAAGTAAGAACAGGCAAATGCACATTGCCCATGGCTGATGATTGTCTAAGCTGTTCTCACCTCTTGTGAGGATATTGCACTGAGTAACCCTCAGGTAGCCACTGATGATGTTTTATCATCTCAGTAATGGAAAGATCTCATAGACTTTTAGCCTAAATCAGCTCTGTGGTACATTAAATTGATTTCTTTGCTTCCTCTGGAAATTATGGCAAGCCATTGATTACTGACACTTAAACACTGACATTTTTCATACCAAAGACTTATGTCTTTTCTGGTCTCCTTTTTCCCAATCTTTTCTCTATGATTACCTATTTGAAATCTCTTATAATTCAGAATTTTCTCCAGTTTTGTCTCTTGAAGGGAGAGAACTAAAACCAAAGACAGTATCCCACTGATGATGATCAGTACCAAACACAGCAGCAAAAGACTTCCATTGTCTGACAGCTGATTTATCCTTACATGCAACAATAAACGCTGAGTGAATTCCAACAATATATTTTTATGTGAAGAATAAAATTAAACATGATGCCAGGAAAGTCCCTGCTCTACTTTTGAAACAACATAATTACACACACATTCTCACACACACTATAACCTGGCTAGTTGCCTGTATGACTTACAAATTTCATTCTTGTTATTCACTTTTATTTATTCAACATTCTTCATTGTTCAGAAATGTTGTATGCCTTGACCTTGTCACTACAGTCAGGAGACTGAGTAGGAACATCCTGGATGAGACACTGTTGCACCTGTCAATAACTGCAAGGACTGTCCTTTCAGATGTGGCCTCTCCGGCCACTTCAGAGGAAAGAAATGAAAAAAGAGAGCAAGCAAGGCTTCCAGTGAACAGAAAAGATGTGGACCAAGTGGCAAAGGTTCACTGCTGCCATGAGCTAACATAAGCAGGGGCTTGGGAGCAGGTCTTTCTGTCTTCATAGGGCTTCCCATATTGCAGACTGCCAGTGGTCAGAGGGACTTGCATGCACAGGGTTTTTTGCCAACTTCATCTCTTTCTTTCAAAGATGGACCTGAAAGAACTGAGAACTGCAAGCTGCCAGGAAAATGGGAGCAGCAGACACTGGAGAAGTGTCTGCCTAAACTACTGGGTATATGGACTGATCAGCACTGGTCTAATGCTCTTTGCTTTTTTTCCAAATTATTTTTCTGCCAAATAAGTTCCCGGAAATACTTGACTGTAGTGGAAAACACCTGCATTTGCATAGCTCAGGACAAATGGCTGGGCAGCACAAGCTGAAGTCACCACCAGTGACTCAAATGTGGAACCAGAGTCTTCAATCCCTTTAGCCAGGCCTGAGAAATCCCAAGCAAAATCAAGAAATCAGTTCAAACAAAACTATTTTCATATCTTATGAAGCTGCAGATGCATTCATATGATTACCTGAATATTGCAAACTACATGTTTTCTTATGACATGCTACACATGTTGGGCTCCACTCAAATTGCCTCTCATACTTCATCATAGCACAAGCAATCTATAATGCTTTTGCAAATCAAGGCAATGGATTTCCTTTAATTTCAGCCAGCAGCTGTTGAAGCAGACCAATAAACAACAGCGCATGTCCCATTGAGCCCCAAAAAAAGGCTGTAAGTACATTTAAAAACCTGCAGCATAAACACATCTTCTGCTTTTAACCACCACTGAATACCTTTCAGAAAGTGTTTTTGTTACATGTGTATTTGAAGAGAAGAAAGGCTTTAAAGGACACAACTGAAATGCCTCTTTTTCCAGCGGACATATCCACATTCCCTGCTGCATTGCATCTCCTGGATGAATCAGCAATCCACAAACACCAGCAGCTAACCAACTTTCTGAAAATGAATTCAGTAATCAGTCTGATTAATTTAACATTTACATATTTTAATGTGGAAACTTTCTCTTGGGGAGTACGTGACAACTGGTGGAAGTCACAGAAGCCTGTAATTGTGTCTTAGTTGGCTTTAGGTATTTCCATAACACACTCCCACTGTTAGTACTTAAACTAGCTCAGACGTCTGAGTAGCGTGTGGTGCTTGACAGATTGCTGGCTATGGCACTGAGCTGAGGTTTCAAGGGTCCCACTCACACGGACTCACACCACAGCTAGTCACCACAACTCTTTGTGCCACCATCCTACAAGGTGCATCGTTGAGTTGGTCCAGAGTAACGATACCCAGCATGTTTTTTCCTGTAGAGTTGTTTTTCCACACAGATCTCTCCAGGGATGGCTCAGCAGTTTGGCCTTGCCAGCAGCCATACTGCTAAAACCTCCATGGTGGCAGGCAGATGCAGAGCCAGAAGGCTCTTGTGCTGACTTCACCAAGGAAGCCACTGTCTTACTGAGTTACACTTTTAGGAGGCAGCAAACTCTGAAACTCCCCTTGAGCTTAGCTAAGAGATGCCACCACAGTAGCATACATAATGTGCTGAGGCAGCTTCCAACTTAAAAAACCCCACAAATTTAAAAAAAAAAAGATACAAAAAATCAACATGAAATATTTAAAAATAATGAAACTTGAGTTTAAAAATAAATTGTGTTTCTTTATAGCACTGAGGTACATGGTGCTTCACCAAATCTGCAATTCATCCAAGAAGCACTGAATTTGTATGAAAAGAAACCAATTATAGTCTTTGCCATCTTTACTAAAAGTGATGGGCTTCAGGAAATCATAACCCACTGCTTGGGAGAAGAGTCCTTGAGGAGACATCTCTACTCAAGAGATGCAAGCCAAGAGAGCTGGTGATGCAACCCCTAGTGCCTCCTTGCCCCTGAGACCAGTCTATCGCAAAGTCTGGTTAAATTAAATCAAAGCCAAACGTTCCCTGTTGCTGGGTGCAGAATGTCTCACATTCAACCCAAGTGACAACTGTGCCTTAGATTAAATCTCTGAAAAAACAGGATATGCTGGGGAAGAGCTGGTGTACATCTGCCTGCCATTTCAACTCCACCTCCAGCTGGGGTAAGCAGGAGTCACTGGGAAGGTAGCAACACCATGCTTCAGCCAGGACCATCCCACCAAGGATACATAAGAAATGACTAACAAAGGAGACATCTGTTTATGCAGTGTGGAGTGTCACTGGGAAAATCACAGTTTTGGCTATGTACAAATCCACTTTTCAGTGTAAGATTGCAGATCTTGGTATGGTGCTGAACTCAGGACAGGGTGAAAGTCAGTGGTTGGACCAGGTGGGAGATTCTGGCATTAGTGGTCAGGCAGTTAGTGAGAAAATCACTTTGCCCTCTATCTCTGTTTCCTTCCCTCACTCTGTTCCTTGTCTTCTATTTTTGCTTTTGTTTTGCTTTATTTTTTTTAATTTCAAAACGTTGAAGCAAAGAGTGAAGACTTCTGCGCAGCTGTTCAGCACTCAGGTTGCCTGGCCATTTTATGACTTGTTTTCTGTTCTACCTTGCCTTGTTTCACGGTTTTTACTCTTGCATAGCACTCCAGTCTCCAGAGAGTTTCTGTCCCTGTTTCTAACTGCAGTGTATGTAAGAGGTGCTAAGTTTTCAATAAGAACAATAAATCACTAACAAACCCAGAAAGAAGAATTTGAAAATGCTTTTCTTTTAATCAGAAATTGAATGACTCAGGGAGGAGTGGGGAAGAAAAGGCTGATCAGAGAAGGCTTACAAAATCCCCTTCCAAAACAGAGAGCACTTACCTGAGTAAGGAAAACTGCCTCTGCCGGCTTTAAAGAGAACACTCGACCTTGGGCCTCCCTAGGCATCCCTTTCGGGCTACAAAAGTGTTTCTGCTCACCTCTGCTGACACCTGTAGCTGCTCAAAGTGGAAACTCCTCCAAGCAAGAACAAGACACAAGGTTTGGGGCAACCGGTGATTCCCCAAGTGAGGCTCTGCTGGGGTATGCAGGAGATCCAAGGAACTAGGAATAACTCGATTCATCTCCAGTTCCCCCTCCATCTAGGACAAGATCCTCAGGTAGGCACTGCACTGCAGCTCTTGTGTTTCCTTGGTTTTCCTAAGAGCTTTCTGTAGGTTCAACTACCCTTGACTCCAACCCAATCCACAGAAAGCAGACGGAAATGAACTACAGCAGAATAACTCGTTCCATTGTAAATGTTTAACACAGTCAGAAAACACCATGCAAGGAGTAATGGATCACACATCACTACTGTTACATTGCAACTGAGGAAAAGATAGCTGGAAAGAAAAGATTTTACTACAGTTTGATAAGGGCAATGAGAAGTGCCTTAAAACAGGGCAGCATGATTTGAAATGGTATTTGTACAGTAACTAACACTATTTTCAATGCAAGTGAGTGGAAACACAACCATGCTCAGCTGCAAAAAAAAGTAATGTGCTTTGCCTGCTGTCAGAAAACCTTCATGCAAATTCTTTGTACACTGGCAGGGAAGTCTTTTGGTTCTGCTTCAATCAAAGGAAAAAGTCAGTTCTACACTGTGAAACAGCCCAAATTAATGCTCCCAAAACACTGACAGAAGGAAACATGGGGGGGAAAAGAGTTTGTGGCAGTTTCTTTATTTTATTAGCTTAGGCATTCAGCTTCTGGAAAAGATGTACAAATTACTATCTACAGTGACATTACCTCAGCTACATATTTGTTAGAGAGGCTGAGCAGCAGAGTCTGGGAAAAGTGCGAACTATTTCTCAAAGTAACCTCTCATCCGTCTGGCACATTTCAGGGGACAGAACGTCTGGGGCACATAGGAAAGAAGCTGGAGTCTCTGTGAACCCTGACAGAGGCATGTTGCAAGCTGCATGAACTGCTTCAAATGAGGCGGCTGTGGGGGGAGGGGGAGTGCCACTCTAAATGTCTCATAAAGGCAATTAAAATACTGTAAAGCTTCTAGAATAAAAGACTGAGCATTGACAACATTTGAAATTTTATTGCAAGTCTCATTATGCTCTATTTAAACTCTTAACTTTTGAAAACAACTGATTACCTTGGAATCAGCTGACATTAAAGAAGGCCTCCCGCAGAGCTTACACAGAAGAGCCTGAACAGCCCAAGTAGGCTACAAAGCCTCAAGAAAATAACCTGTTTATTAAAGGCTCGTGATCTTTAAGCTGATCTTGATTTTGACAGACTGGCTCAAGACTTTAACAGTTGGTGTAAGCCGTATCAGAGAGGTGAAAAAGCCCCAACAAACTGCCTAAAAACTAAGCCTAAATGAATTTCTCAACAGCACGAGAAAATTGGCACCAAGAATGGAAAGCTATCTCCACATTGGCTTGCCTTTGAAAGTCTCTCAAGCGAACAAAAGAACATAAATCTCATACTTCTCTAAATCAAAGGGTAATAATTAAAATCAGCAGAACTCCAGAAGTATGTTGGGTTTATGGAGCCATTCCCAGAAGGAAAGGTAACAAAGAGTAGAATAGTATCTCTGGCTTGTTGATTCCAGCAGATAGCTGGAGCCTGGCAGTCAGCTGCAAAATAGGTGCAGCAACTTCAGAAACAGGAGATGTGGGAGCTGGTGGAAAACAGATGGATGGTTTGCCTACTATGCCAGGGAAGGTTATTTTTTGCTGCTTCTACTTCCATCCACACAAATTATAATATACATCCTGTGGATGTTGACTGTGAGGGAAGTGGGGCGAGAGGATCAGGCTGCGGCCACAGCAGTGGGAGAGAACTATCAACACTCATCAAAGGAGCCTGGATGGGAAAAAAAAACAGTCTTCAAGTAGGCCAGATCAAGATAACAGAGATGTAACGCCATGAATAAACTATCACTTCCACCTTTGCTACATTTATCTCTTCCTTCATCATTATTTCTCCACTCCCCCCCACCACTCCTTCAGATTTCCAAGTAAGAGAGAACATTGAGATGTGCACTTTAATTTAAAAGGGAAGGCAAAGAGGAAGACACAAAGAGATTAAAGCAATCAGACTTACTTCTCGCTTGGAAGTTTTGTTTTTACAAAAGGGAGGAGGCTGGTGCGATTTAAGTCAACAGTGTTTTGTCAGGGTATCATTGCCGCAAGCACCGGAGCACCTCCAGCCAAGAGCAGCTGAGTCTGCTGGTGAAAGCCACGCCAGAGACGGGAGCAAACAGGGCAGGGAAGTTCTTCCCATCCAGCCCATTTGGCACATCACCACGGAAGAATAAGAACGGTGCTTTTCCCGCAGGAAAAGGGTCTGTTTATCTCTATTAGACACAGATAGGTATAGCCTTTTCATAGTCCTCATCTCTGTAATGCTGCTATCATGCCAAAAAGCTGTTAACAATAAAAAGAACACTTTTTTTTTTTCTAAGATGGAAATTAAAAATAGTTACAATCATACAAAGAATTCCTGGCAACTCTCAATGCCTGTTAGGTCTATCCCTGATTAACTTGCTGCATGGAAATAATTTAGAGGTGGAAAGACAGCCAGGCAGCTCACAGGAGACTTGTAGTCCATATTTTCCTAGATTTTGGTCAATGTCTTATTTCCCATTTGTTTTTAATATACCCAGGATTCCTCTCAGACCTGCTAAGCTCTGCATAGCTTTTGTTCATTCAGTTTAAAATCTGTTCCACAAACACCAGAAAAAAACAAACAGAAAAAAACTCTGGCAAATGGAGCAGCTATTAAAACTGCATTTAGCTTTCTCAAAGCCAGTTTCCCCGGCCCAACACCCCTCTAGATAATGACCACAAAGCAGAAAGTTAGCAAGCCTGGTCTTCCTCATTTAAGTGACCGTACATTTATATGGTTACAGGGAAACACAGATGTTGTCCTTAAAATGAACCCATGGACACGGGGTGTCAGCCCTGCACCCAACAGCAGGCCCCAGCTTCAGCAGGGAGAAGAGACTAGGAAAGAGCAGTGGGATCTAGCCCAACCTTTCATCCACCTATCCTGTGGTGAGCAAACCAAAGTAGCTCAGCTGAGACGGGCTTGTGCCCCTACAAAACCTGTGAGAGGCAACCACTGCCTTGTACTGGCATTGATAAACATTCCTGAAGCTCCAGCAAATGTTTTTACTTTGGGCCATTCTTATCACAGGTCCTGCCCCATCGCCCTCCAAGAGCTGAGCTGGTCAGGGCTGGAAGGAAGGATGCAGTGGTTTCCAGCAGCAGCTTCTGCAGGGCTGACAGTTCTCCGCCCCAGCTGCAGAGATAAGTCTGCTGTTCAAGCACAGCTTAGCAAAGCTTTTGAAAGATGTTTTTGCTTCAGTAGCAACTGTTTGAGTCAGTCACTGATCAGGCATGGAGAACTTTCCACTGTGGAGACTCCAGATAAATTGTTAGTTTACTGGACCCTGTAACCATTTTGAAGAACTGGGATGGTGCCAGGCCCAAGCTCCGAAATCAGGCTGACATGTTGCTTGCATAGTGTATGCTCATGTAATAACACTGTACAGACTGATAAATCACTGCAGGGAATCTATTTATATGTGCGTGCTGAGATATATACTACCAGGTCAAAGCCTTGCATAAATGTAAATATTTAACAGCAAAACAGGGGTAAGATTGTGCCTGTATCAAAACATTTTCAACCAAGGCCTTGACATGAAACTCATAACAGGCCAAATAACTGCTACTCCCTGCTTTACAAGATCTGTGTTCTGTTGGTGATCAGTATTCGTTTACTGAAAGACTCTATCCGAAGCTGACAGTTACCAATAACTCTCTCTATACACAACAGTCCTCAGAGGAATGTGCTACCCTCTTTCATATTTCCTGAAGAGTCCCAGCTCTGCAGAGCCTTCGAAGACGAGGCAGAGGCAGGGTGGAACACGGTGCCGTCACACGTGGTACACGCAGACATGCCCGTGCCCTACCAAGAACTGGAAAGGCCCAAAACAATTTTCACGTAAGTAGCTCTATACTACAGATAAAAAGTACACAAACGCATGTGTTGCATAAAACTTTTCAAAGACTGTGTGTAATTAGATATGAAATCAAATTAATGGCCAACATGATATTGTGTAAGCATAATTATCAAGATGATGGGATGTATTAAGATAATTTAAGGAATAGTAACAGGTTCGTAAATCTTGCCAGATATATTTATCAGATTGGAATATTTTGAAAACCTCACCAAACGAGCTCTGACTTTAGAAAGAGGAAGATTAGACTCTGCTGTTGCACATCTACAAAAACAAAACAGAAAGGTCAAAGCAGTGTGCCTGACATAAATTGCACTTGGAAATTTCATTACGGATTGGCACGCACTCTATTCACAGCATCATCTAAAGTTACCTTCAGCCAGGAAACGAAAGATAAAAGCTTCCTCAATATTCAAGAAGTATGAAAAAAGGAAAACAGTATCTCAAATGTAAAGCTGTCCAAAATACTCAGTAAAACATATTCCATATATGAAAATTAGGTTCTAGTCAAAGGAATATTTAAGGACTACTCTGCTTCGTAGCCTTCCCACAGGACCCAGCCATGCTTCCCAGGCACGGATTGTGTCCTAACTCAGCACATAGCTTTAGCTGTAATAACACAACTGCAACTCCTTTTAGCCTGAGCTACACAGACAAAATCAAGCATGTCATAACCTAAGATTTAACAGTGTCAAATTAATTCTTAAGCATAATTGTAACTGTAGTTGCTATAAGATGCAATTTTGCCCATAAAGTACCAAAGGAATTTTAGCATATCTTGGGAAATTATTCAATCACCTAGTAAGAAGAGAGCTCACGCCATATATAGTCTAGGTTAACATCCACATATACCATACTAGGACCTCCCTGATGCAACAGGTTTTATTCCATTCCATGCTATGCTGTCAACAAGGCTTATTGTTTGCAACATTTTAAGCCAAAAATAACTAAGAGCATCACAGTTGTTACAGAATCATGGAAATTAGGAGGAATATCTACACCAATGCTTTTCTCCTCTAACAAAGCTGAAGAATGTGCCTCCTTCTGTGCTGATTAATGTGAAACAATAGGATGTCCATAACATCTTAGGTAAAATTTCTGCTGTCAGGGTTAGGGATTTTCTCTTGACTTAATTCTTTGAATCAATTTTACTTCCAACCATGTATTTTTGCTCAGCTAAGATATTCAACAGTTCAGTAATAATTTTAGAAACAATCCTCTGTGCAAGATCTTGAGTCAGGTGTTTCACATGGTTTTAAAGCATTGTCTGATTTGAAATCTGGCCACATCATTTAACAGACCACCAACTCTAGCTGAAAGGTGGAACTCTCTTCCAGGTTCTGCGAATTCCCCCCCGCCCTTCCTCAGCTTCACAGATTCAAAACAGATGCCTTTCCATATGTTGTGAGGATTAGTATTTGTTTGCTATTTTGGGCATGAAAAATACCATAAAGCATGTGTCTTTATTCTAGGTGCACAGAGCCATACCATTCAAGGACCCTGCAATCTCTATAAAGCTTGACACCGGGCAATCTGCAACTTGATCAAATCTAAACTAAAACAAGGCTGACCAGACCTTGAGAAATACTACTGACTCCTTTCATGAAAGGAAACACTTTTCCCTGCAATATGCAGATGACGGTAGAATTGGCTCCTGAAGGCTGCTGAGGTTAAGAATTTCACAAAGTGTATGATGACATCTGTACAGATCAAAAGGCTGTCCAGAGTTGCAACAGTTAAAAATTCAGCAAGAATATTAAGTGTCTGACTTCTGGGTTTAAGCCAATCATGATGAGAAATCAAGCTGAAGCTCAACATGGAGCACTTTTTCTTTTTTTTTTTTTTTCCCTTAAACATTCCTCTAAAACCGTAATGATTCACTTATGGACAATTAAGGCAGATTTTCATTAGGGGGGATTTTCATTCCCATCCAGCCATTTTACTGAGCCAAGGATGTTCCAGAAAGAACATTTATCTTTGTAAGACCAATGCAGGACCAGTCCCAGCCATACTGAAGGAAAGCATGACAAGTGCTCCATCACCTCTCCAGCAACAGGACGAGCTCTCAGTGGATGCATGACACCCTGTGCCTCTGGCACCCAAGAAGGAGGCTCCCACTAAACTCATATTGGAAAAAGGTGGAGCACATCACAGGGATCATGCTGGGCTGTCAGGGCTTATCAGCTCCTGCACACCATAAGCCCTTTGGGACACTATGGTGCAACCTGTAGGAAAGGGTGGTCCAGTTCAGGCACAGAGGCAAGCCCTGAGCTGAGCTATACTTATGGAACCTAAGGCACCAGAGCTTGAGGAGGTCAGTGCACTAACACCCATGTCCTTCTGCAAGGAGTCAGCCCAGTGGCCACCAGGCTGTACACAGCTCAGTGCTGATGACAAATGATGGCACTGCTGAAATAATCTGGAAAAGATGTCAGCTAAAGAAATCCTTTCAAGCCAGAAGGGGCTCTGCAGGGGGAAAAGGCTCTATTATTCCTGATTCCTCTTAATCTGCCACACAGGTAGTTGAGGTTGACTATCTGAGTGCAGGACTCCAGTGCTCCTTTATCCATAACCTATTCACCCTGCCTCATTGCATAATGTCTCCTCCTGCATCCTCTGACTCTCCTGTGTGCTGAAATCTCCATCTTTTGTCTTTCTTTATGCGCTTATGAAAGAGCTGTACACAAGCAGTGCACTAAATGATTTACATGACTCACCAGGGATGAAGAGGGATTTGCAAGTAAAAAAGTACCATCGAGCTAGACAGATGGCTGTACTGCAGGGGTTATGGCTAAGGAAGAGGCAGCAAAGACTGATCAGAAAAGGGAGGTCCAGACCAACAAATTGCCAAGCACAGGTTTGGCAAGGACTGCTAGACTGAGGCAAGATTTATGTAGGAGGCTATCCAGGTAATTTTAAGGCTGGATCCCTAGGCAAACACG
The DNA here is from genome assembly GCA_013397095.1 of Sterrhoptilus dennistouni. Lineage (NCBI taxonomy): Eukaryota > Metazoa > Chordata > Aves > Passeriformes > Zosteropidae > Sterrhoptilus > Sterrhoptilus dennistouni. Next base: position 1,349,719 of record VWZU01007622.1, on the reverse strand, counting down.
TAGGCAAAGGATTGGAGAGGCTGCTCGTTAGATAAGGGTTAAGTATGCCAGTTTTGCCAGTATGCAAAGTCTGATGAATAAGCGTTGCAGAGAGGGCTGCTAGCAAAAACTCCTCTCTCCAGCTGTGTAAGCCCTGCAGTCCCCAAGAATACACAAGATGAACATTAAAAGAGAGCAAAAGTGCAAGGAAACCATCCAGTGATGTAAGTCAGAAGAATACTCTAACTTCATCACTGCCAAGTTTCTGCAGACACAACAGCAAAGGAGACTTCTGAGAAGGATCTTGTAGTGCCCAGAGGATGTGCTCCCACAAAGAGGCTTCCAAAAAAGAGCATTGGTGCTGAAAGGACAAAGCTGAGGAAATTTTGCTCATGTCAATCCTTCTTCTAATCCTTCCACCAATTCCTCTTCCTCCATAACAAAACTCTAGCACATAAATTGCTTGCTTTTGCTTTCAAGACCTATTCATTTCCTACCTATCACATCTCATTTCTCACTGAAATATCAGCTCCTGTCTCTGATCAACCAGTGATGCCAACATTCATCACCAACTTCAGTGACAAGCTGGGACAACAATCTTTGCAGGAGCATTTGCCATGGATATGAGCAAGACTGTATTTGTCAGGACAAGAGAAAAGTACACAGCAGTAGTTGAAACATGAAAGTGAATTTTAGTTAGATGAGAAGGTGGATAGAAACAGAAGATGTTTGGAGAAAATTCTAATTTGTCTGAGACTCTTCTCAGACTCTTCCTGCAGCTGTAATTCCACATACTCTCTTCCAAAATCAAAACAAGGTTGTGTTCTGAGATTCTCATTACTTTTGCAGTCTTTCCTTGCTTTTGCCTTAATACAAAAAAAAATCCTATAGTTTTCTAAAGGAAGATTCAGCTACCAAAACAAGTATAATGAACAAGTATAATGTAGTAAAACAATCATATGAAAAAACCAGAGAATCCAAAATCTTAATAGAGGCAGTAAAACTACTGCAGCAAATGCAGGACTGAATGAGCTATGGACACACTGCATGGAAACAAACACCAGCAGACTTGTAACTTTGGACTAAATTTCAGGTTTAACTTTAGCTTGAGTTGGAACTTGACAAATACTTGAGACATCCAGAGAGCATTTAATGTTAAAAAAGACAGATGCCAAGTACACTGCTGTGGCACTCTGTAAGGACTAAGTATTTATTAATCTATCCTTTTGCCAAAAAGTTCTAATTTACACTAAGAAGAGATAGTGTGAGGAGCAAGCAAAAAAATTATCATTGGCTCAGCACAAACCACAGTAGGCCAACAAAAGTATTTCACTTGAAGATGAGAAACTATTTGCTGAAATTCTTCATACAGTTAGCACTTGACAGGGTTTTTTTGCCCCCAAAATCATACACATACAATGATAATAAATCTGCCAGCAGATCTGCCAGAATGGGCCTGACATAGCAGCTCTTACCCATGAAGTGCAAAGCCTTTCACAAGATGAGAACCAGCAAAGTTATCACGTCCTTCAGGACTGGCAAGGGGCCAGGTGATGATGGGTTGCCACCTAAGTACTGCACAGCCCATCAAGACCATGCAGGTCCAATCTAACAGGCAACATTTCAACAAATAGAGCAAACTAAACTTCTGCAATCCATCTCATTAAAATATCAGTGCTTTGATGGGCAGAGACCCTCAGACAGGCAATGAGGTGCCAAGGATTAAGGACACAATGCAAGAATTCAAGTGGACTAATCACTGCAAGAATGATCATCCAATTCTATAACCCAGTCTGTATTTGAGCACTGTGTTGAAGTACAAGAGAAGGCTTTCATACCAAATTAACTGCAAGAAAGTAAATGTAAATGTAAATGTAAAATAATGTCTTCTTTGGCAGAGGAAGTAGGGGATCTGTTCCACATGATGGAAGAGTTGCTGGTTACCAAAAGGGCTTTTGACTGTGTGGAGTGAAAGAACTTTTCAAAACTCCTGAAGGATATATACTGCTATTTAACCACGATTATGCTTTTCTTTTGGATATACAATTTAAAAAGAAAAAAAATATTTTTGTGGAAAAGTTCTATTTCTCTACCATTTGAAGTACTTGAAAATATTGCTCACTCTACTACTGCAATTTGAAATTTCTCCTGGGAGCAAATGAGAGCTATACCAAAAAAAAAAAAAAAAAAAAAAAAAAAAAAACCACCAAACAACCCACCACAATAATATGAGCAATCAAGTCTATAAAAATTATACAATGCCAAAAGAATGCTGCAGCCACTCCAACATTCTGTTATTGATATTTGGAGGTTGGTTTGCTGAATCTTAAGATATTTAAACGAACCAAGTATTTGATGTCACTACTCTGCATTCCTGGGTTAACCAAATCTGAATGATAATTTAAAGTGAACAAAATAAAGCATGACTTGATTAGGTAATGGATGATGAGGTACAATTAACATCACTATTGAAAATAATGGTTTAGGTTCTCTTTGCTATGGAATTTCTGCTTGGTTCAGCAGGAAGGAGGGTTAGAGAGACAATTTACAGCTCCCTACTTATTTGTCCAGCCTTGAAACACAGACAAGCCTCAAATCTGCTTTAACATGCAGCAGAAAGAAAAACTCAAAACATCCTCTCTCAGCTAAAGAGAGATGAAGTACTTAAACCACAGCTTCTCCCTGTCTCCACCATGCTGCCTGAAAATGCCCACGTAGGATTTGGTGAGGATGGCATCAAGAGTAACTGTCTTAGAACAGATCTCCAAGCAGAGTCTAGTATAGGTAGCTGTGAGGACAAGAAAGATGAACAAATAGAAAAAAATAATGCATTACATACACAAAAATTATATTAACAGAAATAACTGGATTTTGTGGTGCTGCAACTACATTGCAGTGCAACAGCAAAAATCCCTGAAAGAAATATACAGGGATAAATAACAAAATAAAAATCCAAGTAGTTTAAATTCAATACAAAGCAAGTAGCTGCCCGAGAAAATACTAAAAGCAGGATTGAAAACATGAAACTGCAAGCTTTTATATCTCTTGTCCTTTTTCTAGTTCCAAAACCAAACAGCACTACCCTTACAGAAAAGACAGACACATTAGGATACAAGCATGTATTGCACCAGATGTAATTCAGCTGTGGCTGCTAAACCAAAGAGGGTTCAACAGCCCATGGACAACTCACACAGACCTGTGCTCCTCTCCTCCTCAACAGGTCCCCATATACCACCAGCAATAGTTTTATCTGCTAAGCAACCCAAACCTGAGATGTGGCTTTTTCTGTTTGATTGGTTTTGGTTTTTTGTTTCTCTTTAATACCGAACAAGCAGTGCCTTGCTTCTCAGTGATCTAATACAATATACTGGGCACTTCTAGTTTGTTAAGACAGCTTGTTTAAACAGAAGAAATAATAATAAATACACACATACAAAGCTACTTCAGACTTCTTCGGGAAGTTTCTATTTACACAATAGAAAACATACAGGATAAGATCTTGAAAAAAATCAAAAGATGATTACACAACTTACATTTAAATAAGGTTTAGACTTTAAAAGCACAGCATTTTGTAAATTACTCTAATGACATATACACACACACACACACTTTGCCCTCTTCCTCTCTCTACTATTTAGCTTTCATAATATATACATCAGATATATTTCTAATACAGCACCATTCTCCAAACTAAAGGAAGACCAATATTTGACTTAGAGTTATGGTTGAGAGAACATAACTGCAGTTTAGGAGAAGGAAACAAAAAAAGAGAAAGTATTCTAAGGCATTGTAAAAATAAGCAATTTTAGAAAGCAGAAAAATTCAGAAATCAAGCTTGACATGAAATCTGTATGTTTAAAGGCTGTGGAGATGCACAGCTGACAGAATAGAAACACCTTAACTCTGTTCTCTAGGGATCCCATTTACCCCACCCCTTTCTCCTGTAAAAATCAGTACAGAATATGTAATAACCTCAAGAAACTGGTATGGAGAGTGGAAGGTGGTAAAAGTACTTCATTCACAGTAAATTCATTAAATTCTTATAGAAAAAGGGCACATCAAGAAGGAAATCATAAAACAGTCAAAAAACTGTTTGATGCTATCCCACTTCCCCTTCTTTTAAAAAGCTGAGGCTGAATACCATATATAATTAAGAGGTGGTAAAGTGTTAACCAGATGAATACTTTGGTATCTACTGTTTTAGGTGACAGAAAATAAATTGTGCCAATTATTTGCAATCATTCTCAGTACAGAGCTTCCCCTTACCAAAGGCTCTATCTCAGAATTAAAGGTGGAGCCGTAAGATGCTGCCATCGCCACTCCCTCATACTTTCTTAGAGTACTCATTTTTAATAAAAATGCTCTGTATGACACTGGAAAGCCAGGAGGTTTTTTTTAAAAAACAAAGTTTACCATGGAGGATAACTGAGTAGAATTGCACTTCAATTATCTTCTTAGGTAGCGTGGAAACTAAAAACAGGAAATCAACATTCCAAGAAACGTTTGCCCCAGCTTAATACCAAACATTTCATTTGCTTACTAACAGGCACCATCTGAACGAAGCTGCAGTGCAGTAAGTTACATGGGAAGTTTGATGAAGGTTGGGAGATTGCTTGATGTTTCATTTCTACTTGGCAATAACCAGAGGCTGCCTGGCTACTCCTGGAGAAAGAGGAAGGGAACTCTGCTGAACTGCTTCTCAGCTTCCCCAGCTGATTTATACCTAAAAGGTCTTAACCTGTAGTTACTGAATTGTTCCTGGTGCAATTTACTCCTTTTCTCTTTTCTCAGATTTATTTCCAACATTATAATGAAGAGTTTCAGCCCTTGATTTTCTAACAGGAACTTGTATCTTTAAGGTTTCAAGTATTAAGAACACTTCTAAAGAAACTCAACAAATATGTTTCTAAACAACTCATCCAAATCATATTGCATATTGATGTAGATTTGCAAGTGACTGGAACTCAGCAGGAATTTCAAATGCACAGGAACCAAGTGTGTTCCCATCAGCCTGCTGGTACCTACATATGTTGCTTCTGAAGAAGCTGATGATCCTGAACTGCCATCAAACACTTCTCTGGCAAAGAGATATTGTCCATGACATTAGATACCAACCACTGACCATCCAGAGCTGCCTCATCATTGCTCCTTACAGGAAATGTCTGGTCTCAGAAAAGACCAGCAAGGCACTGGCACTACCCCTGCAGTGACCCAGGAGGGGTTATCAGGTGCTGGCTCCTTTTAAAGGACTTTAATACAGCCTGAGCCATTCTTCTGTTTGTAACATGTATATCAGTACCACCATCAGGTGATTTCAAAATTTCATTTTGATGACTCCTTTTACTATCATCTTCTCAGCAAATAAATAATTAACTAATCATTAAAAAAAAAATCAAGAACAGCCAGACACTATTTATGTGGAGAAACATTTCAAGCTATAAAATCTCAGAAAAAATGTTTAGTCTTATCTGCTGTTTATAGACGCACATCTTACCCTCTCCCTCCTGCTTTACTGATCTCTGGTGCACATACCACACCTCTGGACATGTGGTAGCATGATCCTTACAATGATGTGAACCCCTCCAAAGTCACATGTCTTACTATGACTCAAAACCTGTTAGAACTACAAAATCTGGCAACAAAATTTCTAAGGCATTCTGTTCCCTTTCCTTCTGAGAAAGGAAATGCTTCCAGTCAGTCAGCAACAAAAGCACTTGAAATTGTCTCCACCATTCCCAATGCATCTATCCCTCCTGGATTGCTTTCAGTGCTAAGGTGCTTTTAGCCCAGCATGGAGTGATGGCAGAGACTGCATCATAGTGAGCAAAACGATGCATCACAGATTCCATGGGGGACTGCAGACTAGTATGTGTGACAATATGCCCAAGTGACGTAATTTTTGTGGAGTATTGCTTTGATAAGCAAATAAAAAAAAGACATAGGATATAAAGGTCTATTAAACTGCTTCAATCCTTCTCTGGGACTTTAGCAATAAAGATAATTCACCATTTTACTGCTTTAGTCATCAAATTTTATTACACTTTTGCTAGCATGAATGTTTTTTTCTAACACTCTGGGAACTCAGTGATTTGTAAGGTCTCCATGTTCAGTTTTGAGGCAAAAAAAAGGTACAAATGTTAATATTTGTTACAATCATTCCTCTCTACTCCCTCTTTCCCTGTTCCTGAGACTTTCAGAGTCTAAAATACATTTAACAAACTGAAGAAAAGCATTTGCAAGATAGGGAGTGCTCTGAAGAGCCACGCACTAAAAACACCACGTACGTAAACATGGGACTACAGTCCCAACACTTTCCCTCTACAGTAATGGCACCAGTTTTCTGTTTTCAGAAGCAGAGTATTTGTCTTTGGGGTTTATGTCCCTCCCCAGTATGAGGTTTCTTTCAATTGCACTTGAGTGGATACTTTCTTTGGGTTTGTTGGATTGTTTTGTTTTGTTTTCTTTTGAGTTTGTTGTTTTTTTCTTTTCATGACAGAGGAGACATAAAATCTGGTATTCAAACCTGAAAATACTGAAGTGAAAGCAGTGTGAACACAATTGCATATCCAGCCACACATTTTTAATTTCATATATATGATCACACACCACTGTCTTTGTATAAAGTGGAGAAGGGACATTTTGAGAGTAGATTTAAGATGTGGCCCTTCAGTTAAGTAGATGTGCCAAGCCAAAAGTCAGGTTGGAAAGTAGCAGGCCAATGTGATGTGACATTTCACCTTTCCCTCTATGCAATCTTCCCCTATTCATGCATTAAAGGTTTATGTAACTGGATTTCAACATTACATAACACGTATGAACACATAATTCAGCGTTCACAGCTGAATCAAGTAAGTGCATGCATTACCAATGGTCTAACAGTAATTTTCTAATGGTTTTAGAGTTAAAAAGCTCTGGAGTCCAACTTTAATGATGATTACCTCCAAAACACAGGAAAACACAACCTCTTAATGTATCACTCCATCTGCCATTTAAAAAGGGGGGGTGAAATGATGTCAACCCCACTTTAAGTGTTTTCATGGCAGTTAAATTGCTATTTGTGTATTATATTAAGAGCTTCAAGATAAGATGTTTCAATTAAACTTGTTAAACAGCCACATTCAACACATTATCATTTGTCTGTATATCTGCTTTGTTACTCATTCAAAGAGCAGCGATTTGCACAAGTTCACAGTGCATAAAAGCTCTTGGCATGAGATCCAGAAAACCTCAGAAGGCTGGAAGTGTCTCTTAATCAAGATATACCAAGTGTCAAGTTTGTATGACCGTCAAAATACAAGCACACAGCTGTATCTATTCACATCTGCCTTTTTACTGCATTCCTGGCATCACACAAGCTCTCTTACCTACTCTCAAACACTGCACAATCCAGAAAAAAATTACTACAGGATGCAGCTTCATCTTCCACTGATACTAAACTGCATGACCCTGCTCTTTGGGGAATTCATTAAATCTTGTTGTAAGCAGTGTTTTATTTGAGCAAGGGTAGTAGAGGGCATCCCACACACAGCTGTGTGTACATGGCGACAGATACACACTGTGAGTAGAGTGAGATCTATGAACACTTTTAAGATTCTGAAAATTAATACTTATTAATTTTTTATAGATCAGCAAACTTAATGAAAAGTATTTTCTTCTCCTTACCTAACCTCCTATTCAACATTCGCCTCTTAATTCAATTTATACTCTTTTTAAGCATCTCTCATGGTACATTCCAAGGCATCTTGAAAGATCAGAAAATACAGACTAAATAATGTCATGAATCAACAGATTTGAAACAAGTCAGTGAGAAAAATAAAATCAACATTTTCAGCAGCCCACTAGCAGAGGGAAGTTCCCTAAGGCTGATGCCTTTTCTTTAATACCATGTTCTTACCACTTTTGAAAAATACTGTCCACCTTTGGTTATGGCCAAGGCTAACTCCTGTTAGCCTTACTTCTTACTTCTCACTAATGGCACCACCATCTTAATGATTAGTAAAAGCTAAAGGATTTAGTACATATTTTTTGTCTCCTCTTTAGAATATCTAAGTACATAGGATATTGCAAAACCTTTTCAATTAAACTCTGGTTTCACTACCAAAATATAATTTATTCAGCCATCCTTTCTGCCAATTTTTAAAGCTTAAGAAAAATCTCCACTAATAAAACTTTAACTTATTGTCCTTCAGTATCTGAGATACTCAAAAATCCAATCTGTTTTAAACTACAAGATACAGAAATGTGAACCAAAAGGATAATCTACAATAGACGTAGTGAATTAAAAATCAGTTATCAGAACTATATCTGAAGCGTGTTAGTAAGAAAAAAGCATCCTTGGACTGTCATATCACTCCCCCTCCACAAGAGTCTGTGAACAGTTGAACTAATGAACTAATGACATCTGATTTGACCCAGAGCTTTCTAGTTCAGTAAGATACAAACACTAAAAAAGAGTTCTTCCAGTAGCTGAAGATCCATGTCATCCCCTTCTTGCCCACACACTGGTGCTCATTGGGCATGGGGCTCTTCCTGCAGCTTTTCATTCCATGGGCTCACTAGCAAGGACTCTCTTTCACCTGCTTCTCACTTTTGAAGAACCCATTCCATCTCTAAGACCTGCTCCTCTTTCATGGGATTCTTGGTTCCAAAATTTTTGTGAAGGGCATGAAGCAGGCAAACAAACAGGTAAATGAATGTCTACATCTGCATACATACACATGTGTACATATGAACACAGGGCTCACAGACTGTCACCAAAAACTTATTTCTTTGGGAATTTAAAACAGTGAAGAAATGTTTTGCAGAGGGTTTAGTACGTAATTTTATTTACTTTTAAGTGTCTGGAATATTATCAGAGGAAAATATCCAGAGCTTAGCAGCATCTGGTAAACACAGCACTGCATTAAAAAAGCAGTTTGAGCTTTGTGAAGAATGAAAGTCGGCCAGAGCTCCTGGCTCAGTGGAGATGAGTGCTCAGTTTCCCTGTTCCCCAGGAGAGCAGCTGAGCATCTCTCCATGCAGCTGCAGGAGCCTCCTGACACTTGCTCCCCATCAGTGCTGGACCACAGATAACACTGCTGAGCACAGAGTGCACCCTCCCACTGCAAACACCAGGATCACAGCAGGTGGGAATCAGCTGAAAATTTAGGATATTGAGGATACTCTCTTCCCATGCAGCCCTCCCAGAGATCTGGATGCCACTGATGGAGTATGACAAACAAAAACTCAACAGGCTCTTCTCAGATCTGAGCTCTGCCTATTCCACTTCTGTCTGCAAAACACATGACAGTATTTAAATTCTTGCTATTCAAGCTTATGCAAAAAACCTCTTCTCTTACAAAAGGCATGAAGGAAACTCTTTCGTTTTGTGTTCTAGTGTAATGGGCCAAAAGACTTTGTTTATTTGGAGCTGCAGTTTTAGCACTGAAACAATAAGGAAATGGCAGAGTCAGATTATCAATATGCAAAGTGGTGTATGATCTGAAATGCTGATAAGTGAATGCAAACAGTAAGCTAAGGAATTGAAGCTACATTGCAAATCCATTTGACAACTGCTAATGATACTGCAATTAAAAATTCTCTGCATTTTATTTATTTTTTCCTTATTTATTGATTGATTGATTGGATATTACCTAGTTATGTAAGTAAAACAGGATAGCTGTTACATTTTAATGGCATGATATCCTAGGGTAAGTTATCACTATATAGTGAGCTCATAGTGAGATTTGTAAGTAAGTGGTAAAATAAAAGAAAACATTTAAGTCAAGAAAATACACAGAGATCACAGTTCAGGGAGGGGGTGGAGGCTCATGAGTTTATAATCATCAGATGAAAGGATACATCTGCTTAATGCAAAGGTGCCACCATTCATTCAATGAATCTAGGAGTCCAAGGCCACAAAGGATATACATTTAAGAGGAAGCAACTTATACAATGCCAGCACTGTTTTGTCATATTGACGCAGGCAGAGATTGCTGATAACCATGCCATGCTGTTGGCAACCTGCTACATGGCTAATGTCCAATTTGGATGGAGATGTAAATTGTCAGGTCAAAAGATAAGCCATAGGACAACTTCTACATGCATCTAGGTTTTGAGTAGAAGCAAAAGTGCATGCCAGAAAGAAATGTGTGACCACTTACCTCACACTTTTTTTTTGTCTGAGCCTTGAAATTGAAAAGAAAACTTTCATTTGGAACATATTGAAAAAAAAATTGTTCATTTTTGGACGATCACTGGCCAAAAAGCAGCACAAGTTGTGCTGGCAGTGTACATCACTACTGAAACAACATAATATTTTCTGTCACATCTTAAGCAATCGTGTTCTTTCTTTTGCCTTAAGTGAGGAAATATTCTGAACAAAAATGAAGATTATGTTCCGCCTCTATTTTCCCCTGAGAAAGATTTAGAGAGTAGTGTCATAACTCAATGCCCATTCTTCTCATCTGTGGATGACAGAATGGAAAATGCCACTTTATTTCAGAAATAAACTACTTTTTTGTCTTCTGTTAGTCATTCCTGCCTGCAGGCACACGGGTTATGGAGATGACGCCTTCAAACTCGTGTTTAGAGTACTAGTGCTTTCCCCATCTGACAAGATAATGCTTGTATACCTTGATAACTTAGGCAGCTCAATCTTCCAACAAACTAGCTGGCAATTTCCCAGTGCTATGGAAAATTTAATTCTTAAATCAAGAAGTCAAATTACTTTTATACTTCAGGTACAAACTAACATGCAGAAATATCTTTGCAGGTACTTTCATAGAGAGGACAATCTGACTTTGCCAATCTTTTACCACTTCAATAACCCGTCTGAAACGTGTTTGAGGCCTTCTGCCTACATCAGACTAGTTCAAATCACTTGTAACAGGAAAGTGCCCTTTGTTTGACTATGAAGTATTGGAAATACAGGAATAATACAGACTTTGATTATCTTTTATATTGCAGAGGAAAGAAAAAACAATTAGGTCAGAGACCTCCCTCAGACACTTTGGTGAAATGTAGAGCTTTGACATAATTTACTGAGATCAAGCAAACATCTTTTTCCTTCCCTGCTCCAGAGGGCTATAACCTCCCACTGTTCTCTTGAGGAATATCAGGGCACAGGTCCCCTTTTGCTGATGGCATGTCTTTTACACTACTGCCTCTTAGACCTTCACTAGAAGATGGTGCTATTGTATCAAGACATTTAATGAAAATGGTAACAAAATCTTTGTAGCCAAGATTGAATGTTTGGTTCCCTATTCCTTTTGTGAGCTTTCTTTAACATTTCTTAACCAAAATGATAGCATTACAAGTGAAAACATTCAGCTTTACCAACACTAGAGAGTGGAGAACTAATGTCCACTTCTGTGTTTTTGTAGAATCTTTAACCCTGCAGCTGAAAGACAAAGGATTTTTTTTTTCTTTAAAAGGTTTTTCTCCTTCTTTAAGACACTCAGGAGACAGCAACTTGCTGATGTTTACCAACAGAAAACTCCCCTCCTGAAAAATAACTCAGCAGTTATATGGCTCTGTTGGTCCTGGACTGTACATCTCCAGTCCCCACGCCACTTCCAGGAAGGTGATGCATGTTTTGGCATACGCTTTCTCAGAATTAGAACCAGTAAGTGTGAGGAGAAAAGTTGCTTCCAGAGTTTGGCCATTCAGTACAGCAGGTCCAGTAGAAGCCACATTTGTTCTGGCAGGACAGAAGAAGGTGGAAGAGGCAAAACATTGCAAACCTTTTCTCTACCAGGTAATTTCCTCATCATTTTCAACAGCTGAGTGGACTGACATTTAGAAATACATCCACTGATCAAAACAGGTAAGAAATCTACCGTATAAATACTACCCTTGAGTGGAATGACTTCAGATTTACAAACGTTAAACCAGAAGAACAAGAGTCTTCATTTCACTGTGACTTTGCTGCCTGTTTTCTTGATAATGCAAGCAATGGAACCAAATCAAGAAAAAGCACAAAGGTAGTGGGGTGTCCAGCTTCATGCAAGTTTGAAATGGAGATACATGTATACATGGGAAAATACTTGCATGCCAACACCAAGGAAAAGTGACCTATGGACATCTACAGCTCTTGAATTCACAAAGGCATTACTGTGTGGACTTTGACAAATCAGTAACAGTGATACTGTATCCTGGAGTCCTTGAATCTTGATATGGAAAAAAAGAGTAGCGGTAGCCAAGCAGGTGGATGCAAGAGTATGATGCTCTTTTGAAGGTGTTGCAACAAAAGCAACTGTTGTTTTTGCTGGAGGTTTTTTTTTCCTTCACTTTGTCCTTTTCCTATTACTATTTTTATTACTACTTGTCAGACTACTTGTCTGAAATACATTATGAGGCTTAATTTTTTAAGGAATATACAGCATGCTGGGAGCCTGTGATAGAAGACACTCTACACAGGCCAACTATCATAATTATGCTATGATTTTACACCCAGCAGGAAACTTATGATTTACCACCCAGGAACAAAGCTAAAGAAATGATCTAAGGTAGCCAATTAAAGTTTTCATAAAGAAACCCTCATCTATTCTCGAAACCCAAAAATCTCCTTTTATAGCACAATCCTCTTAGCACTTATCTCTCCCTTCCTCATTAATCCAGTTTCACCTAGCTGGCACCGACACATGCAGAGACAGGGAGGGAGATACACACACATATATATATACACACTTTCCTCCTTCTGTTCTTCTTGACCTTTCTAATTTGGTTCAGCATTTGTACCAGCCCACCTGTCTGGCCAATCTCCCCTGCAACGTGCCCTTCAAGATGAAAAACATAGTTTGATAAGGCACGGTAACAAACCTCGCGGAGAGCAAGCGTGTGAGCAAAAGGGAGAGAAAGCACTGAGGGAAATCGCTTCTAACCAGGATCTGCTGCTGCACAGCTAATCAGGCAGGTATTCAGTTGTTCACTCCTGCAGACTTGCTTAGCATAGAAATAGGCTGTCTGCCCAGGAAGATGAGGTAATGTCTAGGTTTAATGCCAATCTCTGTAACTGGCAGGACACATCGGGTAAATATTTCTGCTGCAGGAGACCACATTAATTTGATTTTGCTACCAATTTTCATTATTGTTATTATTTCTATTGCTGTGAATATGCATGAGTTTACCTGCTAACGCTGAGGATGGAGGGGGCACAGAGCTCCAGGTGAGGCAGCCTTCACACTGCAGCACTGTTCTCCCCCTACACTCATTGCTGACCACTTTGTCCTTTCATCTTCCTTATGAAGGACCAGCCATTTGTCTGCTCAATTATCTCCTCTAGTGCATTTATGTAGTATTAGATCCCCTTTTCCACTCACAGCACATGTTTTTTCCCTCCTTATTGTACCACACAACCCACCTTCCATTAAGTATTGCAATACCGTGGTCATCCACAAGTGCTTCCGATGCCGGTGCTGCTCTACCTGCATGTTAACACAGCCAGCTCTTCTCTCCAACTGTCAAACATGAGCAAAACCTCCATCAAACAAAACTTCTCACAAAGCACTGCCCAGCAAACAGGCAGAGAGATCTTTTCACCCTCTTTGCTCTCTTCCCAAGCAGAAAAGGTCTTGAAAGTTTAAAGTGAAAACATAAACAAGAGGAGAGGGTCAGTCTGTCCATCCCAGAGCTTCCCAAACACAGCCAGAGCTCTAAAACTTACGAGATGTTTGAAGTAAGTCAGGAACATGAAAGCCTGCAAACAGTAGCAAGAGAGAAGAGGAACAATCCTGAAAGAACAACAACATGAATGAATTCTCCACGACATGGTGGCTCCAAAATGAGCAAAGAGTCATGGGGGAAAGGTTTCATGATACAAGAGAACATCAACTTAGGGTCTCAGCGGAGGGTTGCACACTAAGAATTGCCCAAAGTGACTCATTCTTGGCCTTAATCATGCTCTCATTTCACTATCAGTTAGACCAAAACCAACTATCCGTGCCTTAAAAAAAACATTCCCCCAAACTCTGCCCAATATACCACATTTTCCATTTCTACATCATTTGCTTCTGAGCTCTACAATCTACTTGAAAACAATATCCTGAGGATACAACAGTGCTTGTTGTAGGTTCATATTTGCTTAGAAACAGAGACAAGGGCAAAAATTTGGGTTTGGCAACTATAAAACTATTTGAAGTTTTAATGTTGCCTTTATTCAATTGTAAAAGCCTCAAATATAAATATGAACAGGTATTTTCCTCCCTTTTCATGAGGTCTCTCCAGAGGAGCCGATTCCAACCACCTAAACACTCACCGAATCAATTTTTCTCAGTATAATGGGTACAATCACACTTTTGAAGCTACCACAGTACAAGACAGTTCCATGCAAACTTGCTCCAGTCTGAAGAGACTGCAACAGCATGGAGCTCAGGCAGAACACCCCTCTCCTCCAAGGGGGTCTGTCAGCCCCAGCTGTGGGACTTGCTCACATTGTGACCAGTTCTCTGGTCAGAACCCATCTGCAAGTCCCCAGTTCAGACCTACCAGCAGATGTTTGCCTTTCAAAACACTCATTTATAGTTATATTAATTGTTGGGCACAATTATATTAATTTTGGGAAAAATCAAACATGGTTATTTCCTTCTGTTCAGAAGTTTACTGTATTTAAAACAATCTTCTCAGTATTAAAACTGACCAAAATATTTGAAAACTGCAAGCAAACCTTTTACATTAAAACTGCGGTTTTTTTGCTTGCTCCACCTTTCATATCTTGAATGTCAGCACATATTTTAAATCATATAACATCAAAGAGGGCGAGGATATGTTTTTACCTTTGATTCCTGTATATAGATGAATATTTCAGTTTAAAATCTGTTACCACTTGTGATCAGCATCCACACACTGAAAACAGCACTCCAGCTCTTCCCTCCATTCCTTTGTGCTTCAGGACATGTCCTCTTTTCAAACCATGCTGTTCCGTTTGGTTCCACTATAACCACTCCTTGCACCAGATTTAATTTAAAATACATGCTCTACCAGATGAAAGTAATATACTTGCTTCTGTGGGGTCCAGCCAATTTAGGACAGATACAATATGGACTTACTCACTTTTACCATATACATGTATTTCTAACAAGTTCTTTGTAGCTTCTGCTGAAGAAACTGCTCAGGCATCACACTTATAACACAAATTTGTTTCTGGTTCATCACTACTAGCAATTAAAAAACAAGAAAGGAACATTTTATGTAAAGAAAGACTAAAATCTGCATGAAGAGGAGAAGCAGAAAGTATCACTGTTTCTTCCAGACAACTCTTTGTGGCAAACAGCAAGGAGAACTGAAATGGAGGAAACCTATAGAAATCATCTGACCAAGGTGAGGCACATGTTCTTTCCTCTCCCATGCGCCAGATACCAGAGGTATTTGACAAACCTGAGACAGAGAATAAACCAGGGACCTTTGTCAGAACTAGAAAGAAACGTGACTCTGTTTGGCAAGAATGTGGTGACTATTCCCAAGCTGACTACAAGCCAGAGCATGAAGAAAGAAGCCCATTTTCAGCACTAGGGATGGGCAGGCACAGAAATCCAGCCTGAAAAGGAAAACATCTCCCCTCACTATGAAGCACAGCTAAAATAGAATCTGCAGGTAGTGGGACCAAGACTCTCTGCCCAGCAAGCCTCAGCTACTTGAGCTGACAAGACAAAGGTAATAGATGTGCCCTGCACACTGCTTTTCCTTATAGGAATATGTTTTCATATCACATATTCAACTGAGGCCATGCCCTGGCAAAAAAGACCAGCACTGATTTGACAGGTGACACATTAAAATGAATTTTCAATATTTTGTAGCATTCAATATTTTGAATGTGTCTGTTTAGAGAAAAGCTGGATATGCTGGCTGCAAAACAGTAATGGTATCCAAGTTTTGGACATTACCAGATTGCACTGTACACCAAAGTGCTAACACATGTCCTCGCCTGCTTCTATTTGCTGCCAAAAACCCAACAAAACAGGTTCTTATCTCTAGGTCCCTCAAGGTAGCATGTTTTATAAGGGACAATTTCATTTTAAAACACTGGAATTATTTTCAGCAACTCCAGTTTTAAGCCATGATGTCACTGATAGACAGTAATCAAGGACAGCTGCTCTTGAGTGCCAGTACCCTGACAGGTTGATGATACCTCATTTTTATGCCCTTAAGTCCCTCATTCTCTCCTTCTGTATAAAAGCTCCCACGACAGGTTCTTAGCAGAGATTTAGCCACTTTCAGTTCCTACGCTTGAGACAAACTCCCATGATAAGAAAAAAAAGAAGACGTAACTCTGACAAGATTCCTGTTGCAACACCTGGCCTTCCTAAGGATGCTCAGGCTCAATAAATTTTTGTAATTATGTCAACAAGAAGAACATGTTTCTATGAGTGTTTCTGAATTTATTTAATAAAATAATAGCAGCTTTGTACCACCTTAAAA
>VWZU01007622.1:1308425-1333318 GCA_013397095.1 Sterrhoptilus dennistouni | reverse complement strand
AAAAAAAAAACCAAAACAAATAAGGAAAAAGAGGTGGAAAAATGAGTGTTGGAGCCAGCACCCAGCTCTGCTGAGAGTTAACACCCTGCACTGAAACAGGCCAAGTTTGAGACAAATCCCTGTTCCCAGGGTGTCCTGCCAAACTGAGGAAAGAGAGCTGGGCAGATCAGTGGGCATGCCACATTCTCTGACACTTTGTGGGTGCAAGCAGCTGGAGGAGGAAAGCCATGGTCAGGTCTCTGTGATCACTGAGGTAGCTGTGAAAATCAGATGAGGTGGCAGACAGCAGGGTACCTTTAGGATGTAGGAAAAACAAAAGGGTCTCTTCTTTTGCACTACATGGGAACCCACAGCAGAGCTCCACAGCTGGAAAATGGTGATCAGGCAACTTTACTGAGCAAAGGTTTTGATAACTGGAAAAGGAGGTATGGTGGATACAATAGGGGCACAAGGAGAATTTAGTTAACAAAAAAAGCCCAAAACCAAAACCAAACAAAAAACAACGCCAAGCCAGAATCAAGCGGATTTTGACAACAGGGTGTACTAAGGGCACCTACTACCAAAGTCACTCAACAAATCTCACACATACCTCTAGGCTGATGTGAACTTTACACTCTCCCCTCAAATCTGCTGAAGAAATTCTCCCAAACACCCTCAAAGTGGTGACAAGCACTCTTATTCCTGTTGGCTGCCAAACTTCCTTCCTCCCCCAACCTGTTAGAGTAGCAATGCAGGAAGAAGATAAAAGAGGAGGAAATGAAAGAGCCTCTAACATGGCTTTCCTAAATCAAAATCACTGAAGACCAGGTGGATGGATCTTTCCTGAGAAGCTTATTTGCCATGTTCTAATTGTGCATCATAACCATGAGACTACAAAAAATATTCAGCTTTCTTCAACTCAAACAGAAATCAGGCAGCTGAAGACAGCAAAGTAAGTAAATAACAAACAAAGACAAGCTCTTTTTTTATTATTTAGTATTTCAATCTTTTCCAACATATGTTGTCTTGTAAAATATGTGAAATTTAAAACTTTAAAAAATCTGAAATGAAATGTTTTGACAACTTAAAAATTGAAATACTGAAATACTTCCCTAAAAGAATTATTTACTGAGCGTGGCAGAAATTTTTGACAAGATTGAATTAGCTCTAAACTGTTTTTCTCAGCAAGCTTACACCTCACCTGCTCTGTGGTTCACACTCCTGTACAGTTTAGCTTCTCAGTGTATCTTCAAGATCAATTTTGCACCAGCAGGTCAGGCTACATTAAAGTCCAGAGATCCATGAGAAAAGTTGTATTGAGATTGGCCTGTTACCTTTCAGAGCACCAAGACATCATTCAATTCCCACTGATGTTAGCACAAAAAAGTCCAAAATTCAAATTGTTTCTTAATTTGTTAACTAACTTTGTGGCAACTTCAAATACCAAACACGAGACATTTCCTAATAACTTCCTTCACATAAAGCCACACATTTTGTTTAATGCTGAGGTTTTGTGAAAGCAATCAAACTGGTTTTCCACCCTTCTCAAAAATCCTACTACACCTGAACTATCACCACATATCCTTGATGACAAACTTGTGAGAGGGTTTCTCTGAGATGCCCCTGAACCAGGAACAAGATTCAGATTTGAGAAGGCTTCTTCACATGTCTGTGCCATGTGGATTTCCAGGACTTTCGGAATTACAATTTATTACTTCTTTAAAAAATGTCTGGATTGCTTCCTCACCATGTACTCCCAGCCTCTCTTTTGTGTTCCTCTGTTGTACCCTCTGGGTAGCAGAAAAGCAAGAAAAATCATTGAAGACATTTTCACATAGCTAATCTTTGTGAACCATCAGTGTTTCTGACAAGCCATTACCTACAAACTATGGCTATTACCAGAGGAAAGACATTTTTCAACTACTTACAAGGATACAGCAACAGCTTAAAAAACCCTGACAAGAACATCGTATGCATCACTCCAAAACTTTACACAAGCCTTTATCATCCCCCAGCAATCTGAAGTCTACAGGGAGTAATTTTTCCTTTTGTTCTGCTTAAAGGCTTCAGGTTTGCACACACAGGCAGTAAAACCAGGCTCTTGCCAGAAGGTGAACAAGCCAATTCATTGGAAGTAGCAAACCTGAAGTTGTTTATTAGGCTGATGGAGACATTTGTTTTCTGAAACCAGTAAAAAAACAAATGGTAGGTTTTGTCAACATGGTGCTCTAATTTTCAAAAGGACATTGACAGCTATACCTCGAAATTATTATCTCTGCACTAATGAATTTACTTAAAAGGTATGCTAGAAATGAATACTAGATGATTTTAGCCTTTTCCCCAGTTCCTCTTGTCCTTCCACAGATCTGTGTGCTCCCTCTTGCCCACTGCCTGCAGGTAACACATGAGGCAAAGGATGGACACAGCGACAAGTTACTGCCAGGAAAATAATGGCTTCAGCAGAACCAGCCCGACTGATTTGGCACCATTTCAGCTCAGAGAAGATCATATGAAGAAAAAATGTGAATGATGATTTCAACCACCCACCCGTGCCCACTCGTGACACTGTTTGCTCACACTACCCACGCCACAGAGCGCGGATCGGTTCCAAATTACCACCTCTGAGAGAAAGCGCCAAGTGGAAAGTTCCCCAACTGTTCCAGAACAGTGTGGTTTAACAAAATATCAAAATACCTCAGCATACAACAGTACCTTCCTCATGGCTGACCACATTTATTTCCTATCACATTTTACACTCCTATTTTCCATAACAGCTCACGATACCATCCCTTCTCCGGAATCTTTAGTGGAACTCAGCATAGGACGGGAGGATGATCCCAGAGATCTGCTGAACGACGGTCTAACTTGGCCTTGTGAAGTCATCGCCATTGAGCTGAGATGGCTACAGCAAAGTCAGGCTTTCATCTGGTGGAAATGCACCAAAATTTACTCTTTCAATAGAGCATATTGCAGGCTCCTAAGTGTCAGGTCTTTCACTACCATGATACATGTTTTTTGAATCCATTATTTAACACAGAGAGCTCATCAAAGTTTTCATTTAAAATAAAATGGTTTCCACTGACAACAATCTACCCTGTATTCTTGACAATCAAACTGCTGTAGCCCTTAGGACCAAAATGGAAGTCTTTCAGCTCCTCAGATTTGGAGGGCTACATCTGCAACATCCCTAAGTATCAGATCACTGATGTTTGGGGGACTTATTTGACTTTATTATATCCAGACAAGGGCTTTTATTTCCTATATTCACTGAATATATACACTGTCATGTCAGCCAAAGTGAAAGCTAACACAGTTGGAATATACTAAATGTCAATATTTAATCTGGTCTTTCCTTTCCAATTTTTTAAACCACAACGCATCATCTCAGTATGATTAATAACAACTCTTCTGTTGCTTTCCCCAAACCAACCTGAGGCATTTTTGTTGCTAGGTAATGTTTTGTTGTGAGCTGTCCTCCCAACTGTAGGAAAGATTAAGAGATCTCAGATGGAACCTAAGACAGCATGCCAGTAATCACAGCTGAAAGACGCTTGCACTTGACATCTTGAGATGGGAACAACATGTCTATTGTTTGGAGCCATCAGTCCTCTGCTATAATGCATGACAGACAAAACCACTTACCTTGTCAAGAACTGGGAACCTTGTCAAGAAGTCATTTGTACTGATTGGATAAACAAAAAGGGGAATCTGGAGAAGCAGGTTCATAAAAGAAACAGAACGCCCTAGAAGTGGCCCATATTCACCATTACATTCCAGAGAAAAAAGGAGCTCTCCATCTACTTTAACTGATCCCAGGAGGATCCAATACTCATAACGAAATCTTGCATTGGCCTCAAGCTTCCACAGCAGCTTTTATAAGAATACAATGCATCGCTGCCAAGGGAGTGGGTTTAGCCAGAGAAAAGAGAGTTTTGGCCAAGACATTCCTCCATCTGACTAATCCTTGGCTTTCCAAGAGGCTGTTAGAGCCACTGGCAGCTGATTCAAAAAGCCTAACACCTTTTTAGTCCCAACCTATATGAGATAATATTTCAGCAGCCCCAAATCAGACAAACATGCATGCATATTTCCTCCAGACTTTAACTATTCCTTTGCCTGACCAGGAGAAACTTATTCTTTTTTTTTTTCTTTTTCTTTTTTTCTTTTTCTTTTTCTCTTTTTTTTCTTCCCAAGCATCAACATTCTTATTAGCATATTTACAAAAATACATAGCCATATCTCCGAGTTTTCCAGCAATATCCTTGGCAGAAATAAAGGAAGCCAGACTGATAGAAGACTTATACTCCAAAATTACCGTGCTGTATTCTTTGCCAAAGAGTAATTTGTCAATGCTGTTGACAAATTGAAAAAGGGGAACATTTTTAATGCCAGCCCCAGAAAACAGCGGAAGTGAAAAACAATGTTCAATCCCTCACTGAAAATATCACCATATAGCCTATAAGATAAGGAGGTGAAATATAAGAGAAGAAAAAGAAATCACTGCACTGAGGAACCTAATTCCCTAATCTTATATTCTTTAAGATTATCCGAGCAAAGAGATCAGTTTGCTTTTTTCCAGTTAACAAGCTATTTGTGCATTCTGGTGGCACCAAGGCTCCCATCAGAGATCCTTTTGTACTAGGCACTGTAAAAACACTTACTAAAAGGACAGACACCTCCAATGGCTTAATTATCTAGAATAAATAAATTACCATGACTTACAAATGAATTCTATAGTAGGGTGGGTACTTAAAACCTGGAAAGGTTGCCACGTGGTACTGACCATCACGCAGAGTCTTGAAGATTGTATTTCTCTCTAAAAAATATGCTTTCAACTAACTTACAGGAAAAACTAAATGCCTAACTCCTAACAGGGAAGGTCAAGCTGAATAATTACAGTGATCAGTTCTGCCCCTTGAAGCCATGAATCCCCCTGATTCAACCTCTTACTGTGGTAAACCAAAGGCAGATAATTAACAGCACCACACTCAGCTGCTACTAATACCCACTATTCTGCATAAGGCAACAATGACAAACACCGTTCAGACCTTTGCCCACCAGGCAGGAGTGCATCCCAGTTTTATTTTCTTCTGCACATTAGAGCAAAGTGCTATGCCACAGCAAGTTACTGGAGAGGATGGAATGATATTCCACAGTAACACGGATAATTTTATTTCTTTGGTGCTTAATCTCATGGGTCTTATGGCTGTACCTGGTTATGTTGGCAGCATGTCCTCAGATCTGGAACACTACAGGAATTTTCCTCCAGTGGTCTAATGATAATTTGCTTCCTTTTTTAGCAAAGTCTGTGAATCACTCAGTTCAAGCCTGTATCTCAGCTTATCCAGATGGGCATATGAAAGTTTTGATGTGATCTCTGTTCTGACTTCTTTTCTGAATGGCATACAACAATTTATTCCAAGTAACACCTCTGGTGTCAATATTATGAACACCATACACATGGAATTCTACAGCCTTTTCTATCCTCAAACTAGTGAATATAATGTAGTCCTTCAGGCTCTAAAATCTGTGAGGTTTATAAAATGGCTTCTTCTCCATGAGCAAAGGGCGCCAAATCTTTTCTTTTCTACCATCTATAACTCTTACTTTCAGTTTAATTAATACCAAATGGCTTAATCTTCATTATATATCTCACTGTGTATATACAACTGCCTTGGCTACTTGGAGGCACTAAACTACTTGTCCCCAGTGACTTCTTAATGAACTGCATTCTCCTACTGCATATCTGAGAGCTTCTCTCCTTTTATTATTTACAGGCCCATATGCACAGGTAGTCATAAACAATGTGCTGCATCTATACATTATTCATATGATGACACCATATTAACCAAACTCATAAATGCAGTGCAACCTTAAAATAAAATTGATTTCTTCAAAACAGTGTTCTCATGAATTAATACAAATCTCTGTGAGACATTTCGCTCCCTTGGGCCCCCAAAACCTTCCTGGACCACAACAGAGGAAAATCTGCAATATGACCTTCAAGATTATACTGAGTTTTGTTATTGCAGCTTTAAGAAAGCTGGCAGACTTGCTTGCCACATCCCACACCCTTCCCACATCCCTGCCAGTTGTCTTGAAGAGTGAAGTCAAATTAACCTTAAAAACCTGAAGTAGTTGGCCAGCAGCTGTGGAAATACTAAAAACAAGGAATGGTTGAGCCAGCCAAATCACTTCATTTCCTCAGGCAACAGTGAAGAGAAAATGGAATAGGTAAAAAACCTTTAGGACCCGGGGGACTTTGGGTATATATATCTGTGCTGGAGGGTGAAGTACTCCCTTCCTGAATCAGAGAAGGGAAATAGATAAGAGAAGTTGGTGTTTCAGGTTAAAAGAATGTCAAAACTCCAAGTAAATCCACCACACTCACAATTCAGCAGTTCTTCCTTCTTTTCTTGAAAGTCATTGACTGAGTATGATGTTTATTATTTTCCTATTCTAGTTTGAATTCCAGACACGATACAAAGCACAGAGAAAACAAACTCACTCGTATCAAAGAAAAACAAAACCAAACCCCAGCAACTCACATAACCACCACTTTTTAAAACAGCTCTGCTTATAAAACATTAAGGGAAGAATCATTTGTGTCCAAATGCCATTTGAACTGGCACTGCCGCCCAGAAACACTGCCCAGTATAATCAATAAGACAGATTCTAACCTTCAGGGATATTTTAATCATCACAACCATCCATGGTTATCAGCTCAAATTATGTGTCCACCCCTAAAATGCTCTTCAAGGAGAGTTCAGTGTTCTGGCACTAGTTTTAGGACATGTATTTTATGACACGACAAGTAGATACAAGTCTAAGAGGACCACAACATTTCCAAAATGGCATAAGCATGCCACCCTCCTATAAAATATAATAAAAATCTATGTCAGATCAGTGCAGGGGCTAAAGTTTTATTCAGAGCAGACATCTGCCAGAAATCACCACCAGCACAGATCCTGGCTGAACACTGCAGCAGGAACATCTTAGGTGCTATTTGTCCCACAGGGTTTATGCTGGTTTCAAGCCTAAGTAAGCTCCATCAGGGAAAACAGCAGCTTTCCCTCAAAACCAAAAACCAACCCAAACCAGTCCACCCTACATTGCTACTCATGACAGCTACACCTGAGTAATTCAGCCTCTCTCGCTGGTCCAGAGAGAAGCAAGAAGCAAGACCAGACAGCTCTACAGAGGGAACCTTCAGGACAGCCCAGGCATTCTCAAAAGGAATGCAATTATCCAGATCTGACTCATCTCATGTCTGCAGTTCAGCCGCTTGCACTGCACTTTACTGTAACTGCCATCTTAAAAAAAACCCACCAAACCAAACCAAACAAACCCCCTTTCAGCTGCAGATAGGCATCATCTGCTTAATATAATCATATCACTCCTTTCCAAACTCAAGAGATGAAAGGCTTCTCTTTCCAAAAGCTGTGCGACAGCAAATTAAACATTGTGATAAAAGAAGTTTCCGATCAGCAGGTGCCTCCTGTGCTGGCAGCAGGCAAAGATACTCATGTCTGTCAGCAAACACGGCGGCCCCCAGACAATGAGGGCTCCCACCTTGGGGCCTCTGCCAGGAGCTCTATCACCGCCAGGATCAAGTAGCTGACAGCACACAGCGTTGTATGAGCACAGATTGCCCCAAGGTCACCCAACATTTACCTTATGGTCAAAAGCCAAAATGAGATTATCCCCATGGATGCCACCTAATAAACACACACACCAAGCTGTAAGGGATGCCAGCGTGTCTGCAGCGATAACCACCCGGAGTGCTTGCGCAGGCTGGCAGAGGGAAGCACAAAGAAGGAGCCTGCCATGCCTGCTCAGCCCCCTTTGGGACAACTCCAGACACCCCCACTGCGCACTTTACAGCCCATGCATTGTGCTCTGCTTTTTAAAGCCTTGCCCTGTGCACAGGCCAAGTGGCATTGCCTGAACTGCCTCAGTGTACCCAAAGAAGCGCTGCTTCTTTCCAGCAGGAACTTTGTTAGGTGGGGATTTCAGGCAAGGCCTACAGATTGGCATGAGAGTTATTACACAGAAAACCTTTGCAGCACACACCTAAAATGTGGACAGTCCTCAGAAAAACAGGTTTGCTGTCAGAATGAGCACTGCAGAAAAGCTCACTTTGCACAGGCTCCAAAGGTATTATTTTTAAAAATAAAGAGAAAAGGGGAAAAAAAAACCACATCAAAGTAAGAGGAAAAGCATACAGAAACTATGGAGAAAGGGCTGAAATGAGACTGTTTGGGGTTTTTTTATTTTTCAGTTGCAATATAATTTTTATGATGATTCATGTATGTAAATAAATAAATAACAAGTGGATGCCATGCCAAAAAGAGATACACAGCAATTCAGTAAGTTACTGTCATAGACAAAACCATCTAGAACCATCAGATGCTTGAAAAGTCCAGATCACAAAACTTCCCAATTTCTGAATAAGGTGCTATTTTGTCCTGAAACCTCTTCTGCCATCCCAGTATGTTGACAACTGAAATTCACAGGTAGCTCCACTGCCAAGCAGAGTTTGCAGGTTCCCCTCCACCAGCTCCTCTCACTGTCCCTTCCCATCCTCTCAGGAATGGCCCACACCAGCACCCCACCTGCTGCATCCCCATTGGTAGGTGGGACACCAGCAGCACACATCACACACATCTAACTTCCACAGCCAGTCTGGGGAAGCACCACCAGAAAAATGAATAATCCTGCTCTGGCAGCTCAGGATCAGATCAGTTAAACATGTCTAACTGCCCCTGGGAAGCGCTCTCTCTACAAATTATTGAGAGATAGGTTCTGAGTTGTCTAAATAATTTTAGGTGCAGCCTCTCAGGTTCTCAGCAGCAATTAAAGGCAGACAGTACAGGTCCAAAAAAAAATAAAAAGAAAAGGTTAAAACTTTTTAGGATCGTTCCCATATTTAGCAAATGCCTTTTTAAAACAATTGGCAGTTCGAATTTGTTGCCTCACAACATCAGGAAAACAAACGTCACACCTCACACCAACTAATAATGAGCTGACTTCACCTAGTCAGTGGACAGACATTTGTGTGGCCCCAAGAATATCCCACTGTTCACCCTACACCAGCAAAAAGCACCATATGGGCTACTATATTGGTGTCATATCTAATTTCTGAAATTATGTAGGGCACTCTTTCAGAGAAGTAGGTCGCTGTGATATTTTGGATGCAAAGGTCTTCCACTCTTGGAGACCTGAATCAAACTTTCATGTAAGCACAGTGCTTGTTGCTATGACATAATTGCAGGCTTGTTTATGTTATGAACACTGTGTAATGAAGTCTGCATGCAGTCTCCTCTATTCTGGGCTTGAAAGTACTTTGACTTATGAATTATGGCAAATATTTTCAGTCTGGGTATCTGCTGTCACAGGAACTATTTAGAAGGCAGTGGGGCAGAAAGGCGTGCACAAGGGGAAGGTGCTCAAGGACGTGATCAAAGAACAGGAGTACTACTCAAAAAGCAAACTCACCAAAATAAAAAAGTGCATGAGGTAGAATGTTCCTTACATTCCTCTCTGCTTAGGCCAAGACTATTCCTAGTTGCCCCCTGCCCCTCTCCAAACTAAACTTCTAACTGTGTCTAGGAGTCACTGATCTGACTCAGTACATACATCACATTAATGTGATGAATACACATTAATTTAATTTGAGACAATACACCAAGTCATCACTATTATTTCCCTTCCCTAGGGCTGGCACAGCCCTCTAGTCCTCCCAAAAGAGGGGGGTATTACCAGAGCAGGAAACATTGGCATAACCTTTCACAGTTAATTTACTCTTAGACCTCAGTGCAGGAAACAAATATCTGGGCGTGTATCATAACCATAATTTCCTCACCCAAGGTGGCAAAGAGAGCAGCTCTGCTCTACACAAATGCTTTTGAGTACTGCTCTGAAGCTTAGAGACATTGAGATAGGTTAACATTTTCTTTTCCAACTTGCATGCTCCCATCCCCAGAATACACTGTGGAAAAGCGTTATTGTCCTTCTCCAGCTGTATCCCTCACAAAGGCAGTAAATACCCCTACGGGGTAACTTAATCTGCAGAGCCATGGGTGAGTCTTGCCAATTAGCATTCTCTGACCAAGCCAGTATTTTTGCTCTTCACAGAGATGTCTGCAACTTCATTTTAAATGAAGTTTCAAAAGTTGTGAACTATTTCAAGTGGGTAACGAAGAAGGGGGGAGGAAAAAAGGAGGGGAAAAAAAAAAGGAGAGAGAAAAAGAGACAGACCAAGATAAAGACTATTCAAATATAATTCTATAGCTTTAAGAAATAATTCTTCAGAAACATGGAAGGAATATTACTTTGGGAAGGAGTATTCAACATCACAGCATTAATTGCTCTACCTGAGAGCATAAAAATAATTTTGCCAGAGTCTGCTCTCAGAGTGGAGCCAAAAAAATTGATTTCTTAAACTGAGCTACAGCACAAATTTCCTTTCACAAGGAAAAAGTACCAATTTTCTTTTCCTCAAGAAAGTAATTTTTCTCATATTTTCCTTGAGTTTGTAATAAAAGGCAGTGGAACTAAATATCTAGTCTGTCAAGGAAAAAACTCCAGGTGTCAGAAAGGCCAGAAAACTGTGTAAAATTATTTTCAAAATGGACATTACAAAGAGATTAACTACATGACATGCTCTAGTAGGGAAAAATAATGGAGGGACTAAAGCTACATTCAATGAGGAAAGAAAAAAAAGTCAGATTATCAAAGGGCAAACCATCACTCAGACCTACTTCAGGGTTTGGAAATCAGATTCAAAAACTGCTGAAGGACTGTCTCCCAGGTGCAGACAGCACCCCTGAACAGCCAAACTCCAGTCACTACTTTCTCTCTCACATCACACATAATCATACACATCCCACCACTGCCTGCATCTCCATAAGCCAACCTTCCCAAAGATACTTTTTCAGGAGAAACCTGTCTGTGCTTCTAGGCATTCAAAGTAGGGAGCCAAAATGGTGAGAAGGCTTTGAAGGACCATTGACCCTCAAGTTATTTGGCCTGTGTCCTCATTGCAAGGTAGCTGTAATTCAGGGCTCAGCGAACAGAAGGAGCTGAGTTCTTGGCTCTCAACCCTGCCTCCAAGAAATTAGTCTGCCTGAGGAAAAAGCACCAACAAACTACCTTGAAAAAATTTTATGCACAGATAAAAGCAAAGATAAGGGCAACACCCAAGAAACCAAGTTAAGCCAGAACATGGAGTGCTGAAGAGATTGTATTCAAATCAAAAGGAAAAAACATTTCCTCCTGGTATTCACATTTTTATAGCAGAAATAAACATACAAAACACCTTTAACAATAGCTCCAAAATCAAGAGAGAATTGTTATGAGAGGGTGAGTAAACCAGAAAGCACTCACTGGCAGAGATTTGCATTCAGCTGGAGGAAAATCAAAACAAAATGCAGGTGCAAGGTAAGCTGAGCAGTAGAGGAGTGCCAGAGGTATCCATAAGGTACTGAGGCACACTGACTGAAGCATTTAATAGGATACCACTTACATTACACTTACCATACTTTTTCAAAGTCAAACTAGAAAGCTACCTTAAAGCAGAATTTATGTTCACGAACAAGACTCTGTCCCACCTCTGGTGACTTGCATATTGTCTGTGTTGTTTGCCAAATGCCATCAACAATCTCTCAAGGCCATTTAAAATTGGTAACTTGCTATAGCTGTTTTAAATTAGCTGTGCAGGTGTATATGGATTCTTCAGAAAAGTGGTTCAGCTTAAGAGGGAAGAGTAAAGCCCTCAGTAAAATCAAAATAACGGGAAGATAGATACGCATTTGGAAAAAACACCAAGGCAAGAGAATGACCTTGAGTTTCAAGTCTGAGCAAGCTAAGTAAAAAAAGCACCAAAGTGCATTTTGCTGTCAGCGTCTATGGGCCAAATCATGAGAGGTGCTGTAGTGAGTGTTTATTTGCCAGGGACAGCAGTTACACAAGGCCCCCTTCCTCTCTTGCTGCCTTACATAAGCTACCCTGTCTAGACACAAGCTTGACTTTGACAGAACATGCTGGTCCTACATTTTTCCCGGGACTTTCCTTACCGTCTGGAAGCTACAGAGGAACAACAATGCACTCAACAGTGACTCTGCCTCCCCTCAGCTGCTTATATAAAAAGTCTGGGCTCTTAAAGCACTCAGTGGAGGATGAAGAGAGTAAAATCTAACTGCTTGGATTTAATTTCTTACTTCAGTGATATTTCCAAGAGGTTGAGCTGTCATGCCAACACAGACAAGAATCAATATTCCTCAGCTACTTCTGCAAATAAAAAACAGAATCTGGATCAGCCTGAAAAATAAACACAGAGCAGGGGAAAAAAAGGAAAAGAGGGGTAGTAAAGGACAAGGAAAATACACATAAGCACATTATATATAAACCGTTTTATATAAAACACCTTCTATACCCCACACACTTTTTCAGTGCTTCCTGGCAATAACAAACGGCATTTTGTTTTCTGGAAAATAAAGAAGCCTAAATCAATGACATGTTGAACTCTAATACAGGAATGCACTGAAAGTAACATACGGGTTTGGTTGAGGTCACAATAATATCTTTGCTATACAAGCTAAAATACCATCTTTTACTGGAGTTCTGAGAGAATATGGCAAAACTGGGGTAGAAGAGCATCTATTAAACATCAGGAATTGGTCAGAGTTCACGTCCCAAGTTCTGTTGTCCTTTGACTCAAAACACAGACAGACAAAAACAAAAAAGAAAAACACTGCAGCCCATATTCATAGCTACTGAAAAATTATTTTCTGGTAGAAAGCAAACAAGAAAAAAAGATAGCAAAGTTGATGTCTTACTTGAAAACACTAGGGCATTGTCTGACCAATGCTTGCCCATTCTGATCCAGTGGTCTGACATGAACCAGCCTGTACTCAAACAGGTGCAGCAGGACTACCAACAAAAAATATCATTTTGCATACCCTAACAAATTTCTAGATGCTAGCCAAAAACTCAGATCCAAATAGGATTCTGAAAATTATCCTCTGGAGCCTGTGCAAAGCAAGGCAAATATCATTTGAGACAGGCCATTAAAAAAAAACAAACAAACAAAAAAAAACAAACCCCACACAAACTGCTGTAGTTGTAAGTGCCTTGTTAGTGCAGCTCAGCAGCAATGAGGAATTGATCAAGTTGGCTCTCACCAGTGGGAACTCCTATAGGTTTTTGGCAGAGCGTCTAGGATGGGATGATGAAGTATTTGCTTAACTAAGAAAAATAGTAATGTTTAATAAAATACATATTAAAAGATATTCACAAACATGGCTCATGGCAATCCTATAGACTCGAGAATTTTCTGCCGTGACACAGGAGGACTGAAGGATCTGATGAAAGGTGGAATGAAAAGTATTTTTTTCTCATGCATATATAATAAATAACACCTCGGCTTTTGTAAGAAGCCAGTTAAAAATTGTTTGGCATCTCCCAAGATTCTTCCTCTTTGATCTCTCTGCCAACATGATCTATACTAAATGAAGAAGTAGAGCTATTCTATATATCTGTCAATAAGATTCAGGGGAGGAGTTGGGAGAGGCATCAGGAAGGCACATCATGACATTTTCACCTATGTCATTTTTGCAAATTAAGGTAGAGCTTGCTATACAAGGAAGAGGAGGACAAAAAGCTGTCACCTCTGTGTGCAAGAGCTGTTAAGTAATGGATGAATAATGCAGAACAATATGATTAAACAAAATCCCATTGTTCACTTACATATGTGGAAGAAGGGGGTCTATAAACACATGAACACGTTCCTGCAACTGTCCTGGTCTCAAAGTAGAAGAAAAGGTGCAAGTGCTTTGACTGCCAACTTGAAACTTCCATCATCAACCTCAAACTGACAGTGTTCATATCAGATGTGATTCTTATAATCTCTCCATTAAAGACTGATAGTCTCAGCACAGCAGTCTCAAGAGAGGAAATCAAGGAAAGAAGAGTACAAGTGACCCTGTAACCAGGGAATGTAAACCAGACAGATGTGGATACACGGAACCATTTATTCTCACTAGCAACTTAACAGCTGTACAGTGGCCAGGAACAGTCAGTACCTGCCACCACAAGGAAATGCAGAGAAACTTATTTAAGGAACAATAAAAATTAAGTTAAATAAATGATGGACAGACCTTAATTATTCTGCATACAGCCAAAGAAAATGTCTGGCCATCTAGCAGTTGGGAAAAAATAAATAAATAAAATATTAAAAAAAAAAAAAAGTGATGAACTAGCAAGATCTGAATGTTCATAAGAATTAGGAGAGGGAATGAAAAGCCAAATATATCCTGTATCAGCATCAGCTTGAACAGTGTTAAAATTGTTGCAAGTGGATAGCTTTTGAACAGCCTGCATGAGATCTCACCTCTCTGTGCATTGTACAAGTGTCCACACTACAAAGCCATCAGCCCAGCTGGCACTCTGACTGTTACAGCAAAGAAATCAATAGTTCTACCTGACCCGAGGACCAAAGACATA
The DNA here is from genome assembly GCA_013397095.1 of Sterrhoptilus dennistouni. NCBI lineage: Eukaryota > Metazoa > Chordata > Aves > Passeriformes > Zosteropidae > Sterrhoptilus > Sterrhoptilus dennistouni. The sequence continues at coordinate 1,318,834 of VWZU01007622.1, read as the reverse complement.
AAAGGTATTTGCTGCTGAGATGCTAATGCTGGGCAAGCTCGTAGTAGCAGCGTCCATATGTTCTACCCATTGAAGTACTGCCAACAACAAATACTCAAGAATATGAGTCAGATGCCATAAAATTCCACATTTGGCATAAAACCAGACATTTCTTTTAACAAATAATGGACCAACACTTTATTTCCTTCTAGTTTCTGAGCACTTACAGCTTCTAAGCATTTTTCAGGAATGTTAGGAATGCACTCTTCAAACACAAGAGCTGAAATCTTCCTGAAATCCCAAGATGCTAGCAGACAGGCTTTCCAATAGAAAAGAAACACATAACATGAGAAAAGATGAAAATCAGAAAGTTAGCAACACTTTTGCATAAATAACATCAAGATCATCACCCACAGAAAGTCAAGAGGGCAGGAGTGCGTATTCTTCTTGCCTGAAGTCCACAGTTCAGAACCAATAACCCACTTTAACTAAGTCTACTTCAGCTCTTGAACAATAAGTGATTTACTCACACTTCTTGAATAATACATGATTTTGACACTAAAATTTCACATTGCCATAGTAGGTTTGGTAGGAGGATTGCAGTTCTGCATGCAAGCATGCAACTGAGTTATACTTATCTGCTTTCACCGGGGGAAAGGAAAAACAAACAAGTTTTTATTTTTAAGGGAACTGTAGTTCAAACAAACTTTCAGTTTTGGAAACACATTTCTTATAAAAGCACTAAATGATCAGGAAGCACCACACTACACCCAGGAGAGGAGCATCATAGTTCTGGGGATCACCAGATCTCTCTCTGCCAGCCCCGCTGGACAACCTCAGCCTTCCTTGGTGGACCAAAAGCAGTTCATTCTTCACTCTCAACACTTCTTCAGTCTGACAAACTCAAAACTCATAAAACTCAATTAAATATCCTGTTATTGAAGACAGCTGATGTCTCTCCTGAAGTCTGAGATCTGCCACAACTTGGCTACCTTAGACCTCTGTGACTCAGAGTTGGGAAATCTGGAGTTTCACAGGATAGTGTCCCTTTAAATAACTGTTTTTCTCGGTTTCATTAAGTTGTGTATTTACTTTAAGGAACATTTCTTCATTTCAGAGTCAACAGAGTACTGTGAATTATTCCTCAGTGATTTCTCATCATACAGACAGAAGTGCTTCCACAAAAAGGCAGTGGGTGGGCAGCAAGTCAGCTGATTATCACCCTCCCGTGGGAGCTGCTCTCCTGGAAGCTCCCCGTCCAGCAGAGCGGACACTGAGGACCTCCCAAGCAGTGACCCAGGGGCTCTCTGTTGCTCAGCTGTTGATGCTACTGACTTAATTCACAAAGAGATTCACTGAGACAGAACAATTTGGTTCTCTTCATCCTTGTACAAGCAGTGTTACCACTGTGAAGTGAACAAAAGCCAAACTATGATTATGTCTGACCAGTTATTAGCAAGTCCACTTCTCCCCTCCTCTCCTCAGCAAACACAAGCTATTTCCTCTATTATTCATTACCCCCATTCTCTGTGGTCAGGCATAGGAGGGACAGAAGGAGAGAACAAACAAACTTGGAGAAAGGCAAGGGTAAGAGTGGCCACTTGTGGACTATATAAAAGCCTGAGGGACTGGCAGGGTCCAGCTACCCTGTGCTTGCTGCATCTTACAGACCACCTTGAGGGCACTTCCCATGTGCCACCCTGAGGTTCCCCCGAGTGCTGCCCACCTCAGCATCCACCAGCTGCAGGAGCACGGCCTTCCCAAGGCTCCTCTGGTGGCCAGCTACCCCTGGCAGCTTGGGATCTGCAGGGATAGCTACGGGAGTGACCCCAGCACAGCCCTGCAAGCTGGAACCCCACAGATCTGAGCTTTAATGTGACTGCAGTCACAGAATCAGGTCTGAGTCTGAGCTGGATTCACATCTTCAGCTGGGCCGAAGCTCAGCTTCTCCAATCTTCTTCCAGAGCCTCAGCCCACACAGGTATCTCTGCGCCCGGCACAATCAGAGCTCCAAACTGCCAGGCAGGCACGGCAGTGACAGAGCTCTCTCCGTGCCTTTACACTCCCCTCAGCCTTTGCCAGATCCAGCAGAGCCTGTGAGATGCAAATTCTTTCACACCTACGTGTTTTGTTTAATCAACCACAGATGCTCAGATTGATTGAGCAGTGATTTGCATAGATTAGCGTGATGTCAGTATTTATAATACAGCAGGAATATTATGCCAAAATCCACCCCTGAGGAGGTATCTACTCACAAACTAAACTAATAATTGGATGCAGTTCATACCAGAAAAAGAGACTAAAATTAAAAACTGGGGATCTTCAAGTCAGATTGATCAGATTTCCTCAATCTTCTTCCCTCTTGTGGGTTTCTTTCTTCTTATCTGTCTGGTGACATTGAGATTTTCCTCCACACCTTCCCTAGAACAATTACAACAGCTGTCAAGGCTGTCACTGTGACCAGATCTACCTTAAGTAAAGAAGATATACAGTGCCAAGTGGGTGTTTCTGCACATTGTAATTATTACCTTCCTTGGAGCTAGTTGTGGGTAAAGATCATAAACTTCTCTATTAAAATATTTATGTTTTAACAAGAGTGAAAAATAAAATGGAAATTATTTCCAAATTCAGCTTAAAATGAGCAAGAGTTTGCCAAAATAGGTCTGAAATCTGTAAGAGTTTTTTGCAAATAAAATCTCAATGTTTAAACAGGACTATTTCAGAAAAATAGAAATAGTTAACATTTCTAAGCAGCACTAATCATTTTTCTCCTGGCCTAAAATACAGACAGCTACAAGACTCATTTTTGTATTTCAGTAATTTGCATGGTGACTACCTTTATTAAAAAAAAATAAAGAATAAACTACCAGAATATATAACTCCAGAAGACAAACAAGAGAATTAGATTAAGTGCTGCACACTTTTCTGGAATTCAAGTTAAACATTGTTTTGAAATATAGTGATAACAGTGAGTACAGATTACTCTAGACAGGTGATAATCCCCATTTTGTCATATAAGAAATTAATACCTATGTAACAGCCAGCCCTAGTAAACATCTATCAAAACAGCAGGGTAGAGAACTTCACTTGCAATGTGAAGCAGTTACCATGACCAAAGGAGGCAAGTATAGTCAGCTGTCAGGAGACACAAGCTCTATGAAAAACAACACAAACTCCAGGTACTTCAAAGAATAAATCAGATGTCTTTTTGCAGAGCTTCAGAGCAACTGGCAACATCACTACCACTGTACTGATCCAGAAAACTACAGGGTTTTTTTCCTCCCAAAATTTCAAAATAAGATTTGACACTGATTATCTATTTTACTGTGTGTTGCCAATGACCAATCCATTTTTTGTCCCTTCTTTTTTTCCCTTCTTTTTCAAAAGAACAGTCCAGGAGCACATTTCAAACAGTATACCACCAGTAGGCACCAAAATCCAAAACCACACAATGTAGCTCAGGCATTACTGTCATGGCACATTACCTACAATTTCTTTTCTTTTTCTTTCCTTGGTTTACCTCCTCAGTGGATGACAAATGGTTTCCAGAGCACTGGAAACTAGCTTAGAGTTGAAAAAACCATGTAACTTGTTTTGAAACCCAAATGTAACTTGTATGCTGGTAAGACTGAATAGGACTCTCAAGTTTGCATCTAAAGGTTCTTGTAATATTAAAAGTAGTACTGAGACATTTTCTTTTCTGAGCTGTTCTTTCTTTTATGTAATTCATAGTAAACATAGTGAATCAGCAATTAATTCAGACTATCTTTTATCTACGCCTATTTAGGTTTTACTGTAAGATGCTGCCCAGTTCAGCGCCCCAGCACTCACCTAACCTAACCAATCCTGGAAGTTAACAGTTATTACTGACTGATTTTACTGTCCTCTTGCAGAAGCTTTGTACCAAGATATTTGTTTTTCCCTTGCTTTTACATGGAAGTTGTAATATTTCTAAGAGTCCCAATTTTTTAAACAGGATTTTAGCTGGCAATTTAAATGTACCTTTTGCTCCCATTAATTTTCATTGAGCATCTGCACGCACTGATGAATCTCCCCACACTTCCACTAGAGAAAGCAAAGCTATTAATAAACCAAAAGTGAAGAATATACGAACAAAAAAATTAAATGGAAAAAAGATCCCCAAATACATAATCCTGTCCCCAAACATCAGGATAACATTTAGAAGGTGCACAAATTCTTGAGGAAAACAGGCAGAGTAGGAAAGGACTCTGGGTACAGTGATGCCAGCAGAAAAAGCATGCATTCACTCACTGTTTCTGAAGTACATGAATATGCACTTTCCTGTTTATAAATTGACCAATTTACCATTAGGAAAAGGCAAAGTGATAATTAATGTACAAGGTTAAAGAGAAAGGAAAGAAAAACAAACTCTTTCAAGAATGCAGCAAGAGAATTTTCTGCCTGCGGCTACATTAGCCAAAATAAGAATGTCCACTGTACAAGATCTCATTTCATGCATGAATGCAGCTCTGGGTCACAGCTCTACGCTCTCTCCCACTGAAGCTTCCCCATTCACGCCTCTACCCCAGCCTAAAATACTGCTATTTATAAATTGCTTGGAAAACTGGTATCCCATCAGCCCCACAGGTTTTATAAACAAATGTGTCTGTCTAATCTGATACTGAATTTGTACCATTTTTCAACCAGGAGCAGTAAACAAGATGATGCAGAAGGCCATTACTTCCAGATTCAGGCAGAATGTTATTGACAGATGAAAAATAGCTCCTATTTTTGCCTGCAGAATTAAGAACTCTGCTGGAACAAAATGAAAACTCCTTTCAATTTCCATTTACATTTTTTTTTCCTTTAATGGCAGAAACTCAGGTTTGTTTTTGGGAAACCATCCTCCTCAAGGCCAATTAAGATATGGTTTATCAGGACAAACAGTGTTATTTTTTCTATTTCAGTTTAGGAACAGCAAAATTGTTCAAGTATGTCCTACATTACATCCTGGGGAGTTGAAGTCTGTTGAAATAAAATTAGGGTAGATAGCAGCCTCCAGAACAACAACTTCAGGGCTGGCTTCCACAGGACAGCGTAGTAAAATACATGAGAAATTAATTATGTTGGACTTTTTTATCCACATTAGCACAGCATTTTCCTAGACTAATGCAATTATGCTTCTGATACTTAACAAGCTTTGTGAGGTATCTCAGCAATCTTGACTGCATCCACATGGACAGATCTTCTGATGTTAGGTTGTATAAACACACTGATTCACAAGTTTCAGCCATCAGTGGACAGTCTGCCTATGTTAATCAGGCACAAGCGAAGAGGGAAGGCTAAATAAATCCAGTATGAACTTGCTCTGTGCACCTGTGGGATTGCTATGACTGCAAGTCAGATAAGCTGCAAATAACAGTTTTATCTGTCTAGACTAAAGGTTTAGATTGGCTTGCAATCAACTGCTTCAAATGAGGCGAATCTTTGGAAAAGAAAGATGAAAAAGAAGAGAGGAAAATTAGTATACAAGAACTCCTTTAAAGACATGGCATAGCTGCATGGAATCACAGAATGGCTGAGGTTGGAAGAGACCTCTGGAGGTCTTCTGGTCCAACCACCCTGTTAAGCACGGCCACCCAGAGCTAGTGGCCTGGGCTGTGTCCAGGCAGCTTCTGAATAATCCCAAAGACAGAGACTCCCCAGCTGCCCTGGACAGCCTGTGCCAGTGCTCAGTCACAGTGAAAAAAAACATTTTCTTATGTTCAGGGGAGACCTCCTTTGTTTCAGCTTGTGCCCGCTGCTTCTTGTCCTGTCCCTGGGAAACACCTGGCAGCATCTTCTGTACACCCTTCCTTCAATGTATTAATATACACTGATCACACCTGCCCCCCGAGCCTTCTCTCCAGGCTGAGCAGTCCCAGCTGTCTCAGCCTTTCCTCATAGCAGAGATGCTCATCATCATCTTCACAGTCCTTTGTTGGATTCTGCCTGGTAGCTCCAGGTCCCTTTTCTACTGGGGATCACTAAAAGTCACTTTTCCCAAAAGAATATTTTCTCAAAAGACATTTTTTCAGTCTGAAAGTAGTAGATTTCTCCAAATTCAAACCAGCAAAGAGTGAAGATTTACTTGGGATGGTTAATACAAATCACTCTCTCACCCAAAGACACTAAGCTTTTTTGTTTTAAGGGGTCAGTACTACTATCAGACCTACAAAAACCCACAGAAGTCTCTAAACGAAACTGTTGATGCATACCATGAACATAATTTACACGTATCTTTTTCACACAATTTATAGCTGTCTTCTAGAAAAGGCTTGAAAATTACTAAAAAAGAAAGTTTATTAAATTGTTTACTGTTCAAATACATTCTGAGGCAAAAATAAATGCCTTGCCAGCTGGTGTTCCTGTGCTCTGTGCAAAGAAGTAGTGTTCAACACTTATCTCATAGGACCCAAAATTCTTCTTTCTGACTTTTTTTCCCTCTAAACCATCAGTTGTTTTTTTCCTTACATTTCCTCTTTAAAAAAGCAAGATCAATAAATGAATTCTTGATGTAGCTGTTTACATAATGTCATCAACACTGTGGGAGAGCACAAAGTGATCCTTGAACTATCCCTCACTGCCCAGGGCAGCTCAGGCTGGCAGTGATGCCACAGGAAGGGAGCAGACCCTGTGGTGTCCCAGACCTGAAGCCTTAAGTGCTCAAGCTCTTGAAATGGGGAGCTTCCCTAACCCTTTAAAAGTCCTGATTCCTGAAGCTTGGAAGAAGGAGGAGAGGGGAAATAGGAGGAAAAACACATATGCTTGAGCCCTCTATCTGAAAGGAAGTAACATGATACAGGACTGTTAAAAAACAGCATTTTAATGAAACCAAAGGCAGCGTAACAACTTTTAAAGTACTCCTGTGCACAAATTTTTCCAGTCTATGTTGGGGAAAAGTAACAGCAAAATCATGCTAATTCTTGTTCTGGCTTACTAGGAAGTTATTTATAACACAGTTCAAAATTTTGGAAGGTTATATTACGGAGGAGTTGTATTGTCTATTGTTTTACAAGCAGGTGCAGGAAACTCAAGCAGAGCCAACATGCTTACTAAAAAAAACCAAGACAACCAAAAACCAGAAACCTCTGGGTTATTGAGCTTGCTTTTTGCACTTTATCTTGCATATTTAGCAAATGTAGATACGCCGTAAATTAGTATTTACTAAGCAGAAATAGAGACACCATCTCATTGTCCTTATGTTTGTAGGGAAACTCCAAACTTACCTTAAAATTATTCTTTCTGGACGACTTAAGATGATTGAAGATATGTAACTTAAAGCAGCTTTGATAGGGAAAGGCAATTTTTTTTTTTGCAATAGTCTGTTGTCTGTACATCAAAGCAGAGACCAGAAGTCTTCTTGATTTTCTGAATAGACAAGCAATAGAAAACTGTGGGCATTCTTTCTTTCTTTCTCAGTTCTTGCTACCCAGAGACAGAAGTCACCTATTGAACACATCTCATTTCACTGGGGAGGGCATTCCCCAGATCCTATAAAGCAAAGAAATCCAATCACAAACATTCCAACAGTACAAACACTATGAACAAGAAAGGAGTCTGTATTTTAGTCTAGGTGAAAAAACACTGACTTCAAGAACCAGATGTTCAACAACCAAAACATAATTATCAGACAGCTGACAATTCTGAATGGGATGCTTTTCTGATCTTGCACATTAGCAGCCAAAACTTTGCTTAATTTTAGCATTAGGTCAGGTAGTCAAACACAAAGCCTGTCTGGGGAAGCTATATTTATGTATCACTTATCTGTTCTTCCTCTCAGAAAATTCATTACCCAGTCTTCCTTCCTGCTTAACCTTAACCTCAGCTTCCAAAAAAGTACCAAATTCCGCTTACACAGTGTTCTTTATAATTAGACACAAATTGTTCAAGATGTTCAATTATAACATCTTCTGCTCTAGCATCTAAAAACTCTGGATATTAATAAAAGCTTTAATCCTCCAGAAAAAAATACTATGCTATCACAATTCTATTCTGTGTTTTAAATTCCTCTAAGCAGACAGAAATATAAAGACCAATATAATAATTATCACTACAGACATAGACATCATTCTGTGAATTTTAGAAGCTGGATTACAACGGTGTTACAGTGTTTAGAATACCTCTGTCAATTAAATTTTCATCTATGGTGTTGGATACAGTAGAGCTTATTTTTTACTATATTGTATTTTTATTATTTTATATATTAATTTAAAAATTAAACACTCTTTATTACATTATTTTATGTTGATATTACTTTTTGTACACATATATTATAAAACACCATACAATAAACATGTGCATATGTGAATGCACATCTATATATGCACATGAAACAGGCAAAAGAGGTGTTCGCATCTTTAGTAGCCTCTGATAGGTAATGTACACACCAGTCCAGTGAAATTCCTTAAATTATCCAGCCTAAGTGTTTAAGTACCAGTTTGAAAGAAACATGTTGCAATGCAAATATATCAATTACCACATAAAGCTAAAACAACCTACCAAACCACTGGCTGTGGCTAACAGAGATTGTAAAACAGACAAAGTGTCCAAAAACTGTTATTTGATTTCTGAAGATTTTTTCATATTAATATACCTTTTTAATCCGAGATACACATTGAGGGTGTTTGTTGTCTTTATATTTTAAGTACACATTGCCTTGGTTTTTTTCTCTCTTGTCTCAAACCTCTCTCCTTTAATTCTGCTGTCTGCTAGCAGGTCAGTCTCCCATTCTCATTTTCCACATTTTACTTCTTTGGTCACTGGCACTCAAGAAAATTTCTTTCACTGGTACTCGTCAACAAAATTTACCCCCTAACCTGCTTGCTGATGTTGACCTTTTCCAGGAATATCTGCGTCACTGTACAAGGAACTTAAATAAAATGAAACAAAATGCAGATTTCCTGGAAGATGCTAAATTAGTTTGTCCCTTATGCAAAGTCCCTTCAGTTACACAAAGACTGGGCACCCAGTGTAAAGTCCTGCCAGATAAACTCAACCTCTGCCCTTTACTCTTTCACATCAATTGGCTTTTTCCCTCACCAGCTTCTGTTTCCACAGGCCTGGGCTTGGGAGTTATCTACAGCACTGCTGGTATTCTGGAGGATGTTTTGGTTTGTGTCTTGGTTTAGGGTAAATTTCAGGAGGAAACTTTTGAAAGGGTTTGGTAAGCAGTTATGATGGGTAAATACACAAATGGATCACTGAATGCTGGAGAACCCTCTTGTTCCCTATTTAAGGGAAGCCTTGCTCCCTGTTTTTTTACATTTACTTCAGGAGCTTCTGGGCTCTTCCCCCTTTTATTTCTCTGCTGTAACAGCTGGCTCTGATCATTAACAAGGGCAGACAGTAGCAGCTGTTCAAGGGCCAGCTATGTTTTCTTACTTTTCAACATACCTTTCTGTAGTTTTCCCCCTACCTATGTGTTTTAGGCTGCAGAAAACAGTTTTCATGATGGCTTCCCTAGGAGATGATTCCAAATCTAAACAAGAAGGTTTCTAATTCATCCTATATTCTTTGCTTCCTTTCAAAAAAAAAAAATTGTTAGAACTGGACAGACTGGACAGTCACTGGTGGATGGGGGGTAGGACAGTAGGAGTCACAGATCCAAAAGACTGAGTGCCCCTTTCCCAGGCACCAAGAACATCACACCCAATCTGAAGATACTCACTGTTTCTGAAAATAGGTGGAACACATGCATGACCCAATGAAAATGAGGGGTGCAGTGGCATCATGTGACTGGACACATTTCTATTTCCAGAAAAGAACTTTACATCCCAGCTAGCACTGTTGCACTCACTCTATAGATCATAATCACACCTCCAACATGAAAACATTTTTACTGCTATGTGATAAACATATCACAATTTACCATTTTAGGTAATTTGGATATTTTTATGTCAATACAGGCTTTGAAATCCTAAACAAAAAGTTTTTAGTCTTCCTGTTTACCTCAGAATACATACAGATGTAAAAAACAACCTATTTTGCAAGTTTATATTATAGGCCACATTTTCTTTTAACAAAAGTTTACCTGATCAGATTTTTTTTTTTAACAATACAGAATTAGAACAAAAAGTCTGAACCTGTGGACTCAACAAAGCAAGAAAAAATGAGGACCCAAGACAAGCCAACAAGAATTTTGGGGCATTTCACATGGAAGGCTCTTTGGGAGAAGGTGAGTTTCATTATAGTCATTCTTTGTTCCAAAAGCATTTTTTTCCTGTAAATACTGAAGTACAGCTACACCAGCAAGAAGTGAAAGATTACACTTTTCTCAGGCAGCAAAACTAGTCTGTGCTAAGTCGACTTAACAAAAAACATGCCATGCCATATCTCCTTGTAATCAGCTGAAGGAGGCAGATCTAAAGAGATAAATGACATCCTAACAACACAGGTCCAATGGAGTTTTCCAAAATGGTAAAAAAAAA
>VWZU01007622.1:1221967-1308403 GCA_013397095.1 Sterrhoptilus dennistouni | reverse complement strand
AAAAAAAAGAAGAAGAAATTGGCTGTGCTCATTTTATTGAAAAACATTAAGAAGTATTCAAAGAAGCCAATTTCCAGGTTGTTTTTTTCTGGACTGAATGATTAAAACCATCAAAGAGGAACACACTGATGGAGGCATGGTGTACGGAGCACAAACCCACGTCTCCATGAGCAATGAGGAGGACCTAAATCCAATCACACTTAATTTTAATTAAAAATAGCTTGTTAGTTTGTTTATAGTAATATTTAGTTTGTCTTAATTGTGTTGTCCTTTTGTGTAAATGAACTTCATCTGACACACTCTACATTTTTTTTTTTATTACTCTTTTCCCCTCATGCCCTTTTCAACTTAGCAGTTTAGTTACTATCTATTTCTAGGAATAAGTGCCATCTTTGAGAATTTAACTAAACATGCTGAATGAAGCCTGTTTCTGAGAAGACCTTTAACAACACACTAAGCTTCAGTGGAGTTTCATTTCCCAGATTCTAAATTTCTCTTTGAGTTTGCTGTAACATCTGACTTATCACTGGGAATGTACAAAGTTTACATTATGTTTAGTAGAAAAACAGTATAGAACTCAACTCAAGTTAATACAGACCCAAATGACCATCTCAAAAAAAATATTCTTAAGCTTCCAGAAAATAGATCTTTGTAATGAACTGGGTACTTTTTCAGCAGATTCTAGCTCTATAGAGCCTTTCAAGTAAACACTGGACATTGCAGTCCCTTCCAACACACTGTGGAGATTGTCTCTTATTAAGGAGATAATACAAATAAGTTTAAATAACATTAATATATTTATAAATAAGATATAAATCCTTTAAAGCTGGAACTGCTTATTACACAGTGGCAAATTCTTGCAAAGCAATCCTGTGACCTGACAAGGGTCTATGAAATCCAGACTTTGACCCTGAACTGGTTCCTGAAACTTCCTCCTACAGAGGTCATGTGGTATGATATTAAAGAACAGCAGAGTGGAAAGGGAAGAGAGAAAGGAGAATAGAGAAGGGAGCCAAACTTCCAGTTAATTTTTTTTCATTAAAATCCACATGGTTCAAAAACCTGGTGTACAACACAGAACAGGATAACAATTCAGCCGATACAGTATGAATAGTTCTTTGTTCACTTTATTCTTATATATTTTGCTCCAAAGAACAGAAGCAATACTGTTAGACTGGAATATGTCACCAAACTTGATTCTTTCATCTGAAACTGAAGTCTAAATTACTCCTTTTATCTTCCTTGCTGCCTCATTGTCCCTTTCCAAGTGCCTGAATGAAAGCCAGGAAGCTCAAAGCTGTCAGTGGACACTGTAACACCCACACTTTGACCAGAAGGAGTTGGATTGATTTGGCAAAAAGATTCTATGAGGCAAAACATCAAAGGATGGCAGGATGCAAGAAGAAGGAGGGGAGATCAGTGGCTAGTTCCATCCTTGGCATCAACTGAATCAAAGGGAGACAAAGCCATATTTCATGAGCTCCCTTCACCTCTTTCCTCAGCAATGGCAGCTGAAAAAGTAGGTATGATTCAGTGAAAGGAAGCATTTTAAGTTTAGCACTTTTACCTACAAGCACAAATTCAAATCCTCACAACCAGTACCAGCATACTCCATATCACCATCCATGTTTTCTACATGTTCGTTTTCAGCGTCAGTTCGAGTTGGCAGTGTATCTGTTCTCTAAGATAATCACTGTCCTACAATCAGCAAGTTCTCACACCCTTTTCTCCCAACCCAGAATTTGCTGAAGCTTACCCAGTATATAGATTTGCTGTGACATGGATTAACTACACCACACAGTGCTTTAAAAGAGCCCCCTTTACGACACCAGGTCCCAATTTTGCTACTCTGTTTGTCCATATTAAAAAGGCCGCCCTGAATGTGTTCTGTGTGTCTAGTTCGCAACTTCTTTTGAAATTAAAATGAAAAAGTAGTAAGCCCTTGTACTATATTTGCTGAAGTAACTGAAGACATGAAGGAATTTACACTTTGAACACAAGTACTATTAAAACACAGTTTCCTCCACATTCCTGCTATTTAACCCACCACCAGTGGTGGTAATCTCTAACTTGTCTTTTTCCCAGTCCTTAGGCCCATAAGCTTGATCAAAGGAGCTGCAGCTGAACCAGAGCCATGCACACACTGCCAGGTCCCTGCTATTTAATCTGCTAGTCATCCATAGGTCTGAAATATATTCAACCCTTGAAACATTTTATTTTTTTCTTTACTTCTTTACCTTTAAGCATGGTTACTTCATTTAGTACTTATGAACAGACAGAATGAATCATTAGATATCCAGCAGAGCTAAATCAACAAAGTTTCTCTCAATGCAAGGCTCTTCCCATCCAGCCCTATCAAAGAGCCCCAGACAACTTCAGTTACAGATCTTTTTAATCACTGCCTAATTTAGGAGTGAAAGGACTGATGCCACATGAGAAAGAACACGGTCTATTTTCACCAACCTGAGCTGAGACACTATATATGATCAATTCGGACCCTAATCCTGTAGCACCTAATTTCCCAATTGCTTTTACAGGGTGTTTAAAATGATGGATTATTGCTTCGTGTTTTCTTTGTGAACCACCAACAGCACAATTAGGAGTTCCAAATGTCCTGCATCTGAATAAACCAGGATTTGTGGCGCTCCACCCGCAGCAGCATCCTCACTACCAAGATGCTCATGCAGATGGCTGACTGCAAACTCAGGAGCATGAGCCCCAAAGCTGCCTGCTAGGGTTCCTGCAGAAACAGCAGGCAGCAAAAGCCCAGGGAGTTACAATAAAGTGACTTCAGGATGAGCAGCAGGAAGGTCAGCCGGCACACACGCGCACGCAGAGAGTTTCGGATGGCTACAGCTATGCAAGGCAGGGCGATGTCTTTGGGAACTCCGGCAACTTTTTCTTCCCACAACCTGCCACACCTCCTGCTTTCTTCCCACCTACTGACTCGTCAGGCAGCCTCACTCTGCCTACCACAAGTTATCCATCTTCCAGTCTCTCTACCAAATCTCACCCAATCTGTTCACTCTCAGACTCGTACTGTCCCTGTTTCTCCATCCTTCATGGACGCACCTAAAAAGCCCAGGTGTTTTTTCTGAGGATTGTCACTGTTTAAACAAGTCAATGTCAGATTTTGTAGAAGTCTCAACTTTTTTAAGGGACCTCCTCCAGGCAAAGTACACTACAGACATGTAGTGAAACATTAAAAGCTCTGTCAGAATACAGTTACTCCTATACGCAGTGGAAATACTGTGAAAAACTGCAGTAAGGGCTTCATGTCCATGAAACATGTTTTATCCATGCCTAACTTCAACACACTGCCAAAGGCCAGCAATTAACCTGTGAAGAAATCAAATGGAGGCTACAAAGTCAAGATGGGGCTTTAATTCCTGTTGAAAAAAACAGAATATTGACAAGATTCAAAGGGCAGCAGTACAATTTAGAGACTAGGGCTGATGTCTGAAGGAGAGCAAATGATTCAGTCACATAGAAATAAAACACCTCTGCAAATGAAAGGATTAGATGCTTGCTCTTATTTGTATTCAAGAACCTTTAAAAGACCATATTCTACACCAGCCCTCTACCAAAGATGTGAAAAAAACTCAAAACACTATTCCACCATCTACAAACACATGTGTATTTGTAGCTGTTTTCATTTCTATTTCCCAGTGTTCGTGGTCAGCCAGCTCTCCTTCACAAACACTGTACTTCATCAGAGCACGAGGCACTGTTGGCAAGGAAATATTATGCCATGTGAAATAGAAGGGGTTTTCTCAAAGATTAACAGTTTAGGAATGTAGGTGATGTGGTATCATCACCTATGCCTGTCTATTTGAAGGTAGCACTTTAAACCCTGTTTTCCAGCACACAGTGCCCTGCCTTCACTGTGTTTTGTCACTGTGGGTCATGAATAAATGCAGCTTCGTGCACAACATGAGGCAGGAAAACTCAAGTTTGTTTTTTTTTTTAGTTTTAACAGAGATAAGCAGATCACTAAGAAAATCCCAATAACTGCATTTCTTTTTCAGATTCATGTGATGATCAAAGATTTTTAAACCTCAAAAACCTATTTCACATCTGCAGATTTCTAGCATTTGGAGCCACACTCTGTAATCAGGTTTTCTCTGGAAAATCACCTCTGGAATTTTTTTTTTTTTCCTCCCCCACTGGTCGACATCTATAATTAATTAGAAGAGAGGTGTGTGTGTGTGTCTGTCTGTCTGTCTGAATAATGGAATGAGACACAGCTGGTAAAACTAGCAAAGCATAAATGTAATGTCTTGACCACTTGTTGCTATTACAAAATCCTATGGCATTTTTCCCTTGTGTTATTAGTCTTGCAATGGGGATAATTACATTCTGTCTGCTTAAATCCTAAGCTTAAATAGCTACTATGGTCACATATAGAACACATTTGTGTGTCTAGCTCCTACTTAAATGACTTAACTGCCATTGAAATCAGGGACAAATATACCTTTTGACTGTGGCTTATATATGACATAATTAAAGAAAACATTTTCTATAAAAAGCCTATGCAGTCTGTAGTTTACTAACGTAATTTTTCTATTTAGCTGAAAAAAGAACCCTAACACATTTGCTATAATAACCAGTTATCCACCTAGTTAAAAATACACTATAAAGCCTGTGATTGCTCTTTTTCAGTCAGAGACCACCAGTGTAATGAAAACACACTCTGCAAGCAAGGTTTTTATATTGAAATAATACTTCACCTTTTTAACTAGAGAGGCCAAAAATTAGAAATATTTTTTAAAAAACAAAACTAACTGATACACCTTAAAGCACTAAGTTCAGTTAACCCTGAAAAATGGAGAGAGGAATCCTATTTATTATTATTACTACTATCATTTAATCCAGCTCAGTATATTGAAAAGTACTGCAAAATTTTGTATCTGTGAGTGCAATTCAAAGGTATTTGAAATCCATTTTTATTGTGCATAAACATTTTTGTACACAATTATTATCATGACAAACAATGTTTTTATAGAATCCATACTAGAAAATGTGGCCAAGTATATAACTGAAGTGTTCCAGGCAATATGGAGAAACAGTTGTGCTCACATAGAAATTAGGCTCTCCAACAGAGATCTCTAAAGTCCTATTTGTACTTGAAAGACATGTCTCTTGTTTCGCTTTATTCTTTGCTAGCCAACAGATATCTCATCTGTATTCTGCAAAATACACCTTTCAACTGTGGGAGGAAAAACAGTGTTTTAGCATTCTGTGGGGAGGGAAGATAAGCAGGGGGAGAAAAGGAGGGGGGGAAGAGGGATTATTTCCCCAGTTACCTGGAAGATTAGAAACACTCTTCTAATTCACGGGCTTTTTCATATGGATAAAGAAAGAAGTTGTTCCAGGAAAGCGTGAGAAACATTTTACAAATGCAGAAACTAGATCAGAGAAAAATAATCTCTGCATTTATGTTCTGGCATCACATTCAGAGTCGCTCTTTCTGATCTACAGATGTGCCTTTTACCTGGAGTACAGCAGTACTTTACCTGGAGTACAGAGCAGTAGATAATTTATAACCCCAGTGTGGCAACACTAATTGTGCTGTCTGCTACTGCCTGTTCCTATAATGATGTGCAGGACTGAAACGTATTTCGGATCTGGACTTCACAAAAGACAAAAGTCTGTTAAGAACACATGCTCATATGTGTGCATGCATGCATGCATGTGTTTTTTAGGATATACAGTAACTGGAAATACTAATACGTTGCATGAAAATTCTTAGAGATAATACAGCAAAAACCCAAACTTAAGATAAATTGCTATAGTTTTCCTAAGGAGCTGTTTGTCACACAGGTAATATTATGACATAATTCCCCCAGCTATGGCAGCTCAGAAATTGGCTTCTCCTTGCTGACTCATCACTGAAAGGGGTACCAGTGAGAATCACCAAGGGGGTCTTTTAAAGTTGAGATGGCACACACTGGGTTCATTAGCATGACAGGAAGCAAAATGGATGGTGTGTGTGTGCTCGCCTGTGTTAACCCAAATGTTGGCCCTTCAAGGGTACAGAAAGCTGATGGCCCTATACTTACAGCAATCTACACCAAGAAATTAATCTGTTGTAGCAAGGAAATTTTAGATACATCACTTTCAAAACAATTTTAATTGAAGGATGTTACTGATGGTACTGTGTAGAGATTGAGACAAGTGTGAAAACCAGATGCAGGACTGCAGTCAAGCAATCGCACAAACACCAACGTTATTCAACATTGCAGGCACTAATTAGCAGGCGGATGGTATCTGAGTAATAGCTGGCTGGTGCATATATGACCACACATCTGTTTCCCACCTCTCTGCATCACCCTGCATGTTCACAGCCTACACACATTTCTCTCTGAAAGTCCTAATTAATGGAGAGCTCGTGTTGCAATAGGCAAAGAAACTGTTATCACCTCCCACAAGAAGACCTACAAGTGCTGTCCACTAATGTTGGGTATTTACATATGGAGTTCAGTACATCATGTTTAAGGAGCAGAGATTTCTGAGGGTCTGATTTATTAACTGCGTGAGCTGAATGGACAGAAGGGCTGTAGGAAACTTCAAAGAATCAAATACCAATCCATGTTGCAACACATTTAATTCTAATCCTTGCTTGCTTAAACTGGCTTCCTTTGCAATTCCTAGTAAACTCTTCCCCATCAGCGTGCTCTCCTGTGCTGGAGATGTGCTCAACACCCCTCCCAGGGCTACAGCATGGTGTGCAATAGGGAATCCAGCACAGGCTGGCAGAGATACCACAGTTTTCACTTGTTGAGCAACTCAGTGTGCCAGCCTCACTAGATAACCACCTTCTATGAAAGACAGATGCACAAGACAGTCGAGATTTCTGCATTATAAGATATGACAGAGGCTTGTTACATGCAATATCAGTAATTACTTGAGTCAGGGAAACTGCACATAAGGATTTTGATCATAGCTGCCATGAGGAGTATTACAAGCCACTTACTATGGACTTCAGTTTCACACCACACTTAGGAATACACATGCAGTCTTCCTGGATAAGGATGTTCAGTTCTCCAAAAGAATGAGAAAATGTCCTCCCAAATTCTCAACATGATCTTATAGCTAGAAATTACCTGAGTGCCTGAAACTTCAGCCTTATACAATTCTTAAAGACAACCCTCTGGATACATTACACACAAGTGGACTCAGTGTTGAGAGGCTTCCTTTCTTTTAAGTATTGCTAAATCCTGGCCTCAAAGGCATTGCATGGTAATGAGGTGTACAGCCTAAAGACAGAAAGGGTGAAAAAATTTCTTTTGTATCAGCTTTGAATTGTACTGAATGATCTTCTAATCTTACCACACACACCAAGTGCTTGAGTCACCTTTGTTTCACACATATAGTTCTGTGTACCTCTTTATTTCCCCACCCTTTACCTACACTCAAAAGCAAATGATTCCAAAATATTTAAACTCTCTCTCTCTCTCTCTCTCTCTATATATATATATATCCAGGTCTGTTCACAGCTTCTTTCTGGTTTTTTTTTCCCTATGTTTTCTACATCCACAGTATGGTTCTGTGCTGCAGCAACACAGCACTCTAAATAAAGGTTAAATGTTGATGTATGTAGCAGCATCATAACATTTCACATCCTATTTTTATTGACTCAAAATACTTTATCTGACCACAACTATATTCTCTAAAGAGGTCTCCATTCAGCCTTTCATAGCGATGCTTTTTAGTGGTCCTTTTCCTTAAATTACACAATTAATTAGGACCTAATAAAATGTATTAAAAGTTCGCCCTCCAGTATGAATCACTTGCATTAATCAAGATTGAATTTCATCCATCATTCTGTTGACTGCTGACCTCACTTGATTAAATCCTTCCGAAGTTCTTTTTCAAACTTCACTAACACACCACCAAACACCATTACATTGCATTTCATTCACCACATTTTAGGATATTCTGCTTCAGTTGTGGAATTACAGTTGACTGATGAAACTCTCTCCTCTTCTTTTGTCTCTACTCACATTTTAATGCAAATTATGTACCCGCTTTTTATGTACCTACTTAGAAGCTATCTAGCATATCCATTACCTTGTTGCTATACAAGTGAAAAATTAAATATACAAGTATTAACAATGGACAGTATGTGTCAATGTTAATGTACAACATAAAGCAGATACTTTTTTTTTTATTCTCTTTGTCAGCTTATAATCACACTTTTTTCCAGTACATAATACCCATTTTCTGAGACTATTACAGTTTAACATCCCTTTTTATGTTTTTCAACCACATAAAAATTTCATCTTCTTTTATTACTTCTGCAAAGTAGATGAACACAATTATCTCCATTTTTAAAATAAGGAAATTCAGAAAGAAAACAAAGAATTATTTTATCAGAATTGCACAGGAAGTTGGTGGCAGAGACGTCAAGCAAGCTTGGAACTAGTGGCAAAACCTATTCACTAATTGACAAGTCTTCCATTCCTCATGTAATTTCAGTCCTTCCTTTAGTTTTCTAACATCAGTGAAATTTATTTTCCTTGCACATTATCTAAGATGCTTGTCAAAAGGCAACATGGTTTGAAACCTATGTCCTATACTGCAGCAAAATTACTTGCTGGAGGAGCACCACCAGCACTGAATACTCAGGGCGAGTTGACGGATCACCTACATTGTAATAGCCCATCAAAAGTGACAGGTATTCACAGTGAGAGATGCATCTTATTACAAACAAAAGCCACGTGCAGCTTTCCTGCTGGTAATTAAACAAGCCAGTACCTTTGTTAGAAGAGGGGGAAAAAAAAACCAGAGGTTTGCAACATAATGATCCCCATCTCCCCATCAATGTCTAGGAAATCTTTGACTGGTACAAAAAGTAATTTCTTCAGGAATATCCTGGAATCTGCTGGAAGTAAATCAAGATCATTTCCTATTGACAGAGCTGAAACGTTCCACAAGATAGCAGTATCATTCTCATTTAGCTGCAAAGCACTGAACACAAAGGAAGAGCATGAGCATTTGAAATGCCATGAGGTGGGTGGTGAGGCTGAGGCACTGGAGTGGAATACAGGTCACTGTGACTGTTCTCCAGGACACTATTGACTCTTCTCTGGGAGTTGAGCTTTATAGCAGACAGTGGCTCTACAGTTTCTCAAAGCAAATGGTTTATTCTGGCCAGATGAGGTCGGTTTTGAAACCAACAACAATAAAACTATCTTGTAGGAGACATGGAGCATGAACTAACCATGGACTGAAACACCAATCCCCATCACCAGACATGGGGGTACACAAATTCTTATAGAAACCCCTATTTGAATAAAGACGGCCCTAGCCCAACCAGCCTTAGTCATACCAATTTGTTTATACATTTGTTATCCTAGGCCACAAAAAAAACATTCTAACTCTTAGTAAAATATCAAAGAAAGGAAGATTGTTTTGGAGGACTGTGCTGCCAAGAACACAATAACATCACCATCAGCCTCCACACATTTGTTATTGCATGCAGCACCAGTGCTGGATGAACATCTGCACTGTAAAAAATTAGGCCCATTAGCTCCTTCAGCTTGTTAGCATATTTTACTACTGTGATCACAGCTTTCCATTTCTATCAAGGTGCTACTAGGTGTCAGACTCAGTATTCACATAATGCGTCACTATTATCTCTACACCCCCCAGATCCCTCATGTGTCTTGCTTGAAACTATCACAGAGTGATACTGAACAGAAGGAAAGAAGAAGGAGAAAACTGAGAAGGAAGGAAGAAACTATCAGTGTAGCAATACTGCTGGAAAGATGAGTAGACCTGTGATCTTATCATGTATGGTTGGACAATCCTGAGTTCAATACATCTCTAGCACCTTAGACTGCATTGTTAAGTTAGAAAAGTCATCTAACAGACAGAGAACACAATTGATTTAACAACTCACTGTCCTGATCTGTTTTCTGTTAGCTCCTAACAGTAACTCAGTATAAAGAATTGATTCCACGGTCTCATTTATTGTCTAAATAGAATGTGAAATTCTCTTTTTAGTTTTGATTTTAAGCCTTAACCTGTAATTAAAAGAACAGTTGTTTTTAAACAAAGATAGAAATACCAATTTGTGTTTTCGTAGAAGCTGGGTATAGATATTTATATGTTGCTGGTATTTTTCTTAACTCTAACCAGTCTGTATTCACTCCTTAGGTTTGCATACAACATGCATGTATATAAAACAAAAATAAGCACAAGTCTGCTCTAAGATAACACACGTACTCCCACAGTATCTGATGCAAGTGTGCTACACAGTCACAGTTGTCACTGTGTTTTCTACGTGCAGTAGGCTTTGTGAGTGCATTTGTTTTCCTGAACAGCCAAGACAAATTTAAGCCTGCAAGATGAACTTGGCTCACCATTAAATATAAAGCCGTCACACAGTCCACAAATCCTGACTAAAAAACCCACAACATCACTCAGAAAAAAACAGTAAGCTTCGAGAAGTTGAAAGTCCCTGTTCTTCACAAAGTAAGTGAAATGACCCAGGCAAATAGTCTTTCCAGCTGACATGAATTCAGCACCTTCTAGCTCGTGTCCTACATTCAGAATGCCTTAACATGAAAAGTATGTGCTGCATATAGAAGAAGCCAACAGTGCCCACACATCTACTGGTTAGTGAGGGGTTGGTGGATCTTCGCTTATTCTCACACTTCAGAAATGAGGTGTTTTCTCTTTACCCCAATTCCTGCCCTTTCTAAATGCTGAATTCTCTCCAGAGGACATAAACTCCACACTCTTCATGCAAAGCAGTGCAGGATTCCTCCAAGGAATCAGGTTTACTGGGAAAAGCAGAACTGTTTGTCTAATTTGCTTTCACTCTTTCACTTAGCATCTGCAACTGGCTAGTGCTAGATTTGATGGTGAGCTAGCTGGGCCTTTGATCTGACCCAGGAGAGCTGTTCCTATGTAGTAATTTAACTAGCTAACACTATTCCAGTAAAGCCCCACGATTTAAGCCAAGCTGGACTTGGTTATCAGAATGGTATATTACATTGTACTAGCCTGTATTCAGTCCAAAATTGGGAGCCCAAGCCCATGGACCGTCTCAAGAGACCCATTCTGGCGCTTCACTCTTCTGTTTCATTTTTCTATTACAAAAAGTGACAAAAAATGAGATTTTCAGAATTATGGGAAAGGGGAAAGCAATGGTTAGTTCTTAATTCCCAAACTCTTTTGTATTCAGAGAAAAGTCTATTAGCATATACTTTAGAGGGGCAGGGACTAAGGCACAGAACCCTGAAACTAGTCAAAGATAAGCCACCACTGAACAGAGCCACTTGTACCTCCCTCTGCTTTTGTGGAGGAACAAAAGTTTGGGTAGTTGAATCTGGGAACAGAATCAAGGATATAACACTGGCCAAAACAAAGTGGAAGTTTCTCAGACTTCATCAGAACCAGACCAGTCTCCAACCCAACTCCTGTGTGCCTGCACAATCTCTTGCACAGGAACAAGTGAGGGAGCAACCACAAAAGGCAACAATGGCTTGTGCCACTTTCAAGCACTTGCAAAATATGGAGACCATAAGTGTTTCTCAGCCTTTCCAGTTGAGAAAAAGAGCTACACACCAATGACCAAAGCAACATGCTTTGGTTAAACACTACATGATACGGAAAACATAATCCCGTATACGGATTATACGGACCACTGCAGAGATCACTGAAAAGCATGGATTTCCTTGAGCATGAGCAGGATGCTACCTAGAAACTTCAGACAGAAATATTTCAGTGCGCATGTATTCGTACCAGAACTTACAAGCAAACTCCCAATTCACCTAGATCTCAGTCATTACTTTGTAGCAGAAGTGAAAGATGAGCCTGCTTAAGAAAAATTAAGGTGGTTCATTTCATCAGAGAGATGAAGAGATTCTGGAGATAAATGGTCAGATATACATCTGCAGAACAAAAAGCAATCAAACATCACAGTCTGCAACATTCTTAGAGAAGGAAGGTGATCTAGTCTGACTTTATGTCCCTTTCTTGTGAGGATTTTTTAAACATTATTTTTTATTAAACCTTCACATAACACTTTAAACTATAAGAAAATATAAGTTATCTTCATACTGCCTAAGCACCTGAACAGATTCCAACACTGTTTAGCAGACACAGTTCCCAATGGCTCCTCCAGGCTTGTAGTAGCCAAGTACAAACAATACAAATGCACTGCTCCTCCCAATGAGTATTTACCAGCAATAACCAGCATGAAGTGAGTGATGGGGAAAGCTGTGGCTGTTAAATTCACAAAGCAAGATTTCAGAACTGCTTCTAAAACTTACAGAGGTTTAGCTACACAGTGCTAGTCCACAGTACAGTGTAACCTCTGCAAATGAAAATGTAGCAAGGAAGGGCAGCAATGGACAATACTTACCAATGTGGACTGAAAATAAAAGTAACAAAAGTTGCTCAGTTACATACTGTATGATTTCTGATGTTGTGTTCAAGCATCTTCTAGGTGTATGTGAAATAATTGTCTCTCAGTTTATTCTCTTTCCAGGGGAGGATCTTGCCTGTGGTAGGAGACTGCACTCTGGTTTTCATACTCGAGTTTTACACCCGCATTGATGAAATGTTTATGCTACCATGCACTTCTGGTGGAGAACCAGTGTGTAAAAAGGGTGCCCTCAAAGTGTGTGGGAGTTCATTTCCCAGCCTCACACAGGTCCAGAAGGAGCTCTGGTGTCTTAAAGAGCTGAATGTATCTGTAAGATACCAAGTCCCATCCTGCCTAGCAGTACAGCTATGAGATTTCCAACCTGAAGCTTAATCACTTTCTAAGATACATAAAAATCTTTGAACAGTCTTTGAACAAAGATTTTGTTACACAGTACACATTGAGAGCTTATAATTCCCTTTTGCATCTGTAAGAAATCAGTAGCCAAAAAGAGACAGGAGAAACCACAAGGATTACCCAACATGATTGTACTGAGCAGTAACGTTTACTATTGGATGAAGTCTCCTAAAAGTTAACAGGAATTGAAGGAAGAGTGAATCCAATGTGTATGAAGAGCAAACGCAAACAATTTTTTCTAGATTTTGATTAAATGTCATACAACTGACTTACATACTTTGAGAATGAACAAAAGAGCATTTCAGAGCTACTGAGATTCCCACATTTTCATCTGCACGGTATTGCAGAGTATATGAGAGTTTTTCTTTCTCTCATTAACCATAAATATATGATTAATGTTCAGATGGAAACTTTGTGAAATGGAAGGTCCTTACCAGGAGCCGAGTTCAGCCCTGTCCATAAAGCAGATGCAAATACCTAATTTTGTACCAGCACATTTCATGGTTGTTATTGGCCACATATATGTGTGTGTGTATGTGGATTGTCCAAGTCACTCATTCTGTAAGGCCTTAGAGGAAGAATAGGTAAACTTTAGCATTACTGAATTTCACTGCAGTTTTGTTACAGCATTCACAGGACCAGGACTCTACTTTGTTTATTAAAAGCCAGGGAATACAGTGCGGTTTTTAAAATACATATAAAATTTTAAGAAAAGAACATACAGAAGTCACTTTAATGTTTTACTCTTTCAAATTTTCAAGACCACATTAATTGCTAACATTCCACAATGTGCTTTAAAAATATGCAAGGATGAAATTATTTCAAAACAAAGCACAGAACCTGATTACAGCACTCCAAGAAGCAAGACTGCATTTAGGCTGAAAACCAATTGGATTTTCTAAATAAAAATATCTATCTAGTATTTAGTGACATATACACAGAACTAAAATCCAGAATGCTATGATTTGTTCTGTAATCTGAACCCCAGAGAAACTCCTGCTTTTTAAATAAGTTAGCATATCTATCAAATTGAATTTTTTGTTAAAACTCTGCTGGTCAAAAAATATTCATCGCTCCATCTACATTAGAAATTTCCTTATCATTAGTTGTGCTTAGTGACAGAGAGGGGACAAGTAACAGCATGAGAGATCACTAAATAGCACAAGCTCTGCCCTAGGCTGTGGGTCTCACCTGGTTACCACAGCTTCCCTTTCCAAAGGCAGCCTCTCATGAAACCTCATCTGAACAGCCGGGGACGCAGGGAGCCCGGCTAGGGAAACAGATGAATCCTTCTGAACAAGTGGCCAAATAAAGAAAACATAAGCAAGTAAGTAAGCATTTTCCAGCGTATACTGAGACTAAAACAATTGATAAATACAGGTGACCGCGTAGTTTTTTAAAGCCTGTGCTTTATGGCCAGATGATGACTCTCCCAATCCACCTCCTCCCGAGATCTATACTCCCAGCTAAATCACCCCGCAGTCCCTGGGCAGATGCAGCTGAAATCAATACTGTCGTAACAACATCCCTCTTCTTTCCCCCCAAAGCCCCGTAGTAGCCAGGTTGGGGCTGGGCTCGGTATTGAGCGGCTGCAGCCCCGGCGGGCAGGATCAGCCCGGATCGCTCTCTGCTGAGAGGGGAGCACGTCCTGACTTTCCCCAGTCACTTAAGCCGGCGTCTCACTGCTTGTCCTTAGAGACCACAGCTCCACTCAGGCAGAGAGCGTCTAGACAGTATTCATGATCCATCTGTCTGGCACAGCCAGGCTGATGACAAACTCTATTAGAGCCGAAACAATTTTTTTTTCTCTGCTCTTCCCTCCTCCCATCTCCCTTTTCCTTCGAGAAGCAGTAATCTGACACTGAAAATTACTATCATTGTTGCAATGCTCAAAATAGCAGTGCCAGACTTTCATTAACATCAATGCTAGACTGCTAAATATTTAAAGAAATGGATAAATTTCACCTGAAGTGGGACAACCCAGCACACATGAAAGCAGAAGCACAATCAAAATGTAAATCTAAGCGGTTGTTTTTATCTGCACAAATTCGGTGTCACAGTCAGAGGGGGATGCCAAAGGTCTCTTTAAACAAAATATTTTCCTTTGATTGAGCTTTTTGTTTTTAAAACAGAATCATTCTCCAACCCCCTGCAGATCCCTACAAAGCTCAGAGCTGACAGCAGTAGGTGGGGGTGGTGAAAGGGAGAGCTATATATTTGATTTGTTTGGGTTTTTTTACCTTGCAGAGGAAAATGAACTCCTACAGCAAACTCCTCTATGCCAAAACAGCCATGACACATCACCTCCATCAATACTGACAACTTGAAATTTGATGTAGACATAATTTGCGCATGACAAGAAGGTTTTGTTCCCACTTATTTCATTCTTCTATAAATTCTCAAGCATGTCAATATTTGTGTTTGATCTGCTGACGAACACATACAGATCACAGCAAAGACAACTACCTGTACTGTTTTCCACCAAACAATTAAAAACCCTAAAATGTCCACTACCACAACCCTTCTCAATAAGACATGACTTGGACACTGCAGTCTGCAGACAACAGACTACACTTCCCATTTCAAAATCTAATTTACTTTTAGCAGGACAAGGCAAGCTGATCGTTTGCTGTGGAACAAAGGGAATTGCTCAAACAAACGAACTGTGTCCTTCTAGAGGCAGGCACATTGTTTCAGTCCTTTGGAGTCCAAATTCTCCAGGTCACATGGAGTGGCAAGCTGCTGCCAAGGCCAAGTCTGCAATATTCAAAATCCTACTCTTTGCCTCATTTTTCCTATCATGGCTTTGTGCTGTTAAATACACCCTTGACCTCCAAGTAGTCTTAAAAGAACAGTCATCTCCATTATCTCAATCAATAAGTCTTTACAGCTGATGAAAACAAAATCAAGTAGCCCTACTGAAAGCTGACATGGGCTATGCACATGGTGACCTGCAGAGAGAGATGCAGTAGCACTGGGTGTCCTCACCAAGGAGGGGAGGTATGCTTCACTATGCATCACCCAACCTGCATCCCAGAGTAAACCAAGCAAGGTGTTACCTTAACATGTTCAGCTTAAATGCCTTAGAATGTATTTTGATCAACTTGCTGGACAGCAGCTTGTGTCATCTAAAACCAGACTCTAACACACCTTGGATTTTCCCAGCTGTCCTCCAATTTCTCTGTGCTATACAGTGAATCGCCCACACAGCAGCATAAGGCAGCCCTACCTCTAAGTCAGCAAAGAAAAATTAAGACAGCCAAAGGGCTTCAGAGATACACATTTTGATTTCCTTTGCACACATGAGACATTGAGTTCAGTAGCAACATTTTTACAGGAGCATGTAGTGATAGGACAAGGGGCAATGGCCTGAACGAGAATACATTTTAGATTAAGTAGCAGGAAGAAATCCTTTACTGTGAGAGTGGTAAGACACTGGAAAAGGTTGTCCAGAGAAACTGTGGGTGCTCCATCCTTAGGAGTGTTCAAGGCCAGGTTGGATGGGGCTTTAAAGCAACCTGTTCCAGCAGAAGGTGTCCCTGCCCATGGCAGGAGGCTCAGAACTAGATGATCTTTAGGGTCCCTTCCAAACCCAACTATTTCAAGATTTAAAAGACAGAATTAACAGTTAGCACACTGTAGCCATATGAAAATGGCAAGGAGAGAAGAACCCAGATCTGGGAGATGTGTACTCCTCTAACACAGTAACACAGCAGCTCCTATTAACACCAGATCCAGGGAGCAGGTCTCCCAAAAAAAAAAAAAAAAAAAAAAAAAAAACCTTTTNAAAAAAAAAAAAAAATCTTTCTATGCCATTCCCCATGCAACTTAACTAAACTGAACAAGAAGCTCCAACAAGACATTCTGGATTTGGCTGCTGGAAAGAACACAAATGAGAAATGCTTCAGCAGCTGGGAAATATGGGGTACCACTAACATCGCACATACTGCTGAAATAAACTAAAGCAGAACTTTCATATGAAAATTTATTTATTGAGACATTGTTTGGGGGCAGTCTAACTCTGAAATGAGATTAATATTTTTTCCATCACAGGAGGATAAAAGGTTTGAATACAGCATGACAAAGGGGTTCTTTGAACAAACAGCAGAGGGGAAGTACTACATACTGCTTCTAGTGACGATGTGTTGTAGGTAAAGGGCAGTCCCAGGGAGAAACAGGATACCCTACTTGGATGTTAACCAGCACAAACTAATAAGCGGCTCCTTTCAACAGTTTCTTTCCCATTCAAGAACTGCACACAAGCAAGAAGATGCAAGGACAGAGCTTATCTATAACACTGACCAGAAAGAAATACCCAGCTTAATATTCCTTGATTTTTTTTTAATATGGATTTTTCTTCTTATTGAGCTGTATTACTGTCTTGTTACTAATTAGAGAGCAATGAATGTATGTACTTCTGTGTTGAAAGGCAGCCTGCTCAGCTGGGACATTTCAAGAGCATATACACTCATGTACTCTGGTAGGGATCCCCATTAAAACCATCGAGCAAAAGCATGCACACATTTCTTAATTCAATGTGTCATCCCTCTAAGGCCTGGGGACCTCACTTCAGCAAGTATTCTAAAAACATTTTTATAAAGCTGGAATAAGCCAGCACAACTGACAGCTCCATAATAATGTTGTTTCCTATTACCAACTGGCACTGATTTCTACCACAAAGTAGTCTGTTTAATAGCCAGAACATGGTAAATATAATTTAAATACAGTTCATGGTTGTATTATTTTTCTGTCTGGCTTTGATCTTCTTTTTCTCTTTGTTTCACCATTAGGATGCAGTTTCACTGGGATTTGTTTTTTTAAATTAACACTGAAGCCCTTTATTTAACAGCATTTGTAACACAGTCCCTATTGCAATGAAAAAATACAGTCACTGTCAACTTCCCCAAATGCAACAAACAATGAACTGCTTTATCTGTCACAAGGTGAACAAAAAGTTAAACATTTCCAAATGCCCCTAGCAATGCATCCAGTACTTCCTCTACAAACTCCTCATTTCCAATATTGTTGCAAAACTAGCAAATACAGTTCTTGAAAGATTTAATAAGACTTTTTACGTAATTACCCCTCTTCCCTTGGCACTTGGGTAGTAGGGCCTATTGGACACCATATTTTAGAAGCGGTCAGAGAAAATTAACAACTCTAACAGATTCAAGGAAACATAATTCATATGATCAAACTTGGGGTTATTTTTTTTTCTTTGTTGAGGGGTTTTTAACACCCATAGATGGGTGGTAACAGCCCTCACAGCTGTAGAAGGCTGATTGGAGGAGGAAGCTGACTTTTGGATGATCAGTTGTGCTAGCTTGGTATAAGAGAAGAGCTGTACAGTATCCCAGTCAAAAAACATTCCCCTGTTTGAACCTTACAGATATGCTTACAGGTTTTGCTTGAATAAATAATACAAGGTAACTTTTTTACAACTCAAAAGCCAAGGTTATGGGCAAACGTGACATTTTGATTTGGACACATCACCAAAGCCTATGCCTTGTCCTGAGACCTGGGAGAGAGTTCCATTCAAAACAAAACAAATTAAAACAAAAATAAAATGGAGTAGCCCAATATAATACATAGGTGATTATTATTTCAAATCCACTGAAATCACTGCAGAGGTTTCAAAGTAACACAAAGTACAAGATTTAAATGATTTAGAGTATAGCATTTAGGAACACGTTCACTTGGAGGACAGGTGTATATCCAACATTCGACTTCATCTTCTGTCCTGCTTATAGCCCCATGCATTCATTACAAAAATTACAGATACACGCTGCTCATAATTGCTATTACTAATAACAATATAACAAAACAGATACTCCCTAAGACATAGTCACAACCAGAAGTAAAATAGAATACTGAGGGATGTCAGTATGGGCAGAACAAAACCATATGAAAAGCAAAGGTAACATAACATTCTTCTATTGTACCTGTGTATAAGAAACCTTATTGGAAAATTTATCACCCCTCTAGAAAGCCAAATTGCGGTTCAAAAATAAATTATTGCACAAGAAAAAAAAGCAAAAGCCAAGTTTGATTTCAGTGTACACGGCTGAAGGCAAAGCACTAAGAAAGCAATTTTAGTGATAAACTCTGGCACTGTGTGTGCAATATCTGCACACTGAAGAATAGCGACAAAAGCCATTTTAAATATATACCTACAAAGATCAGCAACCTACCAAATGATGCTCATCTCAGCACCAATAAAGCTAATAGGAATGATGAACAGAAAAATTATCATTTTCTCGATAGTCTTACTAGAATATAAAGACTCTTACACAGACAGAGCATAGAATATTTTGTAGAATCTTGGAAAACAAATATTTAATCACGCTTTCTCAGAGAGCACATATGATCCATATGATTATAACTGCAATGTCCATAGCAGAAACTCCCTTCGAATAACTACAGATTTCCATGTTTAGAATCCCAGGGAAAGTGTGTCAGAAATTTGTGCTAGCTCAGAGAAAAATAGTATTTACTTTCTCTGTCTTATACTCCTTGGATATCATACTGCAGATCAAGCCTCCAAAAGGACTGATTTCTGAGGTAAACAGACATACTTGACATGCATACATACATGGATGCACACAAGGAGCCAATACTCACAGCTAAAGATGCCTGGAGGTGGATGCTCTGTTACAAGCAGGCAGTTCTCTTCATCACTGTTATCCCCACAGTCATTCTGTTGGTTACAAATCAGTGAACCAAGATACAAGCATTTACCACTGGCACAGGTGAATTTGCACTCTGAAAGGCAAAAAAGAAAAGAAAACAAAAATGTGTGAGAAAATTAATGCGTACCCTTCTTCAGTGCTAAAACGACAATGTTTTTCAAGTAGATGCTATAATGGTGGATGGGTCTTTAGCATTTTAACACCGAAAACAAACTTTTTTCCTTATAGCATTGCATGCATAAATATACACATGACACATTCATGATCACCAGAATCAAACCACTAGTAAACCACATTTGCTACTTGGGAAAATCACCTTTTTTAATAATAAGCAGTAATTTTTGCAATTCATGATGATTATAGTTCAACTGGGACAAAGACTGTGTTCTCATATATGTTTGTGTGGCACCTTGCATATTTGGGGCAAGACAGCACTATTAATAAAAATAATAATTGTCCCACATTAAAAAAAATCTTGCATCAGCTGTAAGGCAACAGTATAGTTTGTAACCAGGAACAATTCTGTCCAGACACAGACAATTATCCCTTAACTACCTTCCCAAAGCCAATTTGCCAGTCTCCCACCTAATTACAATCAAGCACTTGGTGTCTGCGCATTGAAATCCCACATGCTAGTGTTCTTCAAAAGTTAGTAAACTTCTAAAATGCCTATAAGGTGTCTGAATGCTAAATGCAGGCATGCTGTGTCTTTTACAGTTCGTTTTTACCAAAAATAAGGAGAAAAGTTTCCCCTGAATATGATTCTGTCATCTGAGCAATTCCTATGAAACCAAGTATATTTTATAGCAAGTATTGGAGATGCAATTAGAAAATGTTCAGAAAAATATGCACACCATTATGAAAAGCTTTCTCACTAGGTTTGTTCTATAGATGTATAGAACAAGAGAACACATTATAGCTAGACAAATTAAAATATAATGATTACACTACTAGTATGTTGACAAATTCTGGTGATTGTCATTCCCAAACAGAGGCAAAGCAGACAGAATTAGAAAGTCTCACAAGTACTTTTAAAAGAGTGCCATTGCCTGAACCCTAGGCTTCCCTAAGACTGCACTATGGGTTGGGTGATTCTGCTTCAGAGAGATAATTTCTGGTCCTTCCCAGCAAAGAGATAGAATTTGTTCATCTTCAGCAGTATCAGCAAAAGACTTTGCTATAATCTTAACTTACTGTGAACTGAGACAACAGGACGTCTAATTCTAAAAAGTCCCTAAATCTGATGCAAGGTGTGACACTCACATGCGTCTGTTGTGTAATGTAAGCAGGGTAATAGCAAAGGAGGGGAAGAAGAAATTGAGAAAGGAAGCTAATTCATTTTCATTTGCTTTATAAATAAAAGCAATTTGCAGATTCCACTCTGAACACTTTTCAAGAGTATTCATGATATTTTGGTACACAAACCAGCAAGAACATGCTGCAATAAAAATTTGTATGCATAAATATATGCAACATATAAAATGTTACTTAGGAATATAAATAGAAGGTATAAAATGCAAGGAAAACAAGCATTTCCTGTCGGGAAAAAAACTGATCCATTTTGCTTGCTGAAAGTGTACTTATAAAATAAGTATTTGCCTAAATGAGGTCTTCAGATTTAAACTTTTTCAGTCCAACCCAGCAGTCCCTGAACTATTAAAACTGTAGAATACAATACTGTACAAATAAATTATTTTCTTCTGTTTGTTACTCTGTTCTTTTCTGCTACAACAAAGAACTGAAGAGGCATTGAAGGGCTTAGACTCTTTTTGAGCGTAGACTTAAAAAAAATCATAAGCAAATGAAGTAAGCCTTTGAAACCCATGGAACCGAAAAGGTCATTAACAATTACTTTAATAAAGGAGACTTAAAAGACCAGGCTCAATATTAGCAATCTGATAATTACAATGCTCTAGGAATCCTTTCTGCAATTTCATGAAGAAACTGGAACAAAAAATTAACAAAGCTGTCTTGGAAGGTTAGAAAAGTTGCCTTGAAAGGATTCAAACTTTCCAGATATCTTAAATGAAGAGTATAACACAAGGTTAAGTTAGAGTGGTAAAGAACATAATGCTTTTACTAGAAAGAATCAATCATCATATTGCAGAGTTAGAATATACGGCATGCTACTTTGGCTAACTTTTACTGCTTTCCTGTGCCTTTGTGCTAAGTCCTACTATAATGCTTTCTATGCTTCCCCCATGGCTTGATATAAAACGCTGAAGCAAGATGTCAAGTCAAAAGCAGTTAAAGCTAAGAACTCAAGGTGTCTGTTTGCCACCAGATTATACAGTTTTCACACTAGACTAGACTAGACGAAGCATTAAATTTTTCATAGCTATATTAAAGTCTTAAAGTTCTGGGGTTTAGCTAATATTACCATAAGAGGACTAACAAGAAGAAAGGATTTGTGATTTGAGGTGGGGCAGGGGGGCTTGTCATAGATAAAAGACCACACTGACATTTGGAATCAAAAAGCAGACTCAATCAACTTTTCTTGTAAAATATTAAGGCTACATCCTCATTCCATCACAGATATGAAAATAGCCATTGTGAAGGTGCATTTAAAAAAAAAGTCATGAGGCCTCTTGACCTCTTCTGGATGTGCCCACATTGACTGGAAGATTGCCCACAATACCACGGGAATTCTGTGTTGATTTGAAAATGGGGCGTGTTGTCAAAAATCATGTTGCCCTCCGATCTCCCACCAAATCTATTTGCCAAGGAAGCAGTCATCCTCTACAGGTCCTGGCTGGGATTGAGTTAACTTTCTCCACAAATAGCCTATGGTGGCTATTTGGATTTGTGATCCAAACAGTCAGTATTGGACAGTGTTGATGTCACAACAATGTTTTAGTTTGTGCCTGCATATCAGTGAGGCTTCCCCTCTTTTTCCCAGTTACACATGTGCAAAAGTAACACCTAAATCTAACAAAATGTAATATCCAATGGAGGACACAAAATTGCAAAACTTAGTCTGCATAATCACATTCTGTTGAAGTCTGAAAGAAATATTTGAAGAAAAAATGTATTGCGAGAATAGGATAAATTAATTAAACAGATTATTCAGTGAAATTACAGATACTTCTGACCATAGAATATACTTAGGTTTTGGTACTTGCAACTTGTGAACAAAAATTCAGTACCTTAAATTAGTTTGCTTAGTGAATACATTTAAACAGTATGTGATTTTACTAAAAGCAGAGAAGAACACTTTTGTAAAGCAAGAAGGATCAAAGTCAGGTTGAGGGCGGAGCAGAAAGTAAATATTAGAGTATTGTCAAACTGAAATAAACCTGCAGAGGTCTGAACCAAAATACAAGGAGTGACCTCAAAACACTCAGACCAGGGAATCCAGACCAGTCCAGACTAAACCAATGTGCCTAATGACACACCAGAGAGCCCTTTTCAGTACAAAGTCTTGTTCTTGGCCTGTCTAGACAAGACGGGGGGAAAGATCCTGTTCTGAAAACAAGCCAGCATGATCCTTCTTTCATGAATAATGTTTCAAAGCTAGACAGTTTCCCTTTTGATTCTCAAGAGGCAATTAGTGAAACATCAGTCAGTTGGTCAGCAAGGTTCTGACTAGAGCTAAACCTGAAGCAATATGACAGCTACTGGGGTTGAAAAATATCAACTCTTCTTATAATTATGTCTTACTATGTTCATAATGTCTGGAGCATACTTTAAAAACCCTATCTTTATGATACAGTGATTCTGCAACATAAAATTTTAATAAACATACTTCCAGGTAGAACTTGACTATCTTGGAAAAAAGGAATACTAAGAATACTAGTATGAACATTTCCTATTTTTGGAAACTGAATGCAAGTAGTATAAATAAGTATATTGCACACATGTCCAAGGTGGATGTTTGTATGCATAAAACTCCACAATTACCAGTTAATATACTACTGCATTTCAAATAGTTTCAGATAGTTAATTGAAGGTTATGTTTCTGTTGCTACAGCAAAAGATGGATTTGCCTTATGATACAAAAAAACCTACCCTGATCAGATTTTTTACTGTGAAATGCAGTATCTGATGTATTGGGCAGGCTTATTTTATACTTTCTGTGCCTAGTCAACAAGATAATTTTATCCTTGTATTCAGCCTAATACTTTTAGACTTCATTTACACTTGACTTCATCCATATGAACAGCATTCCCATTGTTTTGTCATCCCACTTACCATAGGGCATTTTTAATTATAGCTAAGTGCTGTTTGTTTTTCTAATGTAAGCCCAACCACAGGCCAAGGAAAAAAAGCAACGAAGTGTCATATTGAAAAAATATGGTGGTTTAGGCCACTGTTATGATGCATGTCACAGCTGCTTATTTAACGGGTCTGAGATGATTATCTGACCCAGGGGCAGAATTCTCTTCCATCCATTTGAATTTAAAAAAAAAAAACAACAAAACTATACACACAGCCAGTGATTGCAAACTGTTGTGACTAAACTGTTGTAACGTGGTTCAAACACACAAAATGAAATCCTGAGTGATGCTTGGGATGTCGCCAGAGCAGAAAGGTGCTCTCCCAAAATCCAGCAGACTGGCAGCTGCCCGGGCAGCTCAGCCAGCAGAGGGTGGTCAAATACCCTACTGAGGCCATGTAAATGGAAGGTAAGGATCTCTTTGCCTCCATGTGGGTGGACCTAGATCTTCAGAATAAAGGCCTAATTTCTAATTTCTTACGTAAAGATGCCATTTTAAGTACATCATCATACTTCTTATACTCCTGTTCATATTGCAGCATGTAAGAACCTGAAAGAAAATGTGTTTAAAGGGCACCATCATCTGTTATAAGGATAATAAGAGGCAGAAGCAGTAAATTGGGGAGGGCGGGAAGAACCACACTTTACTAGAGATTAAAGAAATATAAACCACAAATACCAGAGTCAGTACAATAAAACCCTGTTCAGCCTCTCATAAACATCTGTCTGTGTATTATTTTTAATATTGTAGATTGTAGCTTTATAATGGGAAGTAAATCATAAATAGGAGACACACACACAAGGGGCATGTTTATTTGGGAAAAAGCTTGGTTAATAAGGAAGATGGCAGGCTGCCATGCGATCTAATAAACCTCCATTGGTACAGGGAAGGGAGGGATAAATAGGTCTCTACAAAACAAAAAAGCACTTCACAAAAAGAATGCCAAGCAGAACACCAACGAAAATGAAAGCGGATCAGCTTATGCAGGGTAAGAAGCAGTGCTGTAAGCCACAGTCAGAGGCCTGTCCTCAGTGCCCACAGCCTCACACAGGACCAAGAAGAGAGGCTGCTCTCAGAACCACTCAACGTGGAGACAGAGACCTTCTCTGCTCAGGGGAGATTACAGCCTTAAAAACAGGCTGATTGAAAGAAGATTGGTACTGGTTCACAACCAGTCTCATTTGCTCTTTCAGTCCCCCATGCTCACTTGCTTATCCAGCAATTATCTTTTCATCTACTTCTTAAGGCAAAGCCTGGAGCTATGTCCTTTAACAAGTTACTATTTATGTCTAGTAGCAAAAGGAAGCAAACACGATATTCTTGCACACAGGTAGCGAAATCTGCTGCTCAGTTCACCAGTTCAGGGCATTAGGACATTTCACAAAGCTTACCTTAATTAATAGCCTGAATGAAATTACACCAGACACCATGGGGGTAACCAAAAGAGTTCCTTTATTTTGAGATTGGTCAGTGAGATTAGTTTTTGCCTGTGATCTTTCTTCATCATATATACCTGTCTCTGGTGTGAAAATAAAGAGAAAAATCTCATCCTGAGGGGCATTGGGGCGTTAAAAAAAGGTTTTATCAACAGTGGAAAGTAAATTCAGGAGACTGGCTGTCAATGAGCCACCATCCTGCCCATGAAGCAAGTCTCCACAGGTTCACATTGGGGTCCAGCAGCAACCCTGAGCATGTCCCCTCAGAAACAAGACAACAGTTCCCAACACAGCACTCATCACTAATGGACAAAGCCTCTCCAAGGTGATCCCAAAGACCGTCAGGCTTACACAACTTGCCAGTTCTGCCAGCATGGAGAGAAGCCAACAAAGGAAAGCCTCTTCTATTGCCACCTTCATAAATGATTTGTTCTATTTATCATTTACCTTCCCCTAAAACAGCAAGGCAGTATAAATATGGGTTTCCACTTTCTGCCCTTCTATCCACTCACTTTTCCCGAACTGGCAATGCTCTGCCTGCTTATGCCCATAGAGAAATGAAATGAAATGCCAGGACTTCCCAACAAAAGTCTAGAATTGTGTCTCCTTCTCCTCATTCACGTGAAGATCCTTTACACCTCCACTAAAGCCCCCTGACCCCATCTCTGGCCACAAAGTTTCTGCAGAAACATCCTCCAGCAGTGTGCACCTGGCACTCCCCAGCACAAGGACTTGCGCCAGTGCCAACAACACAACCAAGTCATAGTCCTGACACCGACCCCAGGATCCACTGGGGTCAGAGCCCACAGAGAGAAGGACACACCACCATGGCAGACACTCACTGCACCTCATGGGAAAAAATTACCCATGGAGGAGGAGGGATGGGTTTTCAGGAGCCATGGGAAGGCGCCGTGTCTGCCCTGACAGGCCCCACAGGAGCCTCTGCTGGCTGTACATTTCTATATGCACTAGCAAAGTTCCCAAGTCAAGTATGGGGAAGGGGGAAAGGAACATTGGTGACTCAACTAATGACACTCTCATTTTCAGCTGAGAAATTACATGAGGAGACGATTAAAGATACATTAAGCACATACCTTATAATTTTTGTCAAGCAAAATGTCATTATCATGAGCAAGTGCAGGTAAGAAGGGTATGTGCAAATGAGATTTTATTAACATCTCATTCTCCTTAATCATAATTCAAAGAATTCTTGAATTATGGTAAATATTTTAAAATTATCTTAGTTGGTGTTCATCTTAAGAAATCTTTAATAATCACAAGCAGTGCCACTTACCCGGTTTATAGAGTACTGCACATGTAGAGGAATACAAAATAAAAAACTCACATTACTGTAGCAGCTTCTTGTTTTTTCTTTGGAATATTGTTTGCTTAACAAACAGCTCAAGACAAGACCATTTGATCAGGCAACTTCATAAACTTTGAATCCACAGAAATACAGACTAAACCATGTCCCTTCACAGATGCCTTGAGAAGTTTTGACTGCAGTCCTAAAACCAGGCCCAGATGAAGACACACGCCAGTTACTGCAACACCCAAGGATTATCTGGGATTGGGGAATATGGTTTGATTGGTGGGAAAAAGTGTTGTCTTTATGCTTTTTTTTGTTAAATTAGGTCACATTAAGACTGTGACCCCTGTAGGGCAGGAACTGTTTTAAGTTAGCTCTCCTAGGAGGTACAGAAGTACAGAACAAATATCATTCTCATCTGAAATTGTGTAATGGTACTGAATCAAGGAAGGCTCTGAGAATAGATCAGAGAACTGGACTTTTCATAAAAGCAATGCATAATGCAGGCAAGAGTATACTGTGTTGCAGGTGGCTGTTCAAATGTCAACCTAATACTGATGGCAATAGCTTTTTTTCATATGTCTTCCTGAGCACAATGTGCAGAAAATACAAGAGAAGTTAATGTATTTACTCTGTGTCAAGATGAAGGCCAGTTAGGGAGTTTCCATTGTAACAGCAGTTCCAGATTTCAATGCACAGCAGTGTTCTTCTCACATTTCTCAATGGCATTTGAATTGTGCAACGCACACTAATGTGAATAATGAAAAGTCTGTTATCATCTGTATCATGTTCTCTGATCCACACCTGCAAAGATTTGCGTGTTCCTGCAGTAAATACCTTGTCACTCCTACATTTTGTACTTTAAAAGCAATTTTAACTAAAGTCCAATTATCTAGGAAGTGTAAAACTCAGTTCACTGTGCCTCAGCATTCACATTAAAAGATTAATAGAATAATACCTAGATTACAAGGAAACAGATTGCTGTGGTTTGCAATCTCAGTGGTTTGCACTATACAGCACAGACAAAGTTTTTTACAAAAGAAACTGTACTGTCTTGCATTAATTGTTACTAAACTCTTCCCTTCCTTACTCATCTCTATCTAAAAAATTAGTCACACATTCTATTCACCTTAGTATTTTTCACAGAAGCCCGGGTTTTTTTGGCTAAGCCTTCAAACAAAATAAACAAAATAATTCCTTTCTACCTTTCTTTAATTCTTCCTTTTTACCAATTATCACGAACACTTCCTCTCAGGTATGTATTGCACTGCAAATGTATACAGACTCCCACGTATATGCATTTCCATATAGTGGAGCTGGTAGTCATTTGGTATGCCTAATATTTTCCACTATAAATACCTTGGAGAACCCCTCCCATGTTCAATGCATGCAGCATGTCTACGATGCTGAGCTGGAAGAACACCCCTAGCCTACAGAAGTGCCTCTTCTATGTCCCAAGAAATTCTCTTCTGCTGCTTTTATGGAAATAAAAACTGTTTTTTAAAAAAAAGTGCAGTTATCTTCCCATTGTCTGCACCAGGGGATGTCTCTGGCAGCACTCCCAGATAACTAAAAGGCACAGACACTGTGAGGCTCCTCAAACCACTGGCAGAGCAGCAGCCTAAGCCATACTGAGACAGCAGGGGAAGAGGCAGATTAACTGCAGTGGGGAAAGGAGGTGAGCTCTGCTCCCCTCCATTTTCAGACAAGATTTCCACTTCACTTCCAGGTACAGCCAAGTTCAGCCATTACAACACCAGGTGCTCCTCTTCTATCCACAAGTGCTCCCAACATCAAGTGCTTGAGACAGACAGCCACAAAGAGGAAATGTGAACGCAGAGCCAGTATTTTACGCTTTGAGAATGCCTCATTTAGCAATCTGTGCAGCATAGTTTCAATAAAGATTATTTCAAACTACAATTACAAGATTTTGTTTAAGCATCAGCAACATATTTGACCACACAGCAGGTATTTAATTAGTATTATTTAACTACCTCCATGGTCTAAGTGCTTACAAAGCAGACTGTACAGAAAACACTGATACAGGCATCCCAAAGAAATTTTTACCACTTAGATCTTTCTGTTGTTGGAACATTATCATTTAAAAATGGACAGTGTGTTTAAGACAGTGCCCTTCAGGCTGTGAATGTGAGCATACTATTAACATGATGCTGGACAATGCTGAGTCTATCCTTGCACCATGCATTACCTTGGGTAACTTTATAGCAGAGAAAACCAAAGCAAATTACTTCCCTTCCCCAATCCGCACTCAACTGTGCAGATACAGAGTGTTTAACTGAAAAAGTACCTAATAAGTAGGCACAAGCCTAACACAATGCAAAATCTGAATATAAACAGAGGCTCTAGTTCACAAGCTCAGGCCATGACTACGTTGCATGTGACAACAGACGAAAACAAAAACAAGCTGGAGCACCATGTCCCCATAACCAAGTGCCTTTGGCTGGCACTGCTGCCCAGTGACAGATGGGTGGGGCATGGCACAGCCTTCCCCCAACATCAGCTGCATCCTCTGGAAAGAGACAGAGAAACTAAGGAGGTTTCTGACAGGTCTGCTTGGATCAGGGGGACCACCTGACCCAAGCTAAGTGTTGGCATGGAGAGGAGAAAAAGGCTAGAGTGGGGCACCTGGGGAGGACTGATGGTGCCTGGGTGTCCAGGTGTGACGGTAAGGGCTTGTCTTCACATCTACACATCTGAATTGGGTGAAGCCACGCAGCCTGGCAACCTCTTGACAGAGCTGGCTCTGAGAAGTTAACCGTGCTTGTCTCTTCCTAAACACAGTTTTGCAAAAGGAGATCTAGTGGCCACCCGGTATGCACTTACCAACACAACCGAGGAGTGCCCACCTGCCAGGCACACCTGGGCTTGGGGTGCCACTGATGAGTGAAGCTGGCTTTTCTGACAAAATGTGCTTTGCATTTGAGATCCAAGTAGCCCCTGATCTACAAACCACACTCCAAAACCCTGACACGTTACCTCACATCTACAGCTGTTCTGGACATGATTTCTGTCTGTGGTTTATCTTAATATGCTGGACTGGAAACTACTGTGGATGACCTGGAGATCAGTCATGCCAGCCTTGAGACAGAAACGTCTGTCAGAGAGGCAGTGTAGGCAGCCAATAGCAATAGCCATTTCAGACATCTAATTTAAACCTGCCACTGTATATCTGTCAGAAGCCCCACAGAATTTTTGGGGTGGGGACAAGAGAGGAGCCTAGGATAAATCTCCAGTTACAGTACAAGCTATCAGTGTATTGATGACAAGTTAAATCATGTTAAAAATTGTACAAATGATGTGCTGAACACGGAGAACCTCCCAAAATCCTACCAGCCATGAAAGAGAATAAACAGCCAGACCACTGGAAATTCAAGAGCAACTAATTGTGTTTTAACTGTAGGCAAGGTAGTTTGTAATATTGTATCAGCTCATTATTAATAATCTGTTCAAAGATGGGGAATTTTCTGTGGTTTTATAAGTCAAGATAATTGAACTGAGGTCAGTTTCATAGCACAGTTCCCTCCTCAGAATACTTCAAATAAGAAAGCTCATAGTAAAGCAAAAATCCAGTTAATACCACACTGCTCATTTTCAAGTAACAACAAAGGAACAAAGTATTTGTTAGAGCTTCCTAATAACCCTCTAATTTAGGATTCTTATGCTTAAAAATTATTGAGACACTAAGAAACACCATCAAAATGGATTCATTTTCCTTGTCCCTAGGAGGTATTTCTTTAAATCATAACATATCTTATTATTGAATGTTACACTAACACACAAAAAAACACTTTTCCAGAGAGGAACCAGTCAAAAATCCAGGATGTAGACTAAGAGTATTTTATAATCTGCAGGCACTACATTTAGATAGATGAATATAAAAAAAATTATCCTCAAGAAAGAAAATTAAGTCCAACAGCTACCATTACTAGGCAAAGAACAATCTAGCACACAAATCTTTGAAAATCCAAGTGTAGTATAGGACTCTCTGATTTTTCCTAGTCCAGTTCTCAGATACTTACTGAGACATAACAAAGGCTACAATTAAATGAGCACCGTGAACACTGTGAATTAGCATTAGTACATTCTAATGTTTATGCATCTAATCTGTTGTTTTTAAGGTCTGAGGTGAGATGTGGCTTCCAGCAAATGTCATCTGTTCTATGCAATATTAAACAAAAAGCATTCACCCAAAGTACTTGGGCAAAAGCTTAAACAAACCCTTCTGTATTTTGTGCTACAGTGGATTAGGAACTACCAAGAAAAGTTGTAATTAACAACTAAAATATGTCTTTACATACCTCATGCAGTAACTGTCTTTGAGTTGAAAGTAAATTATTTAACTGTGCTCTACTACATAAGAGACAGAAGCAGTGATGGTAGGACAACACATCCTGATTAAAGGTCATTTAAAGGGCAGGAAGTCCTCTTCATAATGGATCAGGGTTATAAAAAATATAAGAAAAATTTCCTTAAATGACCTATGCATAAGGGGATTTTGTGAAGTTCACCTATTTTAAATAGCAAATAAACACTTTAATACTTATTGGTCTATGGCAAAGCCTTCAAAATGGGTTTAATCATTTTTAAAAGATGAGCATGATTGTAACAGATATGCACATATAACAGTAATAACTTACAGTCTTCAGAACATATTGCTGTTGTTACACTCATAGCTGAGACGGTAGCACATTTGAGAGAAGAATACGGTTTGGATTTAAACACTCTTTCTAGAGTTCCAAATATGACCTCACACATCAATTTTATTTTTGTCAAAGCTTAAAGTATGGAATGAAAAAATCTTATTCTACAAGCACATACTAAGGAGATCCATTAATAAAAGAAAAATTGCACTCTCTTGTGAGTAGAGCACCAACATTCACATGATGTGACACAGCAGAGTATCTGACTACTCTTTTTGAAAGGCAAAATTTTGGCAGGGCTGCTGTTATCTGAGATGGATGCAGTTTAACTTTGAGGAACACTGTTCTTCAGTGTTATTCCTCAGGATGCTATCTTTGATTTCCATAGCAATTTCTTGGGAATACAGCTGTAGGGTGCTGTTCTCTGAAAACCTTAAATAACTACGTTAGGGCATGTCGTCCCTGCATTTCTTGCTTTCAAGTGTTTGAGTCTTTGCAGCAGCTTCTCACGCTGCTTCATGTAAACAATATTGTATTCTTAGAATTTATCTGTATGTTTTGCATTCTTGTTCTCTGAGAGAGAACTTGACTGATGGTCATAGTGACCAATGGAGTCAGGAGGTTGTAACCTCTTTGGGCCAATCTTGGCCCTCTGTACAAAATGTATATAAGCCTTTGAAGTCAGATAATAAAAGAGCATTCCATGTTTCACCAAGCTGCTCCCTGCTGTCCTCTGTGAAGGTCCACACCACGTCACAACGTGTTGCCCCTCTAAAGGCGTGGGGTAACAAGGGCAAACACCCTAAATGCCAGGTATTTGAAAGACACTCACAAACGAACAGCTGAAGAAAAGAATTCACTCTATTTCAGATTTCCAAATAGAACATTATGGTCCTTCAGAAAATCATCAGACTAGAGCTTTTAAGAAGCATAATTCCATCAGACAAAAGCGGGGTAAAAATTAATTCTATTTGATAACATCAATGATGGAAGGAATTCACATACTTAGACTGTCTATAAAGCTAGCATTAAAATTGTAAGCATCAAAGAAAAGGGCAGTGGATACGGAAGGCTAGGCATCTTTCTAATAATATGGTAATGTTTGGTAGGTCTGTCTCATTTTGACGTTTTGGGGGCTAATCACACAGTATTTTAATGATAACTCGCTTCACTGAATTCAACCCCTAAACGTGTATTTTAAATAACTCGCTCGCTATTTTCTTTGACACTAAAGGTGACCTATATATGTTAAGACAGTGGAAAGATACTGTGAATATATATAGAAAGATATAGGAATGTGGAAAAGGAAGACTAAAAAAAAAAGAGAGGAATGTTTTGCCCCTTCTTATTTTTTTAGAACCTTAAGTATTTCATTCTCTCATATTACAAGTACCTAGAGATGAGAGAGGACTACTCCTTAAATCACTTTAAAACTCTCTAGATAATATCTTCAATTTTAATGGGGCTTCACATATTTATTTCACTTAAAGCTTATTTATATCACATGCCTAGCAATCAGCAGCCTACATCTTGTTTTTTGCATAAAGATTCCTCCAAGTGTGTTCTAAATATTTTTTCTCTCTCAAGCCACATATCAACAGCAAAACAAGGAAAGAATAACCTGATTTAAGAAATAACCTTACCAGTGCTCTTTCCTTATAAAATAATTCCCCTTTTTACAACATATAGGCAAGTACCTTGCAAAGAAACAAAATCAAAGAACAAAAAAATCCAATCTTTCCATATTCTTTCCTTACGAAGTTCACCTTTGATTCATGCAACATTATATAAAGACATGCACTTTCACCTGAGTATATCTTACAGCAAACACAAAGCAGAGGCATTGCAGGCCAAGGTTTGAAGCAAAATCTGATCTAAGATGTATTGACTTGGGGATTCCTCCACAAAGTACTCAGCCTGTGAATTATTTCATACTTCTTGAATGCGAGGACAACTTAGAGTTGAAAATCTCAATGCAGAACCATCATTAAAAACCACTGGCTTGCTTTATATGGGAATTTCCACGAGTCAATAGGAAACACATTTTTTATCTTAAACACAGAATCATCTGATTTTGAATCCATGTATCAACAATATATTATATAACATATGATGTGATTAGGCAATGCAGGTTGCAAAAGCACATTCCAAAAACACATGGAATTGTCCAGCCAGACTGTACTACAATTTCCTAGCTTCCGTTTTAATACTTGATGTTTGCATACAAAACAAACAGGCCAAACAAGAAGACTGGCCTGACTTATTTTCATACAATATTCAGGAAAAAGAGATCTGCTGGCTGCTGTACAAGGGAGCTGCCTGCAGTACTGCACTATTACATTTGCAAAGTATGCAAGACTCGAGTCCTGTAAAGAACATGGAGCAGCAGGAAAGGAATGCATAACACTGTGTACCAAAAGATCCAGAGGGAAAACTATTATACTGTCTTAAAGTAATAGTTCTAGAAATTTTTCTTTCAGTAAAGTCACAGAAGGTTTTGTAAAATCTTGAAACAAAAACCTTACAATTCTTTTCTTAGTTACAGTCTTCCCACAGTCTATATAACGCTGGGCAAGCTACCTGGTTCTTCCCAGCATACCTAGAGCTGTAATAATAGTAATAACAATAATAATAGTAATAATAATAGTAATGATGATGATACCACTACTGCTGCTGTTAAATTATGTAGACAGGTAAAGCTCATGATGACTGTAAGAAGGAAGGTATTGAGGTAAACTCAGCAACATTACCATGTTTCTCAGTGTAAAGGAGAATCTCTACTGATTAATAATTCTAATATTTTTCTAGTTCTATTAGTTTTCTTAAATCTCATTAACTATTAATGCATGTCTGTTATCTACACAGATTTTCTCAATGGCAACTGTTTCAGTTGGACCACA
This sequence comes from Sterrhoptilus dennistouni, assembly GCA_013397095.1. Taxonomy (NCBI): domain Eukaryota; kingdom Metazoa; phylum Chordata; class Aves; order Passeriformes; family Zosteropidae; genus Sterrhoptilus; species Sterrhoptilus dennistouni. Next base: position 1,274,392 of record VWZU01007622.1, on the reverse strand, counting down.
ATGACAGCTATAAGATGAGATATAATGCTCTTGCTCACTTCCATTTAATCCAAACATTTATCTCTAAAGACAAAGTGAACCAAAACAGTTTTATGTCCATTCTTTCATGAAAAGCCACGTTTTCTTTTTTGTTCAGATATCATTTCAAACATGTCTTTTCAGCCAGCTACAGAGTACAATTAAATCAGTACATAACTAGCTCTGCTGCAGTGGTCAGTGGAGCTTTTACCTTGTTTATCTTTCATTTCCTGAGGCAGATACAACACCTGAAGAAGAAACCCTGAGCAATATTATCTTAGAAGACTAATCCATATTCTTGCCTCCCAGGATCTAATCTCTGTTCTCACTGAAGGCAATAATAAAGCAGACCTTCACTACAAGACTACAAAGATCAGGATTTCAATGAGGAAGAATGATTATAAGTTTCTTGCACCGATATACAACCATCTCTTTGTCCCCAGTGATATCTCCCCTAAATATTTCAAATTGAAGTAGTCAGAAATATGAAAATATTTATCTCTGCATGAAGGACATGAATACTAGCAGGGTATATGAGGCATCCTAAGCATGGAAAGCTGCCATAAGCTCTGTCTAAAATACTGTGCATCACAGTCTGAGTCAATTGTCCATGACCCTGTCACCTCTCCATCCTGGAGGCCATGAAATTTGGTCTGTCTGAAACAGTCATCATTTTGTGATAGATCTGGGACAGCTCAGAACATAAAATATTATTGCAATGTTAAATTACTAATTTATGAGAAAGGTGTGAAGGTTTGAAAGAACTGCTCAGAGATTTCTGCTGAACCTGAAAAAGGTTTTGAAGAGGAATAAAAATAAAAGCACAATTAGTGGACAACTGAATCTAGCTACAGATTTCCTTTGGTTTATTATTCCACTCCCCAGTATCTTAGGGAAGGATAATTTTAAGAACTACACATGAACAGAGACCAGTAACTCCTAACTGCTACTAAAACCTGAAGAGCCGTTTTGTTTTATTGCCAGTTCAACCACTAGTTCGAATGGGTTAAGGGCTTAAGTTCACTTGCCTTTGACACTGTGTCTTCAGTCACAAACTCTGACATGATAATACCTCTCTCAAGAGCCAAATTTCAACTGGACAGCAGTAGGATCTTAAAAGGAATCTCAACAGGATATAGGACTGCACCTCAAAAGAGGGACCATGCTTTTCTGTGACTGCATGCAGCCCTACACCCTAATACCCCCAACTCCTGTGAAGAAGCAGTGCCCAATGCTGATGGAAAGGAGTCTCCTCTGCAGTAGCAGTTGCAATTGTGCAGATGTACAAGCAGCACATGACAGATCCAGCTTCTTCCAGTTCTCCTATTCCAGAAAAATGAACAGGATAATTAAGCATGTTTGGATTTACTGAGCTGGCAGATTTAGTACTGAAGGAGAACACCTTGTGCAGTAAGCGAAGTCCTGATGCATGCTACATTACCTGCAGGGCAAAAGGAGACAGCCTTATTTGTGTGTCTGCTTCCCCTCCATCTTGCATCCAGTGATTTTCCTACTTTCTCCTGTCATGCAGAAAACACCCTTATAATACATAAGTCTAATCTAATATTGATAAGATCATAGTTTTGCTGGCAATGCCAGTTAGCTTCTGAAAGTGAGCTTCATGTATATGTTTTCCCTTCTTCTTATCACAGACAGCCAACAGACACTGGTCCTCCAGAATTAAAACTAATTCGATCTTTTAAATATTTATCATTTAATAACTGGTTTTTTAAGGAATCACAAGCACACACAAATCAGTGTCAAACGTAACAAAAAGGCAAAATCAGAAGATTTTGTGAGCTGTGAAATTGCTATGGCTGGGTTTTTTGCCATGATAGGAATAATGCATATTATATACAAATATCATCGGAAAACTGCCTCTGCTGCACTCAGTGTGAAAAGCAAACCTTTTAAAAATTGATGAAAAGCCTATCATTTATATTAGCATATTATTTGACAATGTCATAAATTATTAGATATAAAATTACACAGAAAGCTAAATTTTAAGTTTCTTAGAAGTCCTCAGTCTATCTGCGCTTAGCACCTTAGATGTATCTTCCTTATAACTGATATGTCTAAATTTTTCTTAGGTATCTCCTTCCTTCTTCATGAAACGTAACATGTACCACATGCTTGCTGTAAAACTCAAATTTCAGAAAATTTTCCAAGGTTTCAGGCTACTGCTTCAATAATAGAATTAAAAAGTTACTACAGAAACAACAAAAAAAAAGCTCTTTTAGCATTAAAACTTCCTTTCTTAGAAAAATTTACAGTTTTATGGGGCAGTAGTGAGAAAATTTTAAATGCCACATATGCTTAAGTAGTTGCAAAAAAGCCACCACCAAGAAAACCTTCTTACATGATGCCTCATGCAAGGTCTCCATGTACTCTTCATAAAAAAATGTGCCCATGCACTCTTCATTAAAAAAAAAAAAAAAAAAAAAAAGAGTTAAAGAGTAACACATTATGTCAAAGCCCCAAATATAGGATTTCAAGAACCATAATCCACTTCTGCTCCTACTGCTGCTAAGTTTTCATCACTTTACACACATTTGAATCACAAATACTTGCATACCTTGCTGCTGCAAAAGGGAAAGTGTTAGATGGCATAAGCAGAGCCCCTTTAGACAGTCTGATGGCAGAAAGTATCTAACTAAAGCTTACAAATTCCAATTTTGTAAGAAGGTTCCTTACACATGATCATCTCTCCTAGAAGAAGAGAAACAGCAGTCTTAAAAAAAGATTAAAATTTCACTCTTCTTCAAAATGTGTTGTAACTCATCACACACACACACACACACACCAGTCCATGCACTGCTAGAAGGGATCTTTCCATCACTTACTCCTTAGCATAGCTCGTCCACAGAAACCCCTACAGACGGCTTGGTCAGGTCTTGGCAATACCACTGAAGGCAGCAGAAGCCAATCTCTCCGGCTGTAAGCTGGAACAAGAGGGTTGTGATGGCTTCCAGTAGAGCCTCCTGTTTCACCACTGCTCCCTCTCTCCATGGGGAAGAGGGAAAAACACACGGTTAGCCTCCCAAGCCACCAGCTGGACCACAGCCCCTGAGAGGAGATGGTGAGTCTCACCCAAAGGCTCTTCTCTTTTGGAACAATCACCAGGAAGAGGTGAGGAAAGAGACACAAGCACAAGGCAGCTGGCAGGGGACTTCTGGTCCATGTATTGAATCCCTTGTGTGCCCTTCCATTGGTCCCAACAAAAGCTTCCTGTGGCAAAGTTACAAGCGGAATGTAGGCAGAGCTCTACAGAGCCAGGGATCAAAAAGTAGGAGGAACATTCAAACTGACAGAAAACTGCAAACACTACAAAGAAGAAAGTGACTAACCTGATCTAGGAGAATTTCCCTCACAAGGATGCAAAGCTGTACGGTGTGTCCCTGAAGCCAAGGTGATTTGGCTGAGTGAAACCAAGCTTTAAATAGATTGCTTGCATCACACATGACAGGCCACAAAATAAATATTTTGGCTACCAATAAGGTCTGTAGTGAAGTCTGAGGGATGAGAACAACATAAAAAAACTGAAAAGCAAATCACAGGCTCAACTGCTTCATCGGGTTTTTAGCACAATTTGATTTGAGCTTAGGTAAAAGAGTCAGCCCTTCTGGCTATACCCAGGGTGAGAAAATGTGAAGGGAGACCAAAGCAAAATGGCTGAAAGTAACTTAAATTCAGGCATTTCAAAGAAAATAAGGATATCTGTCCTGAATGGCAAAGGCTGAAATTACTAAGCTGTGGTTTATTGTAGACATGACAGTTTAATCAAGGTAAGCTTTATGAAGAGACAGGTTATCTTTTAATTGATCAACAGATACAAGTGGAAAAAAGTGGGCAATGTTTGGAGCTTGCAGACCTGTCATTCAGGATCCTTCTCAAAGACCTGAAGAAGGAGTTGCAATGCACACAGATTGTCTATTTTCTTCAACTAAATCAGATGGGCTAATAAAAGAAACTACCACCTCCTATAATTTATGCCTTGTAGAAAGTACTGATATAGGGATGTATAGCTCCACATGATATATTTCACAGCAAATGGAACAGCTCTTCTCAGTAACAAGAATACCAATGAGATCATCAGACTTGCAATGTCTTCCAAAGTCAGCCTAAGTCATTACGGGGAAACTGAATCCCCAGATATCTAACAACAAAGTCCAGCAGAATAAATCTAAGGATGAACATTTCATTTGACACTCTGTGCAGCCACACACCTGCTAATATCAATATCTAAACTCTAAATCATATGCAATTTACTCTTCATGATACCTACAACAGTCAGTCAGGAGAAGACACAGAGGTATTAAGAAGGTAACCATTGCAAATTTCAATTACACTATCATAGCAAATAAAAACACAATCACCTTTTTTTTTCCAGAGAAATCACACTGAAACAAAGCAACTATTATTCCTGAGAAGCAGAAACCAAAGTTATGTCCTATTTCCAGCATGACAATTGTCATAGCTTTTCCAATCAACTTTATTTTAGCCTTTGTTCCTTCAATTTTTATTTTAATTTCTTGTTTTAATATAAAACTATTTGCTATTTTAAGGTGCAGTTCGAATTCTCTGTAATTCTAATATACTAATTCCATACTAATTCTCTACAATTCTTTCTAATACAGACAGCTAAACTTAACTGATTATTATTTGTTCAGAATACAGAAATCTATTAAGAGATGTTACAACCCAAATAAACGTCTTGTGGAGTCTGCTTCTGTTGCAAAACTTGACAGAAGAAAGAAAAAACTCTAACAGTATTACTTCCAACCAAGCTGCAGAACAAACAGAAAGTAAGGAGGGAAGGGTTATTGTCTCACTTCACAGTAAACTATTTAGTCATTCTTAACCAACAACGAGATCAGCGGCAGGTAAGAATATTCCCACTATGTTAGAACATCTGCACAGTGGTGAGAGAATACATTTCCACTGTGGACCAGAGCAGTAATGTATCTTCCTCTGTATGGATGAATGTTTATAGCACTATGAAACTTGAAATACTTTTTTCTAAACAGACATATTATTCAATTTTTTCTCTTCTGGTAGATGCATTTAGCAAAACTAGGTGTTCTTAACAACTGTTCAAGTTTTATTAAAATGAGATCTCTTGTACCATTTACACAAAGGCTACATTGTTCTTTATTTCATTTCTAGTTTCTGAAGAAGAGTCTTGAAAGATTCAAGCACAATAAAGGCATGAGGGTCCACAGATATTCTACACACCACCCTCACAGTTTGAGTTCCACTTTTAAAACCTCATAACAGTTACAAGATATTGACAATATTACATAATATTAATCAATAAAAGAATTCACTTTGAAATGCCTTTGTAAAATTATTTATATTTTGGTATCTCAAGGATTACTGCTGCACGCAATTTAACAATTCGTTACTACCACAAAAGTAAAATGAACATGTGAGGTTAACAGCTATAGCTATTAGCTGTAGCCTAACCAGCATTATACTGCATAATTGATCTACTTTCTTCAAGAAGAATATTCAGGAAAAGGGAATTACTACTACCATCTCTATAAATAGTACAGAAAGCCTGGGGCAAGTGTGTGGGATAATAGCAAAGATGAGAGAAAGAAAAATGGGAGCGTACCAAGCATTTATTTATAAATATCTGGGAACTCATTGCTTGGCATCATGTAATGTCTACACAGTCTCACACTGATCTAACTTTTAGACTGTGGCTCTATATTTAAGAACATAAAAACTAAGAATGAGCACACTAGACTTCTGACACTCTTCCCAAAAATGAAAGTAGCTCTTTCCCAGTTGAAACTGTTTCAAGACTGTCACTACAGGAATAAGATTTCCAGAGTTTGCTCTCTGTACAAGTATTTAAGTATTTCAGTTTGTTCCCTGTACAAGTATTTTTCTAATCCAATGTTGGCAGAACTTCAGTGTGGTTGAAATGACAGCAATCACTGTTAAAGGAATAATCTTAACCACTGTATGCACATCTAATTTTATCTTCCGCTTTACCTTCTGCAACCATCACAAGTCATCACAACACACTTTGATGTTCCTCTGTTTCTCCATGAACACTCTATCCACGTGGCAGGCTCAAGCACATGTTCCTCTCAGGACACCATTCCACAAGTTCAGTTTAGTTTTAGATATTGTTCCTATGCCTCACTTCTCTTTCCTTCTATCTCGCATTAACATATACAGCATCCCATTGCCTCTTCATAAGGTCATAGGTACTGAACAGCTGGAAAATAATCAAATTCACTTTCTCTTACCTCCTGTTAGCAAGAGGCTACCACCTACTCAGGTAACAACAAAGCTGTCTTGTGAGCTGAACCACAGTGCCACGCATGGGGGCAACTGAGGGATTTTGTTCACAATCACAACACTAATTGAAAGCAAAATGCTAATATGGCAACAGCCATTTTTACTTGCATGAGAATTTTTCTCTTGTTGGTTGCCCAAAAATTTCTGGTTTTAATGCTGTTTTGTTTATGTAACTCATGTCTTTAGCAAACTGAAGAATCTTGAATGCTTATTTAGAGATTTTCTGGAGGTGAAGAGCTCATATGCCTGAATACTTGTAGGGTTTGGCATCTTGTCTGCTTGCCTCCCAAACAGACCACTAGTTGTCGTATGAAACAGAATCTTTCCACAAAACTTGCCTTTTTGTCCTTCAGATAAAGCAAGTCACATAAAACCCAGGACGTTGTAAGGCTCTTCAAATTATGCCTTAAGATACCACACCAAGTCTAATCCATAAGTGTATAAAGCAACAAACCAATGACCCCTCCTGCGTTACATTAATGAAATTATATTTTGCATTTAAAGACCTTTGAAAAAGAAGTGACGCTAATATGAACACCTTTATTTGTATTCATCTCACTAAAATTTTGTTCTCATAAATTTCAATAATCCTACTCTGTAGCTGGCAATTCAGTGACAGATTTTTGTAAAGCTTTTAAGTAATACCCCATATACTTTGGAGCAGTCTGGTATCTCTGCATCCCTTTCTTCCCAATGCACAATTAATACTTGCAGATAAGAAGGGTTGTTTGTGTCACATATCTTATGGGCAGCTGTAATTCTTCTTCAGAGAAATTCTTTCCAGCACTGCTGGCATAAAGCAAGCCTGCAGCTTCCACAAGAAATCTTACTGGCTTACATTCTTCTCCTCATGCCAGCAGGTAAAAAATACAAAGATACAACAGAGAAAATATGAGAAAATAGTGCACTAGGTACATTGGTTATACACTAGGTACTTTTGGTTATAACCTCACCCTTCAGACTGGGTTTAAATTCAGAGGCTGTAGCTTTAAATCCTCAGGTCTGCCGAGCTCCCGACTCCCATCAATAATGGATCTGTGTCTCAGTTGCCTATCTGTAACCCACTGGACAGCAATACTTTTTCTTTCTGCTTCTCTCTTGTCCTTTTTAGATGCTGAGGTTTTAAAAGAAGCTGTCCTTCACTGTTTTGGCACAGCAGGGTCCTCATCTCAGGTGAAGGTTCTTTGGTGCAATACTGATCACTACAAACAGGAGTCATGCCTGAGAGAACATTATCTTGTTTATCTCAAAAAGTAGAATAACATGGTTTTAAAGCAATGGCATACTTGCAAGATTGTACAAAAGCCACTAAATCAATGCTATGGCACTTTCTCCATGCATACTCTAGAGAAGCCACTGAATAAAAACATCTTCAAGAACCATACTTGTTGCCTTTCTTGTTTGAGCTTATCCGTATTTCTTTTAATATGCAGAAACTGTCCAACAATTTATATAAACAGCAGTGGTTTGGGCACAAAGGTTGTGACTGCTACAGAAAAAAAAGTATCTTCAGTTTACAGATATCACCTACTTCCAGAGTTAAGAAGAGTGAGGCTTTTCTGAACTTACTCTTATATTGTTGTGGCAGGTCATGTGTCTCTTCAAATTCTCGCTCTGAGCAACTGGGAACAGATACTATCCTGAAAGTATTTCTTTTGAGATAAACAAATCAAGAATAATAAAGATCAGAGAGGGGAAAAATGGAGACTTATGCCCAAATTCCAATTTTTTTGTTTAAATCAAGGATTGACTGAGTGCACAGCCAGGCTGTGAATCCATCTTCAGCCAGTATAAATTACTGGTTTGTATAGTCTGAGCCTCCAGGATAAACAGACAATTCTAAAACAATTCATAAGCAAGCCAGTCTTCCAGGCTTTGCTGGAGCCATTACTTTGTCCTGAGTCTACCTACCAGCACCTCAGCATATGTACACCTACAATACAGGTATTCAGCACTGTCAGCCATCAAGTGGCATTGGACAAAGTTATTTTACCCACTAAAAACAGAGAAATTTATCCTCAGAGGCATGGATTGAAGGTGCTGCTTACATGCTGGCTGTAGAGTAAGATTCTTCTTGGGTGTTTTCATTATGAAAACTCTTCATTGTTAACTCCTCACAACTCAAACAAAGCACCCTCTACTCTTGCCCTTAAATCAGAAGTGAGTGACTTTCTTGTGAAGTAAGCGAGAAAGCTAAGAACACGACAGAATGGAAATTTTTAAGAAAAAAAATCAAACTCCACAATATATGAAAGACATACTGCTCAGTCTGTTCTCCATTGCTAACAGATTGCTAATCCTGGCATCAGAGAGCATGGAGACAGACCTGTGGCTGTGAAGAACAGGGGGAGTGTCCCAACTTGCCATCCACGTACTGATACATCTGCTTAAACCCCTGGGACAGTCATCTTCGTGGCTATCAAAGAAATTTTAAGGATTCAGCAGGCCAAACTACTCGGTAAGTTTCATAGGTAAATGATAGTGGGTGATCATAATAAATTACAGTGCAAAGGATTCAACTATCATACAGAGGAATTTTGTTTTGCTATCAAACTCCAAGTCCCTTGCCTGCAGATACTGTCAAAGCCCTCCTGCTTGAAGCCCCCTTGGTTGAGAAATCAGCACAAGCACAGCCCTGGAAAAGATGGGTCTCAGAAAGCAGCAGTGTTATTACAACTATATCATAGTGCTGTGACATATTCTCACAGGGAAGAGTCTCTTTGGGTGTTTGTAAGAGGCTGGAAGGGCTTGAAGGCTACACCGTATTAGCAAGTACTGATCTTACTAGAAACTGAACATTTTGGTTATTCACTGTTGCCAAGGGCTGAGAAGAAATTAAAAAGGGTGTGAGTATCCCTCTGGAAAGGTTTTGGAGCAGAGGTTGGGCAGCCTGCGGGGAGAAAAGCTGGGAGAGGCCCAGCGTGGGGTGCACGCCGGGGTAGATCCATGCTGCTCCCTAATGAGGTGCTCTGTTAAGAAAGCCAAGCCCCAGGATGAGAGGAGCAGCCCATACAGGCACCGGAACACCAGCGTTCATAGAAAGTCTCAGAGGGATGACTGTGCCCACCCATGAAACCCAAACCAAACAGCAACAAAAAAAGGCCTAGCAAGGAAGTTAATACCTGTGCCTCCTGGCCTCTTCTGCTAAAAAGCAAAAGGTCATAAATATCAGAGAAGTGAATGTAGCATTTAATCTGTATACAGGGTATTACCTTCTCCTCAGTAACTTTTAGGCTTTTCCACCACATTTATTCTGTAACGTCAAATACTTTCACTTCTCTGTTTATCCAGACTGCAGTCTCTGATTTGTAAAGGCATTACTACAGCATAGAAACATAAAAAAAAGAAATATAACACTAATCCATACTATTTATTTTATGGTAAAAGAAAACTGAGTCAAATGGGCCTGCTTGACATTACAGAAAAACTCAACAGCAAAACATTAGACCAGAACTTCACCTCACCTCAAGATAAGTGCATGGGAATATCCCATATCATTTTTACATGAATAAAATTAGGTTTTTTTCTAACAACATTTATGTTTCCAATTAGCCACTGTATCTCTTCAGCTTCCAACAAGGCACAGTCAAGGGCTTCAGCAGCTTTGCACTGATTTGGGGTTTGGGCTTCCTCTTTTAGCACTTTTAAGTCTGTAACAAAATGCATTTTTAGGCTGCCTCACACTGGTGCTATGAGACAAGGAGGCAGCCCCACTCCCACTGCTGGAGACCACCAGCAGCAAAAAGTGAAAGGCCTTTTCAGCAGTAAAAATACACTCAGTCAAGCCATGGGCAGAGCCAGACTGACTCTTCCCCCCCCATCCCACCCCCACCCCCNNNNCCTCCCCCCCCCACCCCCGAAAAAAAAAAAAAAAAAATTAGCCCACTCAATTAATTAGAAGGAATTAACAAATTAACAGAAGGCATGTACTTCCAATTTAACAATCGATTTTCACTACTTTTTATTTTCTGAGTTTTACTTGAGGGATGATACATGCATTTTGTCTTTTCATAAAGTCTGCCTTTTTATTATGATTAAACACTGAAACATAGCATATTTACAGCTCAATTTATTGTCACATTCAGTCTGGAATTGGCCATTTGGCTGACTAAGTTTTACCACATGAAGGCACCATGACATGTACTATTAAGAAATGAGAAATGGCAGATGGGCATTTCCAAAGAACCATCAGCTTTGTAAATGGCAATGCTACAGCTGAATATCATCTGCTGAATATCATCTGCTTATCAAAGGTGAGGATCCAGGCTTAACATCCTCCCTGAACATGCTGGAGCATTTCCTCCCACTTTGGGAAGAAGTTTGCCATTTCCAGCAATAGACTACTTCATAAAATAATTTTAATAATAGCATTGGCCAAGATATTTCTCTCAATTTGAACCTTCTTTTGCCCTGGTGTGCCCAAACCACTGCTTTTCATTTGGCTCTGGATTGTCAGAACAAGCAGCCCACACAGACATACCCAAAACACACCTAGACTGAAAATTAAAGAATGTCTAAATGGAATTTAAATTTAATCAAATATAAATTAAAATTTAATTTTAAATATTTTTTTAAAATATTCCCATATCAGTGTATGATGTCGTTTGATATCAGTGGTGTTACATGATGCAGTAGACTGTGATTCCAGGTCTGTGGAGAATCCTTTTCCAAGTCCAGTGACCCTCAGGTTGCTTCACAGGGCACCACACCAATGCATGTCCTCTGGAGTCTCATTGGCTTCCTTTCTGCCTTTTTTTGACTGCCATTCAATGGGCTCCAGGTGGCTTCACATGGCAAGGCCGCCTTCTGGTAGTGACTGCCACCCAAACCGTCCCCTTTAGCAAGTGGAAAAAGATGTAGTACTTCACTGAAACAAGCAAACAGGGAAGGAGCACCCCAGATAAATATAAATTTGAAAGGAGAAGCATTTAAAGTGTTCAACCCTTGGCCCGTGTGATATGCTCCTCTGTTTCCATAAGGAGTGCCACAGTTCAAGAAGCAAAGGCAGCACTTGGCCAGCTGGAAAATAAACAGTTCTCCAACAAGACATTTTGAGGAGAACTACCCATTTTCTTGAGGTGAAAGGAAACAAAGAAGAAAACATACCTACATAAAGTTTGGAATCAAAACTTAAAAGTCAGCTTTCCAGGCTTGAAGAAAAACCTGAAGAAGAAAGCATTCTTATTCTAATCACTGATCATGAGGATAAGGAAGAACTAGGTTGTGACCAAAAGCTGTCACTCTCAGGTGGCAACAGTGCTCTCAAATTCATTTTCACAGTTTCACACTCTTCTGCAATTCTATTAAAGGTTTTAACCCTGAAGAGGAGATTTCCAAACAATGTAATACTATATTTAAAACAGTACTGCTGAATGCTACTGAATGTAACTTATTTAGATGGCAAACTCTTAAAGACTATGGTTATATCTTCTTTCATGTACTTTTGCTGAGAATACTATCTGTACTCCAAAAATTGCTTACCCTAAATAAAACATCTAAAGAATACAATGGAATGTGATCTGTTACTATCTGTGTGCTGAGTAAGGGGCATTGCAAAAAAGCAATCTGTTTCTCCCCGAGAACTAAGATACAGTCAGAGTTGTCTTTGAGTGACACAGTAACCTTGAAAATTCATAAAATAAGCATGCAATTGTTAAGAAAATTGCAGACATTTTATTAAGGCCAAGACCAGTTTCACGAAGCAGAGGAAAACAAAACTGGAACAGAGGGGGGTGAGAATTCTCTGCTACATATTCAACCTGAATTTTTAAATGAAATGTTTATCTGTACTTGAAAATCATGCAAATAATGACAGCAGCAATGTGGGAGATCTGTATTAATGTATAAATGAATTTTCAACTGTTTTCAATATTAATTACACTATATAGTGAATAGAAGACGTTTCAAACCTGTTTTTCTATTTTACATTGAGCCTTAATTATAATTCTGAGGAAGAAGGCTACCTCCAGCAGCAGATATACAACTTACATATCAGTTTTGTATTTGGCTTTGCCCTATTTTTGGCTATTCTTTAAAATTACCTTTTAAATATGCTTACTATCTTAGAGTGGCAAAAGTGTTTCTTAAAATACTTGCATACTGTGAAATGGAAGAATGGATGCAGCATTTCTGTAACATTAAAATATTTCTATACAAGTTGCACAGACACAGAAACATGTCACACCCCCAAAAATAAGACGCCTAAACATGGCCAAGCTATAAGGAAAGCAATGGAGTAATACTCCAGCAAAAGGAGAGTTAATACTTTAAACACCCACGACTCCTAATCTATTTTTTATCAATTATTCCAAGAGCTCAACAGAATCTACTTAAACACGAGATGATAGAGTAGTACAGGTGGGTTACTAACTTTAAAAATGTACATTTATTATCCAGGGAACCAGCAATAAGAGCATCATTTTTACAGAAAAGTAAGGCTGGAAGTGCTCTCATGAAGTCCATTCCCCTGCCCCAGGGCAAAATCAACTATACATAAACCATTTCTGACAGATATTTGTCTAACTTGTTCTTAAAAAACTTCAGTGACAGAGACTTTGCAACCTCCCTAGGCAATCGGCTGCAGTCCTTAACTATCCTTACCATTAGAAAGATTTTCCTAATGTCTAACCTCAATCTCTCCACTACAGTAAGCTTGACTGCTACTTTGTGCTCTATCCCCAGCAGAACTGGAAAACAGTTTCTATTACTTTACTCTTTACATGAAATTTCCATATATTTTTAAATGGTTATCACATCTTTCCTCACTCTCCCATTCCCTAAATGCATAATGGCCAACTAGGTCGTATGCAACCTGCTGGAGCAATTTATCTGGTCTCCCATGTCGTCCCCTCAAGGAACCTCCCTGGCACTGCCACCCCTGTACCAGAGACATCTCCACCCAAAATGCAGGCAGTTAAGCAAAACAAGATGCAGGGAGAGAAGCCAAACTGGATGGCAGCCTCTCAGATTGCCTTCCTGCAAAGAAAGGCCCCACACAAACCAGCAGAAGCCATTGTGGAAGAGATGTGAAGTGGGGAAAAGTACTCACCCCAGAGAAGGGCAGATGAAGAGAGGAAGGGTTGAGTCAAAAAAAGGGGGAGAGAGGTTCTTACACAACCTGGAATTAGGTTGCAGTTAGTTGGCTGGAAATGGGAAAGGTCTGGAAACAAATGTGAAAGAAAGCAGTGAAAAGCAGGAAGATTACCAGAAGGGTAGGGAATTCAGAAGGTAAGCGAAACCAAATGCACATATGGGAGAGGCTGAAGGAGCCTCAATACAGAGAGCAGGGATGTGGGCACTGATGGGAGAAGAGGCACAGAGAGGTTGGGACAGCAAGAAACACAGGACAAGAAGTGCAGCAGAAGTCAGGAAATACAGCACAGAGGTGGGGACACTGGAGAAGCTCCACCAAGTTGTGTTTCTATGAGCATGAGAATCTTTTAACAGATGAATTCTGTTTCTCTGCTGAAGCAGGGCCTGTGGGAGTACCAGCCAAGCTGTAAAGTCGCTCCTTGGGAGTAACCTGGTCTCTCTGGATATGGCCCACGGTCAAGCTTCCATGAAAGTGACTTTCAGACATAAGGCTGCAAGGGATTATGGAAAGATTTGAGGGTGCCATCACTTTCACAGGAAAAGGTGTGAGGGAGAAGATATGCAGCTATGACAGAATGGGATCAGGAGATGACAGGAAAAGTCAGCGCTAGACTGAAGGGCAGGGGCCCACTGCACAGAGCAATCTCTTACTATTTATTCTGGTTTCCATAGTGCCAGAACTAATAATCCCTCCAGCAGTGCTGAGGGTCACAGGGCAGGAACGCCTCTGAGTCAGCCCAGGTCTGACAGAGCCTATGCTGAGATGGAGTTAATAAAATCCTGATGAACCTAAGCTGACCTTGCAAGGTCAGGAGGATTCATACACTGATTCCTAATCCATCCCACAGTGTTCCCATTATCCTTTGATCATCCTGGATGTCCCTGTGCCACCCACTCCCCAGTGATGGAGAGCAGACTGCAGAATCACACTGCTCTCCTAAACAAGCACTCAAAACACACACTAGTGAAGAAAGTGGCTGATTTTAAAAACAGACCTTGGCTGTTCAGAATCCCCACCACTGTTTTCCCAGCACTGGCAAGGCACTGAGAATGGCCAATGCAGAAGGTGCAGAACTTCATGTGCAGGCAAGAAGGTCCCTCTGACCATCATACCAAAGCACTGCTGTGTCATGGACAGCTCATCAGACATGCCCTGACACAAATCTGCACTGCTTCTGGGAACCTAGGAAAAAAATATTCAGAAAATTTTGAGAGTTACTGCTCTAGTCTGAAAAAAGACCCTTTTTTCAGTTCCCAAGGGTCATGCTGTCTAGACCTCTGGCCATCCATTCTGCTCTTCTCTGGATACTTCCCACAGGCCTACAGAGAGCTGCTCAGAGCAGAAATAGTACACCAGCCACACAAATGCCAAGCAGAGTGGAAAAATTATTTTCCAGGCAGACTCCTGTCCATATATTCTAGCATAATATTCATGGCATAGTATTGTTGATTCATAGCCATTTTCTGAACTCTTGCAACTGCCCATCTGTTTTCTGCAGACCTGGTGTCGCACTAGTCATTCTACATTTTGATTTGCACAGCTGATTATTCCTGTCGAACCACAATTTAGAACTTGTCCTTGATGAGCTGCATCATATTTATTTCAGATCAGTTCTCCAATATATCACATTAATTTTGAATTCTAATCCTGTGCTCAGAGGGCTTACATCCTCCCCCTGGTTGGTGTCATCTGGAAATTTTGCATGCAGATTCTATCATCTAAATCATTAATTAAAATATTGAATATTTTCTGGCAATCCAGGGCAGAATCCCACTTGACGGATCCTTCTGGTTTGACTGCGAATCACTACTAATTATTCTGAGAAGAGATTTCCAGCCAACTGTGTACCTACCTTGTGGCCCATTGTGCCACCTTGTTTATGAGAAGCTAAAAAGACTTCCAAAAATCAAAATATATTAGTTCTCTACTTACAGGAAAATTAGGCTCTACTGACAAGGTACTTTCAGGGGAAAAAAATCCATGCAAATCCATTTATCATATTATTATCTACAGGCTAATTATTAAAAAATTCAGTTGACTATTTGATTCAAACTTTTCCCCCCAAGAATATAAGATAAGATAGCTACTCCAAAGAGGACAGGGAAGGACTCAGAAGAGTTTAATGTAGGTGCAGTGGTTGCTCTCTCACAGATTTGGTGAACCTAAACTGTCCTCCAAATGTTCTCCAGTGTAGCCACTAATTGTTCAGAGATTGCTTCAGCTATTTCACCCTACGTTGAAGAGATAACTTAATAAACTCCATCTTGTTCTAAAACACCCATTATCCTATCTCATTAGTTTATAATCTGTTCTTTTCCTGCCCTGGTTGGAACTCTTACCTTTCTCAAGGTCACAGTTCTTTTCCTGCCACTTGATTACGGATCACCCTTTTAGGTAAAGAATGATACATAAAATTACATGAACTACTCAATCCTCCCTGCACCATCAGATCATGAGTTTTTTTAACCGACATTTTGTAATTCCCTGTCAACTAGTAGCCCAGAAACTTGGTCTTCCTCTTATTATGACAGAGAATGTGGTATGTTTCACTGTTACCATGCCCTTTATTACTTGCGCCCTGTTCTGTGAACTGGCCTACCTGGTTTGACCCTTCCATTTTTCTCATCTTCTTTTACACTAATCTCGAGTAACATACCAAGTTTCCACCTTCTGTATGAGCTCTCAATTATCAAATCATAGAATTTTGCCTTTTTCTTACCCTTTTTTACTGGAATGCCTTTCATCTGGGCTTTTTATATTCTTTATTATGACTGGGAAAGAAAAAGTTATTTCCTTTAAAAATTGCTAGAATTTCTCAGGTTTTTATCCCAAGAAGACTTACCTATCAGTTCTGTGGCAATCTACTTTCCTGCATACTGTTGCTTTTATTCTCAAATTCTCTTTTCTCGCCTTCTGAAGAATCACAGGCTCACTCTTTCTTGATTGCTACCCCTTAAATTGCATTTTACCATCTCTTTCCTAATCAAGCCTAGGAGCACTTCCCTTCCACTGCTCCTTCTACATTCTGTAATCCTGAACCTATTATACACACATGATCTACTGAACTTAGTATTTAGTGTGCAAAGGGAAAATATTCTAAATGTTTGCTATTGTTTAGTAATACATGATAAAATGACTGGGTGAGCCCATCTCTTGGGACAAGAGCCATCTGCAAAAAAGGAAATCTTTGGCTTCAGTGCCAGTAAAATGAGCAGACAGACAGGATCAAAATATCTCCTGGCCATAACTGTAAACCTTTCCAGGTCACAGCAATTAGCAAAGTGGAAAGGAAGTTCAGGAAATACTCTACCCGTACTCTGACAGGGGCACTATCCTCCCAGGCTTCTTTTGCCAGCACTCTGCTCAGCTGTAAATTGAAATGATTACTCTGGTTGTTGCAATAGCTGCAATCACTTAGCATGTCTAGATTCAGTGTTGACACAACACAGGCTTCAGATATCAAAGCTTTTTTGTACAAATTAACTCCCTTCTCATGTGGCCATGCCCCCTCTGCTGCTAGCAGATATTGTTCTCTCCTACAGCTAAACTGGCACTCCAACAAAACAAAAGGAGCACTACAGCAAGGATCTGAGGAGTGACCATATGCACCTGTCATTACATTTTTATTGCAACTCTTAAATTAGCATAATACAGTCCAATGGATTTCTCTGAGAAATACCTACCTACCCACTGTTTATTATTGTTAAGTACATCATATAAATCTAACAAGGAACAAGGAAGATCTCCAAAAAGCAAATATAGATATCAATTTGATACAAGTTGGAAGTTTTCTCCTCACACAAAGAAAATATAATTCCACCTGTTTCTTTAACAAGTCTCCTGAACGTATGGTGCACCTTCTAATGTTTAATAATTCTTTAGTACAGCTGCCAAGATTTGAATATGTTTATTAACATCTTTACTTAAGGGCAATTCCAAAGGAATATAAGAATTTCTTACAGGAGACCAAGCAACCTCCATGCCATTAAGTCTCCAGAATAGGTCTGAATCTGCTGGGTTGCCATCACAGTCTGACGGATGTCCTGTGCTTCCAGGGACCTCTTTTTCATCTCTCTGAGTTTTATGCAGCTCTGCTGACCAGAGCTTTTCCATCCAGCAGCAGTCAGGAGGTTAACCAGCTTTCCAACACACCCCTGCCCAAGCACCCTGGTCACAGTGCCAACTTCTGGGAGCTAAGGGATAGCAGACACAGTGGCAGAAGAGTGTAAAACTGGACAGAAGACAATATAGTAATGCAAGGGTGTTAGAAGTAATAGGATTTCCAGCAGAGACCAGGTTAAGGAAGAGAGCAGATATTCTCCTAGTTGGTGACTTCGGTGGAAAGCAAAAGAGTGACAAGAACTCCTAGAAAGAGCTGAGGACCAGCAGAAAGCAGCAAGGACAAAGAGGACAAAAACAGCAGTGGGGACCTTTAGGAGCGTGCTGCTGGCTAGACAGAGGAAGGAGAGCCCTGGTTGTCCCAGACTTCACATCTCCCATCAGCACTGGAGCACATGTGGAGGAGAGCTTCCTGCTTCCTCTCCTTCAGGACACGTCCCACTGACACACACAGAAACCAGGCTATAAATCAAAGCAAGGCACCAGAGACAGTTCAGAGCTGCACCACCACTCCAAACAACTGTGCTGGTGCAGCTGGACACAGAATCACACCCACTGCAGCCAAAACTACTTTTAAAGGCAAATATGTTATATTAGAAAAAGAAATGTCTTGCACCTCACTAGTTTACACTGTGGTACTAATTCTTTATCTAGACTTTCTAAAACAAGAGCAATATCCAGTTGATTTTCTATGCATTTTTTGCTGCATCTCAGCTGGCTGGCAGACATGGAAACAAAGCAGCAGAATCTGCTCATCCTCTTCTCCTCCTTCTGCCTCTCAAATCAGAAACCATCCCATACAGGGAAAGCACTGTATGAACTCCAGCAGACTTTACACTAGAGGGAGCTTTCCTCAGCCACACCACCATGGCATCCTCTTTCTCATTACATTATTTTCAATCCATCTATAGGGAAATACACCAGAACTGAGGTGAGTTACCATTTAAACCCTCCAGTTCAGCCAATTCAAGCATTACAGTGGTGCAGAGGGGGGAGTACAAAGAGAGGGCACCTGACAAGTTCTGCCCAGACATGCTCCAGCAGACAAGGTAAGGCTCAACACTGACATGTTACTGAGAAGCCTCCTGACATGAACCATGTCCATCCTGCAGCTTCACCAAACTCTTGTGTTGAGCACAAGAGCAACTTTACAGACTACATTTTATACTGACCCAAGAGACCACTCTCTTGGGTGTTAACATGGTTAAGTTGCTAATGAGTAGTTTAATGAGGAAAGCTGAGATAAATCTTCCCCAAGGCTCATGGCCATCCATTTCTGAAGGCTGAAACATGGCTAACTGGGTTCCTCACTACTAATACAAGGGTTGAACTGGTCTTCAAGTGAATTGTTTTAAAATACTATTTAAATTGAAAGCACTACAAGATGCTAACGACAGTCAGGACCTATTAATTTTCTAAATTGCAGTAAATGTCCCAAGAATATGAGGGGAACCAGAACAGAAATCCTTACCTGTGAAAGCATTTGTGGCCTGAAAACCAGCTTCCTGCATACTGCTCTTCCAGAGAAGCTTGAGATTCCCGTCTCAACCTGTCCTTACTGGAGACAACTGCTGAGTTTGTTGCTGTCAAGTCACTTCCATCTTAGCTCATCAGAGTCCATTTCTCTTTCCATTCCTGTATTTGGCACCATCCAGTTCCCACCTGTTCCCAGGTCTTTCGATGTGTATGAGGAAGGGATCTGCACTGAACCTAAGCAGAAGTGTTGGACAGTCCCATCAACCAGCCAGCCAGAGGATTTGTGCCATGATGAATGTGAAAATGAAGCAAATCGCCTGTCAAGACTTCCTTTCCCTTTTACAATTAAGTTCTAATCCTGTGTTCATCCAGCACCATTTTTTCAGGTCTCGGCCAATGGTGACGTTCAATTGTCTCTCCTCTCTCGTGTTCCTCTCCCCTCAGGCACGTTCACTGAGAAATTAAAAAGGAAAAGATTATGTTTCCTGATGACCTGTAGCAATACTAAAATTAACAGACTCCAGGGAACAAAAACCCAAAATACATTATCAGGGATTGATTGTACACATTAAAAGAGATCTTCAGAAGGCAAATCTTGCGAATTTGCTGAGATGCAAAGTGTGACCACACAGCTCTTTGAAGTGCAAAGAGGAACAGTGCTGAGGGTGTCATATGCATCTCTGAGAACATGATATGATTTACATTTCAAAAGCCATATTTAGCAGAGATGGGGGCAGCAATACAATAACAAAATTGCAGTTAAAAGAGAAAAGGAAAAATACTCAAGGCTCTCAAGTCTAGTCTATTCAAAACCATAGTGAAATTATTAGCATTTCATATAGTTGCTTCCCTCTTTTTCTGGAGCAGAAAAAGAGAGAGCTGTGTGCCAACACTATAGATGTGATTCTTGCAGTCTTCTGCAGTTAAAAACCTGTGCATTTCTTCCTGCTGATTACCAAACTTTGTATGTTTTGCTGTCGATTATCTTTTAAAAATTGCAATTATAACACAGATGACACAATTCAGATGCCTTCAGACATTCATTGAGGTTAAAAGAACCCATAGGCTACACAGCAGAAAGGTGGCTACATTTTTCTTGATAGTGCTACTTCTATATAGCATGGATACTTGCAGCTCACTGAAAACTACAGTTTATTCCATTTCCAACTTTTAAAAACTAGGATAAAGTCACTTTAATGGGGTGAAGGCAAACAGCAGATAGGCACATGTTTAAGGAGAAGATTATTTTAGAATAAAAGGAAGGAAGAAAGAAAAGAGGACTTGGAGGAGAACCCACTCACTCCCTAGACATCCTGCTCCTCGTGTAATGATGCTTGGCTCACTGTCTCCCAGCTCAGTGGCACAGACAGGTTGAAAATATATCCATGATGATCTTATGACATACTAATAGATTTTAGATGATGAGTCTAGCCAGGGCTTGCAGTACTGGAATGGACCCAAGGCCCACCTGCTGGAGCAGCCCATGTCAGAGCATGGCAGGCCCAGCAGAACAGTGCAAGACCCAGCTCAGGGAGCAGGTGGAAATAATGCACTGCTCGCTCCCCAACCCCACTTCACCCTTCACCCTGACCTGCAAGATCTAGAGATGAGCTTATACCTGAAGCACGAGCCTGAATATCCCAGAGAGTCCAAAACTGCAGAGAAGATTCTCATGCTCCTTGGGGTACAGTCAGCCAGGCCTTGAGGACTTCATTAGGGACCCACCTTGGGTGAGGGACAAAAAGGATCTCCCCTCAAGTGTGCCACTGAAACTAAGTGAGTCTGACACCTGATGAATGTCATTTTCCTTGCAACACAGTGAATGAAAGCGAGCTGCTAGCAAAGATGAATCTTAATGGTATTGGTTTTTCTCCCTGATTTCATTATGCCACTATTACTGAGGAACACATGTTTTTGTCTCAACACACAGCACAGGAATGACTGATTAGTTACTTGTATTCAAATGTAGCCATTTGCATTCAGATCAAATAAGGTTACAGAACAGATTTTAAATGTTTTTCCCATTTCTTACCCAAATATCTCAACCTAATAGAAAAGAAAGTGGAAATTAAAAGGGAGAAAGAAAAAAAAATACGTGTAGTATCTTTTATGAGGAAACACTGCATAAAAAAATTTAGAATAGTGTTTAAAAAGCCATTATTTCTGAATATTATACAGGTCCTTGAAATACTTTTTCAACCCTTTGAAGTGCTCTATGCAACTAATAACAATTTCATATGAGACTATTTTATTCTAAAATATATACAACTGAGCAAGTATAATATACATACACAGCAGCATATAGTTCTTTTGGGTCTTAACATAGTGCTAATTATTTTATAATGACTATAGGTGGATGCTGCACTCATTTCCCAAGCTTTTTCTCTAGGGGCCTGAGTTTCCTCTATATTTATAAGAGGAGGCCTATATTTGCATTTACATTTTCAGGCTTATAACTTTTGATTTTGGTTTATAAATCCAAAATTTTGATGCTTCTATTTTCAACATTTTCATTTCCCATCTCAGAGATGCTCAAGAGATGTAATAATACAGCAATACATTAGCATTCAGGGAAATTCTCCTATTTTTATTTCCATATATTATATATAATAAACTTCTAATTCTTAAAAGAATAAAGTATTTTCATTTTACTGAAAATTAGTATTTTATAAAAAGAATAATTACTCTCTACATCTTCAACAGTTCTGCTGAACTTATTAAGAACTCAGTAATGCTGAAGACATGCTACAACACAGGCACTTTCAGTAACCACTGCTTCTTCAGACAGAAAGATGTAATTTTAACAACATTACAAAAATGTTAATGTTTTAAAACATTACTGAAACATTTAGAGAGTTCATTCAGACGTTAATATTTAAAGGATAGTGCACTGCATCAGGTTTAAGTCCTTTCTTAAGGACTCATGCAAAAGTAAATGCTGGTATCTCTTCATTGCCCTACATGAGAGTTTCCTATCACTGTAGAAGTGCTCCCCTCCCATGCCAGATAAACTCAGAGGTGGCTGGCAGGATGGAAGAACTGGAGCAGGCTGTTGGGGCAAGCCTGTGCAGTGCTCAGCACTTGCTGGGCCTTGTCACAATTCAAAACCAACTTCGGTACTTATAAACACTTCTCCCTTACAGCTACGTGGGCTATTTGATGATCCTTTTCATTATGCAGGCTTTGAAAATTCATCTTTGCACAATTTCACGTTTCTCACATTACAAATGCGTCCAGGTGAAGATGACAAAGCAGCCCAAATGATACCATAGCCAATAAGGAAAACTGAAAATTCCACTTAAAAGAGCATGTAGAGCTATAACCTTTCTATTGTACTTCACATTATCCAGAAATTTTCCACTAAAGCTGAGCTTATGTTCAAAGGAAGGAGGTTTGTTTGTTTCCCAACACACTGGCATGTTTGCACGCATGGAAAGGGTCAGGACCTCTGCTGACACATTTCAGTATGGCTCAGCCAACTCCAGTGAAGCCATGTGTTTATCCTTTTGTATCAGCATGGTGCAGAAATACTAAACCAACCTGCTTAAGGGCCCAAAAAGTGAAAATATGTATCTAAAAAGGAGAGAATAAACAACACTGATAGAACTATAATAAAGTGTGATCATTGATGGAATATTTTCCCAACCTGCAGAGACACCAGTGGGAACTGATTAGATGGCAAGAGAAAATGTGGACTAGAAAGACAAGAGATTTTCTCTTTGTTCCATCTGTTGCCTCCTTTCCAATAGCAACACAAACTCTGCTTCCACTTCTGCTTTCATTCATCTACTGCAGTGTTATATGAGTCTCAGAAGCAAACCAGAGCAAACCATTGAGCTGTATAAACATGTGGCTGCACTATAAGGATTTTTGGCTACTATGCACTTACACAATGGAATACCTAGAAGAAAAATAAAATCCTTTTTTTTTCATCCTCTCCACTTTTCTCAGATTTGGTCCTCGGAAAGACATCACCACCTGAACCTCACGTGAATTGCAAACAGAAAGTATTTTCACTATTTAACACCTTATGTAACTTACATGTTATATTTAGCTAGTAAACCTGTTATTTCCCTTTTCTAAACATTCAAAGATGAAAAAGGGTCATGGCAAAAAAGAATTGGATGGAGAAAAGTAAGCAAAAAGTGTAATTAAATTATGCATTAATATCTACATTTTATGAAGTATTATGAAACCATCAGCCAGGACAAGACTGGAGGAACTTGTTCTGAAAGAAGAAGTGAAATATTGCTTTTTCCAAGACTGATATTTCTGTAACATCTTGAAAAACTCAAAAGCACTGGCTGACATGTAAATGCTGCAAAATGAGGGTTTTTTTGTTTGGAGAGGGGATTTTTCCATTTCCTTTCACTAAATAAAGTCTGCTTCTCTGGCCCATGCTTTGGTTCCCACACAGGCTTTAAGAACTCACTCAATGTGTTGCCAGAAGAGCTAGGGCCATGGGAAGCACTTCCTGTGATAGCCCTTGGCATCCTTTGGGATGCTAAAGGACCGCATTTCACTAAGGTGTAGGACACATTCCCTAACAGGAGTATCTGTACAGGAAGCCCACGCATTCACATTTTTAAGAAAGTTACTGAACAGTTTGTGAGCTGTGCTTTAAATTAAATACCAAGGGAGGACTCATGCTTGGATTTCTTGCTTTCAGGTGAAGGAGTGTAAAAGGGGAGCAAGCTGAAGCTGCCCTGCCCTGCTCTCACTGTGGTCCCTGCAGAAGGTGGGTGCTGGCAGGGGCAGACCCCATGGGAGCTCAGGTGCTGCCCGTACCAATGTGCTCTGTGGATGAAAGGAGGACAGAAGCACGGCAGGCTGAGCTGGCAGCATCACTCCAGCTCCACGGGAGATTTAAGCATATTTCCAAGGAAAAAAGTCTTCTGACTGAAACCACACAAGTACTGAACTATCCACAGGCTTAAACACTCTGCTGAAGTAAGGCCTATACTTCCCATAGGTTAAGGCAGCATAGCCTTGAATATTTCTCTGAGAAGTTTCTGGTGAGAAAAACACTTCCAACATTTTGTTTTTATTGAACTGAGTTTTCCAAAATATCTTTTAAAGTTTGCTAAAGCCATTTAAAATGAAGCTCTTGTGCACACATATAGCTCACCTCCCCAGATAAATCCTTTTTGATTTACCAAGTTTTCCAGGCTTTGGTTTTGCTTCTTATAGAGATTCTAAACTAGATAAATTAATATTGACCAATTATACCTAATCTTTTTCAGTGGTAAGGCCTGTATTTTCCTGGGTGATCCTCATTTATTTTTATTTTATTTATTTCTATCTATAATTTGTCTTCCTTCCAAGATAGCACTGCACCACTGCTAAGTAAATCCTGCTTCTTAGGAAATACTGTGCTCCATAACTCAAAGACCACTTAAAAAACTCAAGGCGACTTTCACAGGAGACCATACACAAATCATGCAGAAAACCAGATGTTCGAAATATGTTTAACCAAGCACATCTTTCTCTCACACACATACACACATACAATTCGTTTTTACTTTCAATCTTCAATATTTGCATAGGTCAGTTGAGACTTTTCAAACAGCTGCTGTATTTTACTTTTTTGGTGCATTTCAGTGACATACAAAATGAGTTTCTGTGTTAAGTTATGTTATACACATTTCTATTCCTACAGATACTATCAGATAGTCTTAAGCTTGTCAGGGAATTGTGTCCAAGCTTCTTCTTTGTTTTTGTTACAGCACTCCCTAAACTGGGGCAAATGGAGGACAAGCAAAGCAAGGTGGTCTTTCTTTATCAGCTGAAGCAGAAAACAGGTCTTGAGAAGAGGATGTGTGGCCAAACCCCAGCAGTGTTTTTTCTAGCCCGTTAAGAAAATGTTCTATAAAGCAAAATATATACCAAACACCAGCACACATTGCAAAAAAACACCATAGACAAGATCCAGTTAAAAAGGAAAAGGATGACTGTTTCAGTACAGATGCTTCTCCTCCTCTTCCTCCTCCTGTTTATTTCTTTCTGGAGTGAAGCAACAAACTGAAGTACTGGTAAAAAACTGGTCTGTCTGGTAGCTTCATGCTGAAGTAAATAGCCTCTGGTAACCATGCAGAAAGTAGTATTTCCCAGAATCACAGAATATGCTGAGTTGAAAAAATTATCGAGTCCAACTCCAGGCCCTGCACAACACCATCCCCAAAAGTCACACCATGTGTCTGAGAGCACTGCTCAAACAGTTCTTGAACTCAGGCAGCCTTGGTGTTGTGTCCACCTCCTTGGGAAAGCCCTTTCACAAAGGAAGAAATCTTATAAATAACTAATAATGCAAATGAACATGCCACATTCCCTTCCATTCATCTTGTTAAGTGAAATAATTGAATCCTCTGTTTTCTATTCTCTGCAAACAAATTAAGGAGCCATACATTTTACGCATTTTACCATAGCTGTGCTGACAGAATGCAGTCAGTGGAAAACTTTACTAAGATCTCCATGGCAAGCTACTGGATTTGGATGAGATAATTATTAAAAGAAATTGTCCAAGCTGTGTTACGCAGTGCAAGTAAGAAGCTTGCATTGTTTATTTTTGGAACTTAATAAAACTATAATTACCAGAATCTGTCACGAGAAATCATTGATCATGCTGCTCTATGAACCTGACCAGTCAAAGAAAAACCTGACCTCTGAATTTAATTTGCCAAAATAACAAAAAGCTAGTAAGAGCAGAATCCAGTCTCAATATTTTTCCAGAGGAACAAAGGGTCACTATTTGAATTTGCAGAAGGCTGTCAGAAGCAAAAATTATACTGGGCAGATTGGAAAAAAAGATGTCAAATTTTTGACAGGTGTTTCTACGACTTGTTTGAGAAATGAGCAGTAGACAGAAAGCATGGGAATTCTGCGTATCTCAAGACTTTGAGTATCCAACATCCAGCTACAATCCAAAGGGCATTTAGCAACCCTGCACAGCACTGGAAAAACTGTGGTTGTTAATCACAGCTGCAGAACCTGACCACCCTAACAAGAAGTAGGACAGGGAAGTTACTCCTTTAACCCTGGCGTGGCAGAATGGATGTGTGAGCAAGGAGGGGACACCTTAGGAGAGCACAACACAACCACTGCTGATCTGCTGTCAGAACATCAGCAATGTGGAGCTGAGCATAAGATGAGACCCATTTCTCTCCTTTTTCACTCCCACAGAAACCCATTGCTGCTTCAACAAAATCTTTCTTCTGGCTCCCTTTCACCTCATCCTGAGAACCCACCACACAGACACACTCACTGCATGTTGTTTACAAGCTCTTCATTTGCCAAGTTCCTGGTTTTTATCAGCCAACACAAGCTCCCCAAGCTCTTTATTTAGGTTTTTAGGTGTAACAGGAGCACATGGTTATTTGCCATCTCTGTGTATTTCTGTTGCATAATAAAAGCAAATGGGCAGTGCTTCTTTTCTGGAACAAATTACAATCATGTCATACATGCCCATCATCCCCAGAAGATACAATGTCAGGCTTCCCCTCTCCACTGACAGAATTTTCTGGGTGAGGGCATCATAGCCACCAAAAAAAGGTACACAGATGATAGCAGCTTCTCCCACTGCATTGATTAGAGCAGCCAAAACTCCTATTACACACAGTGAAGATACAGATACACATACCTACTCAGCTCAAAAAAGTCAGACTCGTGTGGATCTAGCTAAGCTGCACTTTGTTTCTGAAGGCAGAAATATCTGCACATTGTTCTGGAAAGAAAATATAGAAGACAGTGTCTCTCATATGAAAATCTCAAGCATCTTATGGACGGAATGGCACAGTTCTCCCACAGTACAGGGGACCATGGAAGTAAAAAAATATGGAAATCTAAAAATTCAGGGTTAAATATAAGAGTTACCCAGAATTATTCCAATTTCTGTCAAAACACAAGGTACAACGGAAAAGGTACGACACTATGCTCATTTTGACAAATGCAAAATGCAGAAGAGAACAGTTCTAACTGTAATGAAAAAAGAACTGATGCTGAAGAGACACTCAGGGGTGAGGAAGCTGCTGGGGAATGAAACTCCTGTCTTGGAGTATAAAACTACTACCTGCACAGCACCAGCGTTTGCTATGCATGACTCTGGGAAGTGAGTGTGCTCAGTTAGTCTCAAGAAGGATATAGCATCCTGTGCACCTGGGCCGTGGCCAAAGAAAATCCTCTTCTGCTAAAGAGTCAAACTTGAGTTATACAATTGAATTAGCATAAACTGACACCGTATTATTTCAAGAAACCCTGATAAGAATGTCTTAACTTTCTGGAGTGCTATATCATTCAGTGCAATTAATGTCCATCTGCTGTGTTTAAGGAGGGCAAGGCAAGTAGGAGGAAAGTCCACTAGCATTTTATGCACATTACTACACAAAGCTAGGTCTAGCTTCCTGTGACTCAAGCCATGCCATAAAACTTCATTTGGTCTATTGACAGTGTCTCAGCAGTCAACATGATCTGCATGCTGCATGAAGAAATGCAAATGGAACATCAACCAGACAAGAAAAACCCAATTTGAAGAAAATGTTGACAGCACTGAGCACATCAGCTACAGGATGTTCCCAGCACTCCTTGGAGCAGCACAGGAGACAGAGGCCTTCTGCAATGTAACTGCAGTCTGTGCAGTGCAGTCTCACATGTATGACTTTCCCAGCCTAAAGAAGGTGTTCAACTATTTCTGACTGCACAGATCCACTTTACTTCCAGTACCACAGAAAACTTAAGAAGATTTATGACTATATCCAGAAGGGACCCTTGTTATAACAGATACCTAAAACTTCTCCTATAGAACAACACCAGATTTTAGATGACTGAAAAACCCTGAGGTTTGCTGATGCATACTCTACCAGTTTTTTCACACTAAATTACAACCATCTACATGAAGTAATAAGTTTTAAATTCCTGTTTGCTTCCATTAAGACCAGGTCTTCATTTTGACCAGTATCAAGCAAAACTGGTATGTCTAAATTGCATCTCCACCATTACATTATGGCTGAGCTCTGATCTTAATGGAACAATCCAGAGATCCAAACCATTGCTTCAACATGGTCCCCCACTGCTCTGCTTTCCAGAGCATCCCACTTGAATGTTATCCTCGGAATGACACTAGATAACAATGAGATTAATATGTATCAGAAACCATATCCAAGCAGAACTTTCTCCTGCATCCACAATGGTTTTGCCCATGCCAGACTAAGGAAAATGAACTCTGTCTTATTACTCAGTAATCCAGATAACACTGAAGAAAGTGCTCTTTCAGCATTTTAAAAGCATGTACTTTTGAGCCCCACAGTCAATGGGACATAATTAATTGCCTCAGCAAGTCTTAGCTACAACTAACAACACAATTTTACCCCAACTTTTAAACGTAAATGAGAAAAGGAACAAAAAAAGGGTTAGCATTTCTTGTATTTTTCTTGGACCTGGTACATTGGACTTCATATTTCTGGGCACATTATCTGATCTCTCTGGGCTTCAGATTCAGTCACTAAAGTACATATAACTTCTACCTGTGGATTAAGGAACTATAAAAAGCTTAGGGAACAGAAGTGTTACTGGTAAAACAGACAGAAAATGCTAAAGCAGAGCTTTGATTAATTTGATTTTCTTGTCAAGAGAGTATATCATTCTGCCAAAATCCAAAACAACTCCATTAACACTGTAAAATCATGCCAAAGAAACACTTTTAACTAAGTTAGAGTCAATGATTCTTTATTTCCAGGTAATACCACCATACATACTCTGCTTTAACTCTGGCCTTCTATTAAAAAAATCTATTGGAAAGCTACTCACAAAATTCACAAAAACTCACATGAAAAGCAGTATCCTGAGGTGATCAGCTAAATCTCATGTCCCAGAAAACCAGAGTTCTCCTCTCCAATTCCCCATTACTCAACTTATAAAAAAGCAAAGAGGTTATTTTTTTCCTGTGCTTGAAGGACAGCATTTTACATAAACAAACTGCATAAAGGCATGGGAAGCAATGCTGTTACCAGTTAAATCTGTGAAATCCCTGAGAAGATTTTGCTTAGCACAAATATAAGAGAATCTCAACTCACTCACTCCAGCTTTAATTCATGAAACATTCCTAACCCTAACTGGCAAAACCAAACAACTCATTAAGAACACCATACTTGTGTTTGTATAATCTGGTGCCCTATCGATTTTCTACCAACGTTTTTTAATAACAGATATATTTTAATGTGCCCTTGTTTATTTTAAAATCATTCTTGCTATGCTCACATACAGTGTCTGGATGCAGCTGAGGCCTGTAACTGCATGAAAAACTGAACTGAACTGAAGAAGTGTGTTACTAACACAACACAACACAACACTGACAGCACCTTCTCTAGTAACAGGGCGGGGAGGTTGACCAAACAGCCCAAAAATTGGCGTTCTTATGAAGGAAAATTGGGCAGGTTTGTTTTTCTCAAGCAAATATCCCATTGAACTCCTCTCTTCTCATACTTTAAGGTACAACCACAACTTTTACTTTCAAATGTCCAGGAGATTACAAGTGCATTATTTCAAGTGTACCTGTCAGCCCTCTCCCCCACCACCACAACCTTCTGCAATAAAGACAGTTACCTATAGGAAAAGCCTGTACAGTCGTAATTTATAAATAATTACAAACTGTAATTAAAGTTTCACAGCCACAAACAGAAACATTGCAATCTCATATTAGAAGAAAATAATGATCTCTGCAGATGAACAATCATTATCTTCCTTGTTCAGTCATGGAGCTGCAGCTTTGTATTTCCCAGCTGTTAACTTATCATCACTCTTACCATAAAAACAAAGAATACTTTTTGCCTTTCCATCTCTCCATCCCCGCCGCCCCCCCGCCCCGCCCCACCTCGCCTTTAAAACAAGTGGAAAATGTAATGAGAGTCTGACTTTGTGCCTTTGATAATTAAGCTTCCAATATCATGGAATTTGTTCTAACAAGAGCATCTGCTTGCTGCATTGCAGCCCTACAGCTAAGAAAGCATTGCACTTATTAATAAAATACAATAAAGAACTGAACATCTGGGTGGGAAAGATTCACAAAAAGGGAGAAGCTTGTTTTCCTCTCAAAATATTCAGGAGACAGCAAAGCTCATCCAAATAAAATGTATTTTTCTTCTGTTGAGGAAGCAGCTGGAATCAATGATGCTGATTATTCTTACTGCACTATATCCTGCTGTAAGAAACAAACCTATTTAGAGGAAACAGAGGGGAAAGCAGGAAAGTCCCTCCTGTAATAATCTACCACACAGTTAAAAGCTCCTGATAGTGCATCCCATTCCCAAGCCCAAGGAACAGGCAGATGGGTATACATAAGTTCTTTCTGCTAACAGCGCTGGCAGAAAAGGGCTTCGTATCAACACTTCAAATACTGAAAAGAGAAAACAGGACAAAAATAAAACAAGAAACACTAAGATCCCAGAAGAGTTAAATAGCTAGAATTTTGGATCAACAATTTGAGCATCTTATATAACACAGTTCATCATATGGTACCCAGTCACTCATGCATCAAGAGCAGAAACTGGGTTAACAACAAAATTTCTCAGAAACAAATTGAAACCTTGATTTTAAAACACTTCTAAATGTGCCAGATACTTCAGTACACTGTTCAAAGTTAATTACCATCAAACTAAATATCTGTGTCTCACATTCTTTTTAAATGCAAAATCTGTGGGGCTGTACGTATATCCTGCAAATGGCACTCGCTTTCTGTAAGGCTATGCAGCATTTCTTCAGACCCCTGAGCTTAGGGAACATGAAGGTGTCAAAGAACCTTTCTGAAGGAGGATGGACATCCCAGAACCCACAGGTAAACTGGAATCTTCCATTTGGCAATGATGCACTTGACTTGACTGCATCGCCCCACCTCCAGCTGAAAGGGGAGGTGCCCTGGGGACCACTGCCTGCCTTCCTGTCTTCTGGGAGAGCAGAAAAACATTAAGGGCTACTGTCACTGAGAGGACAACCCCAGAGGAACTGCATCAGGTCTGTCTTCCTATGGCAAATGGGAGAACTACTTTTCTGAGTCCTATTTTTTGGAAGGAGTAGGTTGCTACCCGGTACATGCGTAAGCTAGCAAGGCTGATCCTGATTTATCTAGACATTTTTCTGCCTCCTCTTATCTCTTCTAGCTTAAAACTCCTTGTCTTGTGTTTGTTGGTGTTCTTTGTTCTTAAACAAGATGCAAGAAAAAGCAACCAAAATGATGTGTAATATCTGTTCCCTACCATGATGACAGAATTAAAACCAAACCGACCAACCCCGGTATGTTAATTCAGTACATTATGGATTGGTAATGGGCCATTTTTAGTCACATATATCCTCACAATTTTAAAAGTCAAAGGTTTTGCTACTGTTTGCATCGTGTTATACATCAAAATATGTTGATGTAAACCCTATTTTCTATCTGTTGAGACTTCATGACATGACTGAATCTCCACATTTATTTTAGAGTTCAGAAAAAGCTCTGGGCTTTTTTATGAAAATCATACAGAACTCACAAGGAAAAAAATCAAATATGCATTTTCAGAGAGAGCTATGTGGATTTTTAACAAATAACCAAACCAAATTTACATTGTAGCCAGAAGCAAACATCAAAAAATCCAGTTCAGAGGGGTAGTTTTTAGTAACACAATCACTTCAGGAAACTATTAAAACAGCACAAACTTAAAAGCAGCATTGGCAAAAACTGAATGTAGTTCAATTCCAGTTTCCAGTTCCATACCTTTTCTGCACACATACGCTTTGCCTTCCATACTCAGCAGCACAATATAAACCACCAAACTGCACTTATAAAAGGTCTGAACTGACAATGCCAAATTTTAGTTGAAACAAATGAGAGAAGTAGGGCAACACTTGAGCATTTTATAGGGAAGTTAGCAGCAGTCACAGCTGGGATAAACCTCCACTCCTACAAGTGAGAAAAGGATCTAGTTTCCTCCTTTTATTTTAATCCTTCCTTCAAAAAACCAGACAAATCTGTTAAATTAAAAAAGCAAAAAACACTGCAAATGAACAGTCTGACAAGTGGTGAATTCAGAGAAAAGTTATCTTCTCCTTCTTAATGAATGAAAATACATTCCTTCTCCCAATTCACAAGAGCTTTCTTGCAGCCTTTTTATATGTCAGCAACTTGCAACAACTTCTTCTTGTTGTAAGTGCTACGCAAAATGTCTCTGAAAATTGTTGGTGTATTTGTGTACACACTTGTGTGTAAATGTTTTTGTACAAATCTCTGGATGCAAACCATGCCTGCAGTAAATGCTCTTTTAGAGCACATCATGGCATTACTGCATATATTTTTCTGCTTAAAGAGAAGACTAATTTACACTAAAAGAAAAAATCACCACACAAGAATAAGAGCCAGTCCTCCTCCAGGTGGTTTTGCCACAGTTAGTAAAGCAATTTTGTCGTGAAAGTGAATGGAACAGATGCAAAGGAGACCTACAAAAATCTTAGGTATTAAGCACACAGCATTCAAATTGAAACCTATTAGCAATGCCTCAAATCTAACTTACAAAATCCAGACTTTTCTCTGTTATTCCAGTTAGGTGAATAAAAAATTCCCTGTTTTGCTGTTACACCTGCTCCTTAGGAAAGCATGCCCATGGATGTTAAGGCTGGGTGGAGACAGCACAAGGTGGCTGTCAGCCATAGCACTGTCAAAAAAACAGATTTGCATTTGGGAAAGAAAAATTAATTTTGGGAAAGCAAAAAGATCATCTGAGATGGAGGAGGGTAAATCTGTCTCCATTTCCAACTGGTTCTTGACTTCTTGGAGGAGCTCAGCAGTAAAACATCGCTGCTCATAATAGCCATGCAGTGCACAGAGAACTACGTGATGATTATGGATGTGACTAAAAAGTCACAGCCCTAATTTTTTTTCAAATGTATTATGCAAATGTAAGTAAATGTATTTATTTCTGCAACCAGCTGAATCACAGCAGAAGTAAACTTCCAGTTTTGTTTCCTTAATGAATTTTTTAACTTCAAATCTCACACACAATCTATGCACTATATTATAATACAGCTGCACAGAAAAGCACCTCTATAATGACAGTGAAACCATAAAATGTAACTGCTGCACCTACTGCTCTTGGGAATGCTGAAGATGCTGGGCAAATGCCCTCTACTCACATCATTAAAACAAACAAAGCCATTGTCATTAAATCATTCACTGTGCAGAAACTTTATAAGTTCCTCTATTATCTTTTATAGCTTAATTTGAGCACTGGGAATCTCTAGAGTGCTTTGCAGCACATTAATAAGAGACACTTGCTTTATAAAGTTTATCACTATTACTGTACTGCCTACGTCAGCTCATTACACTCAAAGTTGGGGGTTTTAATTTTTAAAATTTCATCAGCCCAAGACTTGACTTTTTCAGTGAATGATAAAGGCAGTGGTGGTTCCTGAGGCCTCTTTCACAGAACTGCTGCTAGTTCATTTTCCATAGTGCTCTAAGAGCCCATTATTAATAAAACTGCTGAAAGATTCTTCTCTGAAGTCATGAGGCACCAGATCTTGATTGCACTGTTATTTCCCACACTAAAATCAGGGACTACTGGAAGTGCTGCTAGAAATTAAGAAAACTATACTGGAAGAGGCAGCTGGAAAACAACAGAATGTTTCAGTTTTTAAACAAACTCCAGTGTTTCATACAGTACTCTGGCTACTTAAATACTTTAGCACTTACCTCAATCTTTATGCCAGAAGTAAAGCTGAACCTGATCTGGATTCAGTCATTTGAGGGGTTTGAAAACAGACATGGGAGGAACACACAGGCAGCAGATGCCAGATCAATACCAGCAGCTTCCACCAGCACCAAAACAATCCCTCAGGTGCTTTCCTGCTTCTCTGACAAACCTCTGTGCAGGTGGATGCCCTAACACAGCAGTGACAGTATAAAGGTCCACAACTGGGATGGCTTGGTTTAGCCCCTGAGGGCTAAACAACCGCTTTCCCTGGAGTCAATTCCCTGTCGGCTTTCCTGAGGCTGGAGCAGCTCAGCTGTACTAGTGAGCCCTTCCTGGGCCGCAGTGCCCAGGTGGGAAACACAGGTGAGACCCAGTCACCCAACGGGGTCACCCAACTCCACTCAGCTCCCACCAGGAGGATCCATTGGGGTGTCAGTGGGGATCAGATGTTTCCGGAGCCCTCCCCAAAGATGTCCACCTAGATGTGGAGCACAGCCTGTAACACAGCACAAGGCACTTAGTCAAGCCCTCACGTGATGACTACAACACATCAGAAGTACCACTGCAATGCTTTTGGTAGAATTTTCCTAATTTCTGATGCTGTGCATGGCTGGCGTATTCCTGAAGGATGCCCAACAGCCAGAGACTGGCCTAAATCTGCAGACTATTTCAAGCAAATTAACCACACAAAGTGATTTTCAAATCACGATTCATGTTGTTAACAAATACTGGCTGTCAACACTCTTCCATGGTTTTTTCTTTCCTTTAGTGCTGCATTCCAACACATTAACCACATCGGATTTCTCCCAAAAGGGGTACAAGAAGGGACAGAAAGCACATGCAGGTTTGCTGGACCATCAAAGGCATATAACATTTCCCATTTTTCTTGAACTGTAAAAAGCATTATTTAAACTTCCATTTCTTCAAAGAACTTCTTTGAACAGAATTTATTTACTCAATTAGCTCTAAAATCCAACTCCCTAAGCAAATAAATGATTGCTTAAGTATAATGATGTGTAATTAATTTTCTCCATTTAGTTGCCAAAATATTAACTCCTTTTTAACTATGAAATCTCACTAAATCATTTTAGAGACAGGTAAATGCAAAGAAATTTTTCCTCCATTTCTACCCCAATCCTTGTATACTCAAGACAGTACAGTTAATTTATTTTAAAAATAAAGAAATCTTAATCTCTTTATAATCAAGAAATATAAACAAAAACTAAAAAGATGGCCTCTTTCTAGTTTGAATCTAATACTTGCTTGCAAAATTTCTCCATGGGCTCTAATACTCTCAAATAGTAGAGTCACATCAGTCTCATGTTGATGAAAGCATCATGAAGCATTTCTCTTTCTGATCAAACTCTTGAAGACACAGTACAGAGAACATTATTAAAAATGATCGTGTTGTTCCCAGCCTATTTGAGAATATGCACTAAGTTAATCAAACTGACAGGTGTTGCAGCAGAATTCAAGTCAACCTAAGCCCTTGCTGTTCCTGAAGCCCAGCAGTCCAGAAGCTCAGACCTTTTCATATTGACTATGTCTTCCCAGGACTCCCTAGCACAGCATTCATTTCACACAATTTGTGCTTTTCTCAGAGTCCAGGATAAAAATGCTTTCAGAAATTAAATATGAATGCCTGATACTGCTTTTTTTTTCCTTGTCTTCAGAATACTGCCTCAATCTTAGTTAACAACTCTGTTCAAACCCTGCTTTGACAGGAGAACCATGTACCCCCTCAGGGGCTTTTAACAGAGTTCTTTATTGCATCAGTTAGATGTGGGTACACTTAGGTGAGACAAGGAATGCATTACTAGTATTTATTGGAAGCAATGGAAAGTTATGAAGCAAAAACCAAATTTCTGTCCAAATTCTAAATAAGCAAGGACCACAGGCTTCTCAAAAAAAAGTTTGCCAGAGTATTTCCTTTTCACAAATGCAAAACATGCTTTATATTAATCCCATTATTGTAAACCGCGGAGCCATTCTGACTAAAATAAAACACACCGGAATGCAGGCAGCCAGCATGGAAAACTTCAGTCCAAAAGTTAAAGACATGTGAAATAATATGCAGCTGAAAACAATCATACAATAGCAAATATTTAATAAAGAGCAGTAGTTAGATTACACACAGTTGTTTTACAGCATGTGCATGTGTATAGTTCACACACATTCCCTTCTCACTTTGGAAGCCTAAAGATTAGCAAAGCTTCCCTGGAAAACTTCTACAAGAAGTATTTCCCCTAATAGCAAAAACTTTCATTAATAATACAGAAAAAGGAATGCCAAGAATATGAGTGTAAATCCTTAGGCAGTAAGCAAGGTAGTTACCAAGCCATTATTCTTATATGAACACACACAACCCATCCAAACAAGCACCAAGAGTCCGTGATCTGTTTACAATTAAATCTGATGTGTTTCCTTGTATGTGTAAAATATGTATGTGAAAGATTTGAAATCTCTGGGTTTAAAAGCCTGTTCCTGTCTAGTTGGGACATCCAAGGAGATCTTCAAATCTCAGAGGAGGAGGCTTCCCCAAAGATGTTTCCCAGAAGAAAAAAGCATACAAGGAACAACACTAACCTACTGTAAAACTAATGTAATCTATTACATGGCTATGCAAAAGAATTTTAAAAACTAATTTGATGTGATAAGAGGGTAGTCCTTTGCTCCCAATGGATGTGGATGTAAAACAATCCCCAGAGTACCTTCAGGAGCTATCACCAAGACCATCATGGTTACCAACCACCTTGAAAGCGCTGTTATCTTTCACTCTCCCAGAACAGGAGTAGGAGATAATGCAGGCTTGACAGCTTCTGCCTGCTTGTAGGGTGAAGGCAGACATAGATGCTGTCAGGATTCCATGGTGTCGGCATGACAACAAAATTAATGCAGAGTCCACTAACCAAAGACAACAATTTTTAAAATTTCAACATGTGAATTTGTTCTACTTAGAAAAAGTGGGGGAAACAGGATCCTCCACAGCTTGTCAAATGAAAGAGCAAATACTTTTCTGTCTCCTCAATCTGTCTTCTCACGAGGTTAGTCATACGAGAGCTTTGCTATAGCAGACAGAGTCTCACCTAAAACAGGTGAAAAACCAACCAAAGCCAGTCACCCACAGTGACTCTGTCTCACAGTGTCCACTCCAGCCAGACCAGGAGAAGTGAGTGTGGGTAGGACACAGGCCGAAGCAAAAGTATTTCCTAAACCTCCAGTGGTCTGCCAGAAACAGAAAATAGGAGGACACAAATGCAGAAGTTGCCTTGCTAGGCCTCTTTAAGGCCAAAAATAAACCTCAGCACACAGGAAAAAAAAAAAACACCTACTTTATTAGGCATATTTTTAACAAACTGATTGATCAGGCTTTTAGAGTTCATAGCCAAGCAATTCTTGGAAATGTGAGGGATAAAAACTAAGAAATCTTAAATAAATCAATTTATCAACCAGGAAAATCATAACCAAACGTTCAGTAGCAGACTCTACTAAACTCAGTTGCTAACTACTTAATGCTACCACCTAAATTTGACTTGTTAATCATGCCCTTGTTGTTTTAAACCAGAGGTCTGATTAACAGCTTTTAGGTTAGTGTTTAAGCTCACAACATTAAGTCAAATGCAGTTAACAGAGCAAGTTCCTTTATGTTAAGGAGGATGAAAATATTTTTCTTATAGAAGGTACAGCCTCTGGCTATTTCCAAATTATAGAAAAACTACAAATAACGAAATAAAACATACTAGTGAGTATGTTACTAAAGATCCAGTAGAGACCATCTGAAATTGCCTGGAGGAAAAATGCTTAACTAAAAATACTTGCTGAGGTGAAACAAGCCATCTTTGCTCCAAATGTAAAACCACCTCCTGACAGCTCTCCAGGCAGAGTAGGAGAGTTAAGAAATACAATTCAGCTTTGAAGGATATGATCTCTCAGGGTTTGTGGAAAGCTGTTTTAGATAAATTATGAAAGAAATGAGTAGCAGAGATGAACGTAAGGCAAGAACAGAGAGAAAGAACCAAGTCAAAATGGTTTGTAGCAGCCAAGGAAAATGTCTTTTTATCAAAAACTACAGGACAATCCCCAGTAAGAGCTATTTCCCCAAGCAGCGAGGAACAGCAGAAATTATCATAATGAGTATTGCTTTCTAACCTTGTTAGCTGATCAAGCTGCTGCACTTTCCTCAGAAAACTTCAGCCTCTCTAGTTTCTCCTTATAGGATGAGAAATGCTTTTAAACCTTTCATTAAGAAAACAGAGGGAAAACCCATGAGGACTTTCTCGTCCTGCCCTCACAGCAGCCGTGCACTCAGCAGAGGGGACAGGGAGCCCCCTCAGGGCCTCTCCTTCCACCCCCACCATCCACAGAGTGGGTTTGTGCCCTTCACTCCTCTTCATGGACTCACACAGGTCTGTCTGCAGATTTGGTCCAGATACCACCATTGGGACACTTGCCCCTTGCCTCTTTCCCCAGCATTTGTCCCAGCTGTGCTAGTAACTCAGTCCCAGCTGGACACAGCACTCCCCACTGCTCTGTCCTCCTTAAGAGCAAGAAGGATTAATGATTTTCAGCCTCAAAGCATGTTTCTCTGAGGAAGTGGTGACTGGGAAGGTCCCACAAGCAGACTACTCCTCCCTGCCAAATGGTGGCAGGGCTTGTTTTGTCCCAGGGAGTGTTCAAGTCCAGAGTTTAGGAACAAGCTGTAAAGGGTTTCTTTCAGACCTGCAGTCTTCATGATGGGTTGGGTTATACTCCTCGATAACCCCTCTATACAAAGTATGAGAGCTGATAGCACTGCCTTCATCAAAATAAGAAAACAACAAAGGCAGCACCTCCACTTTGGTTTTGTGTCTTGTTATGAGTTATCATAGCATGAATTAAAACCAAAAATCTATGTTGCCAAGTCTCTTAAAGACTAAACACAAGAAAGGCCTTTGTTTTATAAAATGTGGTTACTTGAATAGGGATAATATGACGAGCTCATCTATTTAGGATTAACATTTCTAATACTTTGTGCCAAAAGACTGATTCCTTTAAAAAAAATGTAAATGGACATAAAAAGGTCAAACTGGAGAGGTGTTTATTAGTGCATCATCAATAAAAACAATTGATAATTGAACACAGTGAGCATTCAT
Source organism: Sterrhoptilus dennistouni (assembly GCA_013397095.1). Taxonomy (NCBI): domain Eukaryota; kingdom Metazoa; phylum Chordata; class Aves; order Passeriformes; family Zosteropidae; genus Sterrhoptilus; species Sterrhoptilus dennistouni. Next base: position 1,235,531 of record VWZU01007622.1, on the reverse strand, counting down.
TTCTATTAAACTCACTCTGATTTAACTTAGTAGTATTGTCTGGAGAGAGATGTGATTTAGCTTGAAAAAGAGTAAATATATTTTATTTTAATAAGGATGTAAATTTTATGAGACAGACATGCTATATACTTTTCAAATATGAATTAGGGGGTTGGTTTATTTTTTAACCTTGCACTGGATTTTAAGTGTCCCACGTGTCACTGAAATTCTGCCCTCACTTCATTCAATGGGAATTTTACTAATAACTTCACTCTGAGCAGAATTTTACCAAGGGGACCCATATTCATTTCATAATTTTATAGGTAAACCCAAGAGCATTATGCCTTATACAATGAGAAAAGAGCTTGAAGAAATCAGTAGATCTTCCATTTTATACATTTTCCAAGCACGGATACTTAAATACACTAAGACTTAGGGTAGCACTGTGTATATTTACTTTAATTTTCAGCCCAGGATCACAACGAACTCCTAAGCTTTATTTTGTCATAATCAAACACAAACCTTTCTAAAACATTTGGCATGTTTCATCCGAGCATAAAAAGGTTTGCACAGCCACATTACTTCAAACTCCTATCACAAATTACAACTTCATATTCACTATGGAAACAGACTTTGAGTACACTTGAGAAATAACTAAGTCATAAGGATTTAACTCCCCGTGCTATTCATTAAAAATAATTATTCACTGCATAAAGTCTTGGTCCTGAGCGAGTGAACGGTCAGGCTGGAGAATTCCCTTTAGCCGTGGAACAGACATCTCAGATGCACCAAAGGTGCCTTTCCTCACACAGCCTCCTTTATTGCTCAGCTGGAAAGACTGTCTGTAGAATAAGATGAGAGTTCAGACACTCATTTAGTTCCCCACTCCTATATTGGCTTTTCCAATAGGAGCACTGATTACCTGTAGACAATAATGATTTTTGTAATGCGAACATCTGCGCAACAGAAAACAGACTGTGATCAAATTAATGGCATGTATCTATTAAGAAGATACCAAAAAGTAAAGAGTCTTTTAAATTGCTAATAAACCTAAATTCTTACTGAAAAATTAGCCAACAGAAACACCAAAAGCTTTATAAATCCACAAATGAGATGTTCTTCAACAGCCTTTTGAAATAAAAGAAAAACTTTTTTAAATTAAATAATCAAACTATTCTTAGGCAAAGCTCTAACTAAGGTTTGAACATATAGAACTCCAAATTATGTTAGTTATTGGTCTCACTGTAACAATAACTCAGCCATATTGCCCACAAGCAGCAATTAATTAAATTTAATAAGGAATGCTATGAGTTGTTCCTGTTTTTAAAATCCCAGCCAGGGCCCTAAACAATGCTGCCTTTCTTATTCCAATTTTCAAATGTTTAAAAATCCAATTGAACAAAATAATCTTCAATGTTGGAGAAAATCCCAATGCATAAAAAGTCACTTAAGTGCTCTATTAAACAAACCAACCAAATCTACGTGGCAGAGGAAATGTCAGTTCTTAACAGGCTACTGAATACCTCAAGAATAGAAATATAACTTATCTTTAGTAACACACACAGAAGTTTTTTCCTGTCGCTAAATTCTGGAATCAGAAATTCACTGAGGATTAAAAAGCAAACATTAGAAAATATGAACTTGGTGTGCTGAAAATTCTCTATTCACTACTATGCATGCAGAAGATTTTCCCTTGTCTTTTCAGTGAACAAGAGGGTGATCTTAAAAAGCCTGGAATTATTTTCCTCTCTTTAGTATTTGAATACGAAACATCGTCATACAACAGAAAGCCAAGAGAAAAATTCAAGCATTGTACAAGTCTATAGCACCCATCTAATTTCCTGGCAACTACAGCATGAGTGATAAATGGGAAACCAGCAAAGTTTTTCCAACTGCCTTTTAGAAAACCACATTAGCTGAAAAGACAGTGCAAGAAATAGTGCCAAAAGCTCTCAGAAAAAGTGATCAGAGACAGCATTTAAAGCAGTAGTATTAAAAATTACTGCCTCCCGAGTAAAAAAGTTAAGAAGTAACTGATCATGTAAAACCATAAAACTTACCAAGACAGGGACCAGGGTATCCCATCTACATTTGGAAGACAGGTTAATGTAATCAGCACAAAAAATCCATCACACTGGAAAACCATTTGATTAATCCAATGTATTACATGTTTACATTGTGAAAAATCCGAAATAAATAGGTAAAAATGGCAGACAATAAGCAGTTTGAGAGATGGATTCATAAGAATCAACAACTATCTCTCCTGAGAAATTTCTGGGCTTGCTACAAATGGGGACCAAATTCTGAGAATTTTCAAGCCATATTCCACCAGGAAATTCTATGTCAGATTCAAAATCTCTTTTTCAAATTCCAGGTGCAGTTTTAGCACTTCTTTACTTGTTCTTTGAGGAAAAATGTCTACAATGCTGGCTAGGACCTATATTTGCAAAATCTGCTTATGAAGGCAATCATTCCTATTCAAGACTATGGCAGAGTTCCAGATGCTCAGAGTATAAAACAGAACTCCACTGAAATGAAAGGTCAACGAGCCCTGCATTCCCACCAGGAACCAAAGACTGGAAGGGCTTTATAGCAGCAAGTACCTCAGGAAGGATGCCCTTGCTGTCAAATGTCCTTGCAAGACAGGTGGTGAACTCGTCTTCTCCCAGCACTGCCAAGGGGCGCAGGTTCCTTTAGACTCTGAGTTCCTTTGCCATACCACCAAACAAAGATACTCACCCTAAACTAATTACTTGTTAAAGAAAGCACCTCACAGACAAGTCTCCTTCAATCAGGAAGGCTGAGAAGAAAAGAAAGAGGAAGAAGGCAGACAAGTACTTTTTGGCCATATTTCCCTTTGCTGGAACTTTGTGTGCTCCCCTCAGTGCAGAGCCCCTCTTGCCTATTCAGCCTGGGGACCAGCATGCCAGCAGCAATCAGTAAATAAAAAAAACTGACTCCCAACTGCACATGTTATTTGCAGCTCAATAAAAAATAATGCTGGTCTTTGACACGTGTTTATATAACACCTAATATAAAAGGCTTGTTTCTCATGAATAAATATGCGGCACAGGCCAAAGTCTGGAAGCATTTTCTAACTAAGAAAATAAAATCTGTGAAGTCTAAACTCCAATTCAAATTTCTCCTGAGGTTTTTAGACCTAGGGTTCAAGTTTGAGACCATATGCAATTAAAACGAAGTAGACTTGCCAAAATAAAGCATATTTTGTGATGCAGTGATCTTGACTGATTGGGTTTGTTTATTTATGCTTACACAGAATTTGGTAAACTGTGACAAGCGTCTCAGCTAGTGCAAGACACATTCATCCACCTGGAAACAACCAGTATTTTAATATAAATTAATGAAAATGCTCTAAAAGTAAACAGTAGCATTTCCTACTGGTTGCACTATTTATTGTAGAGCTTTTTTACGGCTTAATCTCACCATGCAGCCTCTTCTTATCCCAAACTACAGTGCTTACACTTGGAAGATTAATATTATAGCATTTTAATCTTTATTATTCTGTACAGTTTGGAGTGACCTGCCACTTCAACTTTATAAATAACCCAAATACTCTGTATGCCTAATTTGCTATCACCATAGTAATTTTTTCCAAGGATGACTCAAATTCTTACTCCAAAATTAAATGCATTTTTTTCAATCAAGTCTCTTCTTGTGGCACTAAAGCACTGGACAAAGTTTTATTCAGAAATTCCTTTCTTCTTCATGAAAACATCATAATAATACTTTCTTTAACATGAAACACTAAGTCTTATATAAGATGTGTTTACAACATTTACTACCTTGTTAATTCTTTTGTTCATGGAGCAGGCATTTTCTACGACACAGAGTCTGTCATTCTCATCAACTCAGTGATTCATCTGCCTTTCCTACACTTATCTTCCAACCTGTCTTTCCTAATTTTTTGTTTCACTTATGACTGTTTTGGTATTGCTCTCCCTCTTTTGGTTCTGAACCAGGCTTTTTCCTTTCCACTATATAAGGTCTAATGCTTGAAAAGCTTTTGAGCACTGCCATTTGTGGTACTATGACTCATTTCAGTAATGACTACTGTTTCCTACAAAAGAAAACTAATGTTACTTGCCAAATAATTATAAAGAGTTAATTTATTATCCAGGTGACAGAAGGTAGGATGCAGGGAAACAGACACATAGGAGCAGTGGTTAGTACTTGTCGGAAGGCAGGGTAGTCTCTGGTGCCCATGTCATGCTCCAATAGTTTTTCAGACGGATAAAGGGACATCCTTGAAGATCCAGGACAGTTCATGAAAGACTCACACCCTGCAGCCCCAGGATGTCTGTGCTAACATGAGTTTTGGCAGGATTAATGGGCATGTAAATTCCTATTCAGCTGGCTCCTGTCTTTTCAACTGGACAACATCCTGCCTTGGAAGAAGTTGCTTGGGTCACTGTAGTCACTGGAAGTCACAGCTACCAAAATAAAGATACATGCAACTAATACCCAGGGGTGGAACAGGATGAATTCCCTGATACAAGGGAAGGAGCTCTAGAAAGTTCAGTTAGGTCTGACCTCATCCTGACCATTTTAGACAAACATAAATGCAGTGGTTTAATTAATCATTCTACAAATGGGTGTTTGCTTTGTTCAGCTGCTAGAGGCTCTCAGTAATAAACATTCCTTCTTTCCAGAAATTTGAACTTTTTCATGGCTGCTGTTCTTACGTGAGATGGAAATGGAGGGTTATAGCACCCACATTATTTTCTTTCTTCTCTCCCTCACAGACACTGAACTTCCAACATTTAGAAACTACTGGAATAATGAGATTTCCAGTCTCATGTTCATTTTCATATGCCAACATGAAAATAATACCACATCACTGCTCTCACTCTGCCATTTCGCATGGTCCCATTTTTTTAGTTTTAAACTAAAAGACCCCTGAAAGCCAACACCCATATCTCTAAGTTTTCAAACCCTAAAACCCTTCAGAAACACTTCCCACATGACTGGCTGGCACTCTCAATCAGTGACAAGCTGATGATTGCACAAGAGGTCAGTCACAGGAGACTTTATTTTTTTTATTTAAAATAATCCTGGCATCACAGAACTTCACACCTTTCAGACATATTTCCCATCCAAAACTCAGTGGACCAGCCTACACTACCTTCAGCTTCATTACTTCTTCAATCTGAAATGCAGGCTCACAGATCTACTTAACTGAAGACACTGCTGCAGATTATTTCATTAAAAGTAATACTACATTTATTTTATCTTACTCTTTTTTATTAAGATAATATATCTACCAGACCATCTTTGCTTTATCAAACAGTATTTTTTAGAAGTTCAGAATCAGTTCAGTGGGATTCTGTCCTGCACTGCATTTACTCAATTTATATATGCTCAAAAAACTACTGTCAGAAAACAAAGCAGTCACTTGCAGAGCATCTACTCTGTCAAACACAGAACAATCCAGGCTCTATCCCAGAAACACAAGCACCTTCACACAGTTAATTTTTCCACATCCTTCAGATGGCATTAAACCCCCATTTAATACTCACTAAATTCCCAAGGCTAAGGTAAATCAGAAAGAACTACAGATGAACTGAAGTCTCAGGATTTTTAGAGAACATCACAATGGTTTGCATCACTTTTTACTAGCCACCATAAAGTCAGAAGAGACTTTCTGCTTTCCACACAGACAAGTGTTACTAGATTTTCAGATGGATTATGGATTATAAAGCAATGAATAAATGAATTATAAAGCAACACTTTTGAAGTTAAACTTCAAAGATACACTTACAATACCAAAGATAATTTGTTTGCATCTTTGATACTTTCAACAAACATTTTGCAAAGAAAGCTATAAGCACTGAATCCCCTGAACACGTTACTACTTTTTTTCTTTCTAATATTAAAGCTATTAAAGGAGTTGGTGTGGGGAAGAAAACAAAAAATACATTTCTGTTTCATAAACTGCAGCTAAAACAGACCTTAGGAGGATATGATCTTGGCCCATCTGCCTCTCTGATGCTCCAGCAGAATATAAAAATGTTTGGAGAGCTCAGGAGAAAAGTCAAAATTATTCAAATGCCTGAGGCTTTAAGATGTTCTGCAGTAGAAGTAATACCATCAAAAGCCAAAACTAACATTACCTTGCTAGCCACAGAAGATTTTTGCTATTGTTTTGTCTCCTGAAATAACAACTGAGAACCACAAACTTTCTGGCAATGAACACAAAGGACAGATAACTGTAACAACAGAAGAGAAGAGCTTTGGAAGACAGATGAAAAGAAGGAACAGATGTAGAGCAGGTGCCTGCTCTCTGCTTATAAAATGCTGGCTTTTTGGGGTCACTACTGAAATAACAGAAACCCGAAGCAAATCCTGAGAAGGTTCCCCTCTTGAGCTTTCAGACATCAAATGTAAGATTTCAAACACTCACTGTTACTAGGTAAAGACCAAGGGCCAATTACTTTTTTACTAATTCAGGGAATGACCAAAAATAGAAGACAGCTTGTGGCACTCTTGTCAGAGCCAACCTATGGAGATCACAAATCCCAAGAAGAGCTGTTGCTTCTTCTCTCACTGAGGAGTGTCTGACATGACAGTTCCCTAAAACTCCTACCAGGCACCATAACCCCATATCCTCCCTTCCTGCTAGGCCCATGAAAGACCAGCACCAAGCTCTGAGCCACAGGCTCTCCTGATTCAGATGTGCCCAGTAACAACTGCACTTATTAGAAACTAACAATGATAGAGTCACCTAACATATCTTCATCACAAAATCTTGCTTCAACATCTTCACATGCCCAATAATGATTTGAGTTTCTCTAAATCACATGAGGTGCTTTAAGCTGCATGAGAGAACCCATGAAGAAGCAGAATGGCCCTTGTTCCCATCAACTCTGCAAAGACATTCCCTTCAGATGAAGTTTGTGTCATGAAAGCAACTGTTTTGAGGATCTAGGATCTAACTTAGACATCGTGTAAATGACTCTATCTCTAGTCTGCCCAAGGAAGCCGGTAGAGTTATATCTCCTGAAGAAACAGAGATCATCTACTGGCACACTGCACCTATCACTAAGTGTTGCAGCTGACATATCTCCTGACTAGCTACACAATGCAGGACACAAAACATCACAGCTGTGGCTGTAATGCTTGCCCCACAGCCCAGGGCCATGAGATGTTGCAATGTGTTACTAGATGCTGCCTGGCGTTGAAATGAAGATCCTGGGGCTTACACAGTCATTGTACACTGACCCATAGAAAGATCACATGGCCCTCCTAGAAACCTTTTTTTTAACCTTATGTTTCTGATAGGTCATCTCTACATTCATATGCACAAATCCACTTATTCTTCAACTTTCTTCAGCCGATATGCAAGAAGGAAACTTCCACTGCCCCTGGCAGAAGTTGCTAATCAGAGAATCCCCATAAGCTTTCAGCAGCCTCTTTGACCTGCTGAAAAGATGTCTCCTCCTTGAACTGACACCAGGCTACCAGAGGACAACTATCTTTGAAGTCTTCAACAGCTGCTTTTCACTGTAAGTCAATAGGGGAAATTTATAAGCAAGGAAGAGAGTTTTCAAAAGGAATGGATACTATTTTGTGATATTTTGCAGTCAGTGGTGGTTAAGAATGACTAATGGCTTCCCAACACTTAAACAAAACCTATGTTTCATCTAGCTTTTCCCCAGCAAAAAGTTGTGTTCTTACACACATGGCAGAGGTGCGTGATGAGATCCTGGGCTCAGATGACTAAGAACAACAATACCCCAATCAAGGAGCACAGAAGTATTTTTCGGAGCTGAAAGCTTATGCAGAGAAGTTTCAGCAGCTCAGCAACTTCCTAGTATCTGGCTGGCCTTACTGAACACAGCAAGATGAATCACCATGTTCTGCAGAAGAGATCTTCATCCCCTCCCCAGACAAGATTAAGACCTTTCTCTAAGTCTGTTTTAGAGGAATGTGTTGAGTAGCTGTATAGAACCGGCTGCCTATAACTTTACAAAACTACTATTGGCAAAAAAGGAAAACCACTTGTATCAATGTACAAGCAGCATAGAAACATGTGCATATGATTATATCCACTAGCAAATATGCCCACAGAATCATAGTACCAGAGAACACCCTGAGTTGGAAGGGATCCAAAAGGATCATCCAGTCCAGCTCTTGGCCCTGCAAAGGACAAGCCCAAAAATCACACTATGAGCCTGAAAGCATGATATTTCTTGGCTGCGAAAGGTATTCTTAAAGGCAGTCATAAAGCATTCATCTCTGTGAATATTTCTGCATAAAAAACTTGTGGATACCTACGGGTGATGTGATTAAAGGGTTTCTAGACAAGTTGTTTGTGAGCAGAAAATCATCACAGCCAGCATCCAACCAGCCAACTGCTTGACTAATACTGACCTCAAACACTCCTGCTACCACATGCAGCATTACCTAAAATAATTTTCCCCACTCCCTCCTGTTATTTTTCTCCCTGGTACAACATCAGTTCTCTATTGCTGCAGCAAATAACAAGAGCAAACAACTGGCTTCTTCATCAAAACACAACAGTGCCAGCTAACTGAAAGCACCCACATTCACATTTTCAGACTACAATAATAAAACTGTCCTTGACTGTTACCTGCTGTCAGAATTCAAGCTTACAACACAACACACAGTCACATACCCATTAGTTAAAGTGTGAAACATGCTTTTTTCTTCTAATCTTGCTATTTATTTGCTAGTAATGTCCCCAGTTCCCAGGTCATGTCTCCTTTGTTATTACTACAACAAAAAAGCTGCCAGCAAAAAGTACAAAGATTTTAAAACTAAAACTGACTACAGGGAAGTGCAAGCTTCCTGCAGCTGCTTAAACAATATTTTGTTGCATACTGTGGTCTTAATAAGACAGCAGGACACTGTCACCTCAACTCTGCTAAATCCAGTAATTTGAAATTAATTTTCTGTTTGTTTGGTTTTGTATTTTGTGGGGTTTTTTTTGTTTTTTTCTAGTCTGTTTGTTCGTTTTAATATCTGTCCCCAGCCCAACTAATTTTCAGTTATGACTTGTCAGGAGCAAAGAACTTAGTCACACATGAATGGAAAAGCATCTATCAATTGAAAACAAACTAAATTCTTTCCAACTGTGCCTATGTTGCATTACTTCATTTTCATAGAAAATCTTTACAATAAGCACAGAAATCCCAGTAACATTTAGGGCAGGGATGGGAGAACAAAACTGGGTAAAGGTTTTGCATCATTTGGCTGCTGTGCTTAGGTAGGTTGACATGAATAATTCCAGTAGTAGTTAATTCTTAAGAGCAAGCACAAATGTTTGCAGAGGATACTAGTTTCATACCCTTGGAGGACTGACATTTGAAATATCAATAAGCTACCTTTCCCCTGAGAATAACATATCTGCATTTCGCTGGCATTGCAAATTCCTTGAGCAATTATCTGATCAGGGATTAACAAAAAAAAAGTAAAAATTAAGCATGCTGATCAGTCACTGCTGTCCATTACCTTGTAATGGAAACATCTGCATTCCGCTTCATGAAAGTATCATCCACCTTGTGGGTGTACCATGGAAGTCCATCAGTTGTCCTGTGAACTCAGTAATCCTGACTGAGTTATTCCTCACTTGTGATGGAAACACTTAATTGATTAGAGACACATCAGCATTAACATGTAATCATGGCTACAAAATTATCCATGTTTTGTAAGTTCTCCATATTTTATCTCCTTATTTTTCAAATACTAACTCGAGTTGAATAAATGAGGAAAAAAAAAAAAGGCAATAAACTCAAGAAACTCATGCATGAAAAACAGTATTTAAAGATTACTGTTAGTCTGGAAAGCATTAAAAAGGGGTACATAAATGGTTAGTTCAGGTCTGGTTAAAAGATTTCCTGGCTTGTCATTAAAGAAGAGATTTTCTGAGAGGCCCAAGAAGACAGTCTTGAAAGTTAAGCACAAAACTGGGCATTCAGACAAGTTTTTTTTCTTGTCTGATTCTGGGTGGGTTCATTTGACCTCTGGCAGCCCACATAAGTCAGTATATCAAAAAGAGTAACTAAATTGGGGTACTCGGTCTGAAAGATTTAAAGCCTGACAGAGGTGCTGAATCCTGTAGTTCAAACCTGAGTGAGCACAAGGTAAGAGCACAGGATTTCTCTTTAAGTCAAAGCCTCCCTCTGAAGCTTGGCACTCAGAGCTGACGCCCAAAATAGACTCTGTGAAAAATGTTAGCCTGAATTTCCCTTTCCCTCAGCCTGAGCTCTTCAAACTGTCATCTAATGTGAAGGAAGAACAAAAATTATAAAGTATATTATTAAATACTTTAGATGTTGCCTGGAAAGAATAAAGTTTTATTTTGTGAAAAGCTATAGCTCCTATACCAGTGTGGCTGCAGAGCGTGGATAGTTAAATGAAGCAAAAAATAAACTGACTGCAGAAACAGAAGCAGAGGAACATCCTGACCATTTGCACTGGACTCCATCTATTCTGTGACAGACAGATAGCTTTTCACCACTGTATGATATGTCTGGCAACTTGAATGTGCCAACCTGCTGTGTTTATTATTGGAGTGTCAGGCAACAATGTAGAAACAATTGTCTAAACCAAGCCATTTTCCTTTTGTTTACTTCCCTCTACATTCTTGTTCCAAACAAATTAAGAAGAAATTAATGACTTCTACTTTTAATACAGAATTTTCATTTTTTGTTATAGGATGGGTTCTCAATTCAGATAATAATTTCCCTAAATCAGTGGTCATTCAGAAATGCTACAAACAGCTCTGGGTACTAAAACACAGCTTAAGAATAACTCCACACAAATCTAAAAAAACTGTATTGCTATATTCATACATGCTCAAGATAATTCAACTTTACAGTTTTGACATCTGTAGCTTATTAGTCTCTTAAGTATGTAAAAACACCATTGGCATTTTTCATATTGCAAGTGTCTGGAGATAATGGCCGTGCAGATTTTGTACAGAACGGTGCAAATAAACTTGCCAAACTTTCATCATCACTCCTTCGGAAACTCTGAGGGGGCCGATTAAATTGGCATTTTGTTTGACATGTACACAGAATGTGCTTAGCATGCAAAACAAGTATGGCAATAAACCTTGTCTTAACAGCTGTGTTATTTTAGCTAATGATAAACATGTATCTAAAGCCACATATCACCACAATTTAAATTGGTGAGAAAAGCTTTGTCACCCCCATGGAAAGAGAGGCCACCACAACAGAGGAAGTTGTTTATTTATTTCTTACTATGCAATTAATTGTCTCACCAATAAACACAAACACACCAACAGTTGTTCTAAATAAGGTAAAATTCATTATCATTGTAGCTTATATTCTGTCTTTGACCTTGCTGCATCTATTCTTTACCAACTCACTCCTCCCCACGGGCACATGTGTGCAATCACCACTGATCTCAGTGGAAGCTGTGATTGCATAACTGAGCAAAGTTTATTTTCCAGAAAGTTTCCTTACAGTCAGAGGGCTTCAGAGGGCCAAAAGGTTCTTTTTGCAATCACTGTGGCTCATTCCATTGTGACTGCATTCAAAATACAAAATATCTTGACATGTGAAATGCAGATGTTACCGAGCAAGACAGCGTATTGATTTGGTTAAGCCATTTAATTTTGACAAACTGCCAAAACAACAATAAAAGAATTGCAAACCTGAAATATTGGAGATTTCAGCAGCAGCCTATAATGAACAGGGAGACAATGAGTCCCCGGCAACCTCTAGGAAGGGATCGATGCTGTCCATGGAACTGCAGTGACTGGGAATTTCAGACAGTACCCTTTGATTTTCTCTGAAATCTTATCTTTACAAAGTAAACAAACACGAGATAATAACCTTTAAACTTTCCACAGCCATTCATAAGGGGATTTGTTACTGCAGAACAGCAGCAGCCATTCAATATCAATCTCTGTTCAATACATGGTACCCCATGTATCACAAAACCCCCTCTTCTAAAAGGCACAGGTGGCAATTCCCAAAATCATGGCACTTAAAAAAATAATAAAACAAACAGGCTGCCTCAGAACAATTTTCTAGTTTTTCTCTGGATTAAATTTATCATATAATGCACTGAGTCAGCAATTTAAAGTCTTAAAAAACCACTAAATACTACCAAAAATACTGCAAAAACCAATATCTAGGTTTCGAAATGGGAAAAATTATTTTTATCACTTAAAAAAATTACAAAACTTGGGTCAAATTTTAAGATACTTAATTTTTTTATGTAATTGTAATCAATCTTATTTTGGTTCCTATGTTCATAAATACCTGAAGCAAAGTAACTATGACAGACCTTTTAAAGAGCACATGCTGAAACATTACTGGATTCTATAGATATGTTAACTAAATATTTTAAAACATCTTCAAAATTAGGTTAATAGTTACATAAAAGCAGAATTTTTCAAACCCAAATTTACATATCCATCTCCACTGAATTAAAAAAAAATACTTTAAAGGTTGGCAAATGGTTTCTAATTTCTTGGAAACAACAGCATTTAGACTACATTATCTCTGTATCTTCAATCATAATTGTATAATTTTATTACATTGGATATAGAAAAAGAATAAGAGGTAAGTGCTGCTACATTACTCCCTGTATTATTTTTACAGCAATTTGCAGGACATCAAGAGCAAACACAGCACTTTACAAACCACACAAGAAAGGTCATTACTCCAGAGAGCTTACAACTACAGCAAACAAATCAAGTACAATAACCCTTCCATTCAAATGAGATATGAGGACATTCCTCTTTAACATATTAGTGTATCATCATTAAAGGGATCCCCAAGACAAGCAGCACCAAAACAGCATCAAAAATTGACAAAAAGGGGCACATTTTTCTCCTTGCCCTTCCTTACTCCCAATGTGGACCTTGCAAACAGCAGGCAGATGTGTATCAATTCACTTCTCCATCACATGCACAGAAGGGAAGGCATGGAAATACACTGTGCAAGAGACACAAGGGACACCTGCCAAAAAAAGTCTTTATTTTTTAAATTTGATTTTAAAAATCCTAATGATTTTAATCTTTGATTTTAAAATGTCCATAATGCTGACTGCTGAGGTGTGCACCCCCTTCAGTTGAAAGAATCTGTCCCTCCATAACCCAGGAAATTTCCTTTTCAGCTTGTGCAGTATCATCAAACTCCTGCTGCTACTCTTGAGTGATACACTTCATAAACCCTCACCAGCTACTGTCTACATGTTACCAGAATTTTCTCCATGCTTAAGAAAGCAAGGAAGCTTGGAAAAAACTGTGAGGGGGCAAATACAACCTTCCATAGGAAGGATACACTTAAACCTCTAGGTGTGAGTGGTAACTCAGAGGTCAGTGGTGAAGGGTGGTCAGGGAGGTCATCTGGACCTCGGGTGGAGCCCTCCAGGAAGAAAAAGGATGGGAAAGTAGGTGCAGCAGCTTAATGTATGAGACAAAATAATGTTCAGTCTAGAAATAAAATACTTCCTTAAATTTATGTTTTAATCCTATTATTCTTTCTATCCCCACTCCTCAACCCTACTTTCCAGCCAAAAAAGCACTAGAGAACTCTTCCATTTAGCTAAGTGAGAGAAAGGTGGG
>VWZU01007622.1:1153347-1221933 GCA_013397095.1 Sterrhoptilus dennistouni | reverse complement strand
AGGTAAAAATGCTCAATATCATCAGCGTCAGTCAATTTCCAACACTAGTGTTTAGGAAAAAAAAAATACTACTCAAAAAGACATTCCTTTTAAGAAATTATTTCCAGAGATCACTGTCAGAATTACCAAATACTAAGGTTTCATTTATAATTGATTAGCATAGATCATCTCTTTCTATACCCACTGCAGACAATTAATTTTATATTATTAATCATTATAAACAAAAGGTGGCTATCAATTAGCATTGTGTTTTCTTCGAAAGATATATATATAGCTGATAATTATAAGGTATCAATACAACAAGGTCTCAATTGTAACTGTCAATTGCTTGCCCATTCATTAAAAAATCATTCCTGTGTTACTTGTGCATGACTATAAACCTGAACATAAAGTGGCACCTTATTGACTGACCTCCTGCCAATCCAACTGCCCAGCCTGCACTGGTAGAAAAAAATTACTGAAGATGTTTTCTGTGGCTAACTCAGGAAAATGTCTGGAAAAGTTAATATTGAGGTTGGCTTTTGTTTAACAAAAGCAAATAGAGATGTACTGCATTTCCCTAGTAACTACCCATCCTAATGCTTAGGGAAGAGGGAAAGATAATTTACCAGGTGTACACATAATCTTTGCTGAACTGCAAAAACACTGGAATGAAAAAAGGAAGCTGTTGAAATGCAAGGGAAAAAAAAACCAACCCACATGCAGGTAAAGAATCAAATAGCTCAGCTTGATAGTATGGGAGACCAACTAAGAGCCTGGATCAGTCAATTACTGCAGGGAGTAAAGTTCTCCTGGACTACATTCAAGCTGACCAAATGGCCTATGCTAGGTAGAAGTGCCTTACTTTCAGTACACCCAAATACTGTTTTTGGACTTGCCATTTAGTCAAGTGTACACTCATCATGGTAACTTCCACCTCATATGTACCCACAATACTTTAGATTTTATTTGCCACTTACTTCTGTAAATTCAAAATATCTTCAGGATCTTTGTCTTGACTGTTATCTAGTCTGTACTACTTTTGAATGTTTTTAAGTTTTAAATCAAATTTATTCCCATTAGACAGCATTTTTCAAACACTAAGCAAGTGAAACAAAGTGGCGCAGTTTATTGAGTTTTCCAATGAACCACGTAACAAGAATTCCAGGGAAAAAAATGTATCTAGCCACATGGGATACTCTTAGGAAGATACTTTATTTACTTTTACTATAAACCAATGTCAGGTTTTATTTTGCTGCTGTTTAAAATTTGTAAACATTTTAAAATGCCATGTTTAACAAATTGTCATGTAATTAAAAGCTATGGTTAAACATAGTCATGTGTGATACATCATTCTTGGTGTACCAAGCAACAAGTAATGTGAATTATCTGTCTTTATGCCCCAGTGCACTCAAGGAGACATCAAGCCCTAGGAGAAAGAGAGGGTTTGGTTCTATTCAATTTGTAAGTTGTATTCTTAGACAAGAAGAAAATTTTAAAAGCTGGCAAAATCAAGCGTTTCCCTTGCCCTCATCGCCTCAGCCCTTCAGAAAGGTTGAGGCTGGATGAGGTCCAAGCCATCCATGACCCAGCATTACTCCCACAAATGCCAGAGAACAGACATTTTAGAGCAGTGGAAAGTAAGAGCACTGGAGATGCTGATGGCTCTTCCACTGGGTTTTCTAATAACAGAAGACTTCAAAGACAGAGCACAAATTCTAAACAAGCACCCAAGTGCATTGGAAACAGCATTTGGCAGCTGAAGCTAGACAAATATCATAAGAATGATCTTGTGTAGCACAGACCTAACAGAACTGCAAGGCGCTGCAAGTTTAAGCAGTTGCACCAGAGGAGGTTTAGATTGGATATTAGGAAAATTTTCTTCACTGAAAGGGTGGTCAGGCACTGGAACAGGCTCCCCAGGGAAGTGGTTGAATCACCATCCCAGGAAGCATTCAAAAAATATGTAGATGTGGTGCTTAAGGATATGGTTTAGTGGTGGACTTGTGAGTGCTGGGTTAATGGTGGGATTACATGATCTTAGAGGTCTTTCCCAACCTTTACAATTCTCTTCTATGGAGGGAGATCCCTACACTTTATTTACATACACAAAGAAGGACTGTCCTGTAGGAAGCCAGACACCTTGCAGTTGGCACAGTACACAAATCATCAGATACCTACTTTGTGAGTGTTTGAGAATAACTTACTCTTATCAGTGAAGCAAAAGCAGTGACTGCAACCAGAGCTTCAAAGAGAAACAGAAAAGAAAATAGTAAAGTATAAATAAAAAAAGTAAAGGTAAGATACCAAACTTGGAATTACCCAACCTACCAGTCAGTCTTCAAGAGACATCAGAAAGGGAAAAATCAAAGCCAAACAAAACACTGTGACGCTGGGCAGTGGCTTGCCTAACTTAAATAAGCAAGTATTTGCTTGGAAGATGAACTCTCATCTATCCTTTAAATGCCTAGCAATGGAAACACTAGTTGGACAGAAGAAAGAACATTACTTAAACATACTCCTAAAAGCGGACTCAGAATGCTTTTCCTTTTTAAGCACACATTTGGAGAACAGACCATTCTGGTGAATCAGAACTTCTAAGCTAACCAAGTGGGGTGAAGGAACAGTTATTCGTGGAGAAACAAATTAGGAAACTAAAAGAGGAAGGGCATCTCCTCTTTGCAGAGTTTCACTTCAGACTGTAGTCCCATAACTACAGAGAAGAGATAAACCTTTTCCTCACTAATTGGGAAATGTCTCTTCCTCACAGTAGAAAAAATGCCAGACCATCTAGAACTCAGAGATTTAGGTCTGAAATGACACAGTGTGCATGATGGACACATACTTTTGTAAATAATGAAGTCCAGGATGAGAGGTTATCTATGAACACAAATGTCCTGCAAGACACTAGAAACAGTTGACAAGTCTGATACATTGCATTACAGCTAGAAGTTATTCGAAGATTTTCTTTTTTTTAGAGATATTGACACATGTAAGTTTCACATACACATTTCATGAAAAGTGTTTAATAACCAGGTCCCAAATAAAATTGCAAGAGCATAACTGAAGTTATGCTTTAGTTGCACCTATTTTTTTATTTAATATTACGTACACAAATTATACACCATGCTCACATATTTTATGAATGATATTAAATATTAAAAGCCTTAGAGGAAAAAAAGGCATAAGGCTTTTAATAAGAGGGAAGAGTCAAATGCTACTGAAAAATGTAATATTAAAGAAAACTATAAGGTAGCTGGGGTTTNGGGGGGGGTTGTGGGGGGTTTTTTGTTTTGTTTTGGTTTTGTTTTTGTTTTTTTAAAATGTGTTCATCCACTAGTGAGAGTAACTACTAACTTTGCTTGGCAAATGGTCCTAGGTAACTACCAGGAATCATTGCAAGAAGTGGAAGAGTTTTTCTCATTAGAAGGTAGAAAAACACAGGAAACCTGGAAATGACAATAAGGCAATTCCAGAACAGGTAACACCACTTTGGGGAACACTGCAATAGGCAAGACTTGAAATCAGACAACCCCCCTAACTCAAAGAGCCAGCTAAATAAGGCTTTAAAGCTTTCAGTGTTTGCTTCTTTCCCACTTCTAATTTAAGACACTTTATCAGCCCTATTGATTCCACCCATTGAACTGTGGATTTTGAGGTTGCAAAGAACAACAGAACTTTCCCGAGTGGAGTCCAGCCCCACATGAGAAGGGCGTGGTAGCTAACTTCAGCAGACATGACCTTTACAAAGCAGTATTATTCACCTCTGCTTGCGGGCACTTTGACACATTAGCACTTTGGGAGATCTCAAGGCAGTATTTTATCAGCAGGGCCCATCCAGGCATGATGTGCACTTTCACAGTGCATTAGCATATCCAGAGGAGGAACACTGCGGACTGCAATGGCCTTCCCTTGTACGACAGAGTTGAAGTGTGAAACAACATGACTGACATCCTCACTGCCATCCAGGAGCTCCTCTGCATATCCAAAATTCGTAAGCATGTAAAACCTAGTTTTGTACAGGGAAGGGACTGATTTCCAGAGCACCTCACCTGTTAGTACATTAACCTTTGACCTGCTCATAGTCTAATATTCCGAAGACTTCATCATCTTAACTTCTTCCTCCTTATGTTAAGAAAATACTGGTCTATATTCTACACACAAGTTGAATCCTGAAATTTAAAAAGAAATCAAATGTCTTTGACAACGTAAACAGAAACCTTGCTTCTCACCTTACATCTGTACTGACCAGAAGTAACCCCAATGAAATCTGCCAGCACAGGTATACAAAGGGAGGGAATCTGGTCCAAAGAGTAACATAACCCTCTGCACACAGACGCAACACAGCAGAAGAAAGAGCTGAGGAACTGATCTGACGTCACAGCCTGTAAGAGATTTCTCCTCCTTAATCAATGACCACTTTTGCACTCCGTGTCTCTGGTGGCCACTGAATCCCAGTCACCTGAGCAGGGGATTCCCGCAATGCAAAAATTCCCCGCATTGTTCAAATCACAAACAGCAACCCACAGTTACTCCAAACCACTTTATAGCACAAGAACTTTGGGTGTAAAACTAGACTCAGACCTAGCTCATTATTATTAAAAACATTTCAAGCTGCTTCAAAATACACCTTTCAAATCTTAGTAATGAAAAATTTGCCTTCTCTTCCCTGTTTTATTAAACACAGCAAATAAGCAGAAACTTGGGCTACAAGCCCTTGGCACTTCTGCCAATGTCTGCCTGCCTTCACCACTTTCTGAAACACACTGAAGGCATTCCTGAGGAAAGACTAGTTTTGACTTCACTGTCTTGCTTTTGTTAACTTCAAGACATAACATGGCTCACTGTTTCAAAAGGCAGGACAATAGGCATTCTTTAAAGTATTAGGATAAGAAATTTGGTTTAATGGTTACAATATTGAGACACACTCTTGTGGATTTGGATGTGACTTTTTCAGGAATATGCATTAATAGAAACCCAAGAGGTTCTTCTTAGATAATAGAGGCTAAAAAAGGCAGTAGAATTTCATCTTAAAAACAGAGGCAAACTGATTGTATCCCAAGTGTAACTGTGCTTCCCAAAGGATTTGCACCAAGAATTTACCTATTTAGTTTAACATTTTTATAACCAACCTTCCTATTATAAAATCTAACTTTTCTTAAAAGGCATTTATATCACAGTATGATACATTTCACTCAATTCTGCACTCAGAAAGAATCATGATTATATGATAAAATTTTGGCAAATGTTACATAGAGAAACCAACTTTAATCTGCATAAATCAATTTCAAAATAAATATTGCAAGCTAATGTTCCATTTTCTTTGTTTTGCATCTTTGTCTTTAGGCTTGAGCACTAAGTGATGAAGTTTATCTTTTACATAAGACATGCCACTAACACTAATCTACTCCCTCCCCAAAACATCAAAAAAAGGAGCTTTGGGTCATTGAGCCAAAAAATTAAATGCTGAAATGTACATCCAACAATGTTACCCTTCACAAGCAGATATCCTGTGGAGGAAAAAAGTCAAACAAATACAATCCGAATGTCTAGCCAAAAGAAAATATTCAGAAAAGAACAAGCTGAAATTCAGTTCCACTCTTCAGGAGGAAAGGTATCTTGTTACAGCTTCAAATCTTCCGTATCATCTGCTTAAGCACAGCTAGAACATGTGGAGAAAATTTATGGCATTTTATCATGGTTGGCTTGGGGGAAGGAAGAGGTTCCTCTGTGAGGTCAGGTGCAGAAAATTATTAGCTTTTTTCCTTCAGCTTTTCAACACACATTCTCTTCTACTGCTAACCAGGCAGTCATTTTGCCCACAGAAAACTGGCTGGCAAAAGCAGTACTAAATTAAGGTTAGTCCCCACTATAAAGTGGCTTCCACTTCAGTGAAAGGTACACTAGTTTCCCTTCAAACTGCAGTCCATATTTGAGCTGTAGGCTCGCACCTGATGAGCTTCAAGCACCAAATATACAACAAAGTGCTGTTGTCTAAAGAAAAACACAAAATACTTGTAATGGTACTGTGTTACTCTCTACTACTATTTCGCTTTACAGGCCTTCTCCTTAAGGGGCTGAGGGCAGACTGGGACACACAGGAGAAAGCCTAACCAAATAATTTAAAAATAAATTATTCTCCTAATCAAATTCATCATGATTTTATGAAAGAGAAAGAGACTGAATTTTAAAAATATGTATTTTCTAAAAGCTGTCTCTGCAGTGTTCTCAGTTCAGCAGTTATCCATCCAGCAACTCAAGTCAAAGCTCAAGGCAGCAAACTAAGAACAGGACATCACCAACCTCACAGGAAAACAGAACTGGAAAACATTTTGAGGAAACACTGGGGAAAAAATAACACTTACTAACTACAAACAAAACAGTAAGATCAACACAGCCACCATACAGTTCATCCTTTTCTAAGCCCAGTAGGGATTTAAGAGAATTTAAAAGAATTCCTTCATATTGAATTGGACAAAGCTGCGAGCAACTCCATTGTAGTTTGAAGTGGATTTAGGATAATTGCTCTCCAGAAAATTGATAGCTGGAATTGCTCTAAGCACAAAACCACAAGTGTCCTGTAGTCACTGAACAGGCAAAAGCTGAAAGACATCATATGACATTCCAGATAGTTACAGAGAAATAGAGGGAAAAATAAATACAAATTCTGGTAACTAAAATAAATATATCTAGGCCTGGAGTCATTAAAAGGATGCATTAATGAGAATATTTATAATATATTAAAATGACTTTCAAGTAATGCACTGAAGAAGACCAGAGAACAATAATCAAGGAACGATGAAAGAAAACACACATATACCCAGCATCATTTAAACAGTTACAGTAAATGAAATAAAATTTTGCTAGGCAATACTGCAAGATATGCTATCAAACTTACAGTTGTACTACCCACACTGGAATATTTTTAATCACTAGAAGAATAAATCCTGGGCACAACATAGGAAACGAGAAAGCAGAAGATTCAACATTTGAAATTAAAAAGAAATTATCATCCAGTCTATTTTCCTAATTAGTATTTCAGTACCTAATGCACTTAAGTTCAGGCTGGAGAAAAGCAATTCTCATTGCCTGCCCTCCAAAATAATCAGATCTGTACATTTCCTTTTCTTAGAATTCCCTTTTAAATAGAAATTCTTTGTGATATATTTCCCTAGTACATAGTAATATAGTAATGTGCTTGTATATAATCTGTCTTTGATCTACAAGTTTGACATGAATTCTTTAAATTAGAGTAGTATTTCAGGAAAAAAAGCAGCTTTGAAAGACTCATCATTTTCCCAAGAATTTCAACAGGTACAAACTTTGGACCTCACGATTAACACGACCAAACTTCAGCTGCATTAAGATGAAATCCAAACGTAGTATTTCACATTCCATTAAGAAGATGGAAAGCAAGAAGGACCACTAGAAACAATCCTCTGCATGCTTGAAAGCCACCCCACCACCACTACCAATCTCCTTTGGTCCCATTACTGCCAAAACAGCTACACCCCCACCACAAAATCTCAGCCAGATTGATCTCAGTTTATTAGAATTTTTCAGAGATCTTTGGCAGCAGACTGTCAAAGCTTATACAAATACTTTAATTTTCCAAAAGTAAAGGAAAATTAAAACATATCTCTGGCAATTAAGAAACAGTTCAATATAAAATATTAATGCACCTTCAAACACTGATTATTAGAATTCTTTTTTGTAAGTGCTTTGAAATTTGAAGTTCATTTTGTACTAAATGTGCTTATTTCAGTTTAAGCAAGATGACTGATTATAAGCCAGCAACTGAAAAATTAAATGAAACTAAACAAAAAATTGTATTAATTTTTTTTAGTCCTGTATTTTGAGTGCATCTCTCTCTCTTTAACTTAATCCTCAATATTATAATAAGAAATTTTAGAACAAAGACCTTATGCTGAAACACAAGTTCTTCATCTTCCATGGCTGCTCCTCGGTGTCTCATTTTTATAAATACTGTTAATGTCACACACTGGCAATGCATGGCAAAGGCTGCTATTATAGCCTGGAACAGTTCACCAGTAAATGCAAGCCCAGTGAGCTCCCAAAAACTGCCCAGCAGCTACAGTTTAATAAAGCAAGAGTCATGCCCTGATGACCAAGGCTGCACTTAAGAAACAGTAAAACAGATGAGCAAGAGTTTATCTGAGTTTTGAGTTAAGGGGGAAAAAAACCCAAACCTTTCTTTTGAAAAGCTAGTAAGTCTAAAGCACAAATAAAAACTAGAAAGTTGGCAACAGAGTAAGTTTTTATAGCAGAAGTGTAGAATTAAAGCAAGAGCATTCAAATTTACCTACATCTAAAAGAGCCTCCTCAGAACCATGAAAACTCTATCAAGTGATAATTTGTTGAGTGTGCTTTAGCACTGCAATTTGTATTTAATTACAGTTCCACAGTTATTCCTTATTTAAGCTGTAATGCTCTCCAGGCAGAATGCATCTCACAAGGTTTATTGCATACCAAGAAGAGAAAACCTTGCTTCTTCAATCACCAGAAGGACAGCAAAATTTCCCATGTAGTCACTACTACATTACAGAAATGGCATTTTTAAATATTACTTTCATATACTTTGAAATTCATACATCAACTGAAATCAATGAAGATTTAATCAAAAGTTAATTTGCATCTAGAGTCTAAGCCTGCAATACTAATTTAATATCACTGAAAATGTGATCAATTTCATAGGTGATAAACAAGAGGGCAAAGGGTAATATTATCATAAAAACAGGGCAACTGCCATATTCAATCCTTTGGGATTCCTTAGATCCTGCTGTACTAGACACTTACATTCTTATTAAATCAAGAACTTCAGACAAACTGTATGTTTCAGAAACCAATCAAGGCCCATCTGTCTGCACATGTATAAAAAAACTTTTCCCACTTCACTGATCTGTGTCTTAGGCCTTGAAGCACAAGATTTTTTGCCTCTGCCAATGAAAACTCTTGGATTTTTGCAGTAGTTGGCATTAATCTTAGTATTTCCTACTCCAATGACATCTCTTGTTTGTTAGTGAGAAGAACATGATCCACACAGCAGCACATATGAGGTATGGAAGGTACACAGTGTTCACACAAATGCATTCAACTGATGAGCTGCCCAAAAATTAAACAACTATTAACAATGAGGAAAAGTTCCAAGTTCAGAAAAATCTCAAATTACATTTTCCAGTTCTGCAAGACTGCAATTTCTTCCAAATAACAAAAAATGCTAATGAATATGCACCAAACTGAATTTAACACAAAACCACCACTCTGAACTTAGGAAGTGAAATGCATCTTCAGTAATACAGAGAGAAACACACAGAGAAAACCAAGAAAAAATAGGGAAAGTATAAGGTCTCCTAACAACACAGTAGAAATATTCCCTGTTCCTTCATCACATTTCCCTTACAAGACCACATCAGTCCTTCCTGCTCTAAACCAAACCCTATTTCAAAGCAAACTTTTCTATCATTAGGCTGTCATCAGTCAAGCTGTGCTCTGCTACAAAGAGTAGTGTGTTTTAAAAAAAAATTGAAGCCAAAATACCAGATCCTGTGAATTTTCCTTAGAAAGGAGATCAAACTCATGAGGTCTTAACAAAGCCACATCGCCAAATAAAATAAAACCTAAAACAGGTAGAAGAAACAACTAGTTTATGAAACACTAATAAATTACTAAAAGCACACTAAGTGCAGACCTGTGTCTGGAAATAGTTGCCAGCCACAGGATTTCCATTTTGTACTGAAGTTCAAAACAGAACTTCCCCGATCTGTGTGCCAAGTTGTAGAAGAAAACCAGAAAGCTTTGGTTGTCTCTGATACACATGTGCCATAACTAAAAATTTATGCTGCTAAAATATCACAGATGCCAAAATAAAGTTGTTTCTCGTGTGTAGGCAGTAAGGGTCTAAGTCATGTCAATACCTCTACCCACCTACATCTGGGAGACCTCTTAGCATTCCTAGAGGAGATGCCATCATGCCCAACATTCAGGCTATATGGATGGCCTTTGACAAGTCTAACCACTGTGTTGACTGTATGGTTGAGGAGCTGTAAAATGAGGTCAAATTTAAAGGTAAACAGGAGATTTATTATTCTTTCATATTTAAAGTTGGGGTTTTTTGGGCTTTTTAACTGAAGTCTTTGTAAGATTTTCCTGTTAAACCTCGAAAATTTCACTGCTCTACAACACTGCTGATCCACTGTGGACCACTGGGTATCAGAAATCTTTTGTCATGTTTTGGATATTGGCTTTCCTCAGGTGTGCAAACACATGTTCTTCTGATTTAGCTTAGACAAAAAGGCAGACCAGCTTGCAAGAGTGAAGGAGTCTAAGTGGTGCTGACTTTTTCACATTTCAAATGCAAATTATTTATTCAACTACACAATAGCAAGTCATTAAAAAAAAACTCTCTAAAACACATTCCCACAGCTAACCTCTTGCAAGTACAGAATGAAGCAACCAAATAAAAATGCTACCTAAAAAAGTTATTTTTTTAGTACTTAAGGCAAGTAAATTAAAGTTTATACAAGTTCATTTGCATAATAAAATATAAAACCAGTATTAAACACCAATAGCTTCTTCTAAAATGTCTTGATGCCTCTTCTTCTGATTTGATGAACATTATACAAATACATGCACACAATTCTAAATCAGTTATAAAGTCTTGAACACTTTTTCCATCAGAATAGTCTCCATAATTGTGATAAACTATAAAGACAACATTTAAGAAGCAATGTTAATACATGCAGAAACTGTGCTAATCTATATTTCCTAAGCTTTTATATTAAGATTTGACCTAAAACTTACATCAATTAAGACAGTAGATATTCAAATGCTTATTATAAACAACAAAAACAGCATCATGTCCAGAATTTTGGAAAGAAAACAGAAATTATCATTATGTAGGAGAGACAACCTGGCTGTGGTACTGTAAGACATATCTTCAATAAAGAAGAACTGGAACATCCCAAGTTATCACAGTCCATCTGAAAATACTACAGAGCCATTGCTTTGTAAGCAAATAAACTGCATTTCCAAAGACAGAACAAAAACTACACAAACTTTGCCAGAAGTTATTAAATGACAACACAATATAGAGAGTTAGTCAAGCTTCATGACATCATGACATCATGAATCTTCAGTATTTTGTCCCTTGCTGCTTTTACTCTCCCCAAAACCAAACTGAAAAATGTGTGGATATGAATGAATAATTCACATTTTCATATGTATTACCTGAGGACCAAATATTCAAGAGAGCCTCCAATTTGCTGGCTCAACTGCAGGAAATGTCTTTTTCAGCCACACATATTCAAATCACTGCTTTCTTTAAAAACATTAATAGAAGTCTCAATGCATCTTAAGACCTTTACACAAAAACATACAAGCTGACAGCAGTAGCAAAAATACCAGAGGTATGGCTGGTATTAGAAATATGGATGTGAACTCGATTTTTCAAGAAGATCCTTCATTAAGAGCCAATTTCAGTTTTGCAATCCAGCAGGGAACATCATACTTCATACCAAATTCAGGAGATAAGCTCTGCAATACAGCTGAACAACATTTGTCTTCTGTAATCATGATGCCCTGCGCTTTTAAGAGTTACACTAATTAAACCAGAAAAGGTCACACAACTGAAAATGTTCATGGTTAAGGAAAGACTACATAACAAAATCTTTCCTGTCTATCACTAATCTTCCATACACAATAACTGCCACTTTGATAAAGTGTCTCTGTCAGCCTGCTTGTGATTATACACAAGAAGCTTCAGCCTTTGTCCACTGGAAGAGTTCATGAGCTTTTTCTTGCAAACCTCAGTGAGATAGAGCCACAAAAGAGAGGAAGAGGAAGCAAAACCCTCATGATTACCCTGTCATCTGTTCAGGAAACAACTTCTTTGTAGTTTAAGAACTTCAGATTTAACTTAAGGATTTTAGAATTGAAATTCCAGAATAAAAATATGTCTATATTTATACAGATAGGAAAAAGAGGAGGCAGAAAAAACCAACTTGGTTCTAATCCCAATCTTTGAAGATTAGCTGCAATGTGATCTGCATTTCTTATGTCTCTCTTTCCTCATGGGTTATCTGAAAACATTGTTATTCTTCTAGTTTTTGAAACCTTAAGACCCTCTTTAAAGGGTCCACTCCTTCCTCATCCCATATAGCACCTTGAAAAAAATGGGACCAGAAAGCATTAATTATGTCTTCAGACTCTGATAACAGCCAGTGAAAATGCCCTTAAAATGCTTTTGCATTTACAGATAAATGGTGAGAAAATGATCTGTCTTTAGTTTAGTTAGCAATTTGAAAAAATGTTGAGGTTGAGCCCTATGTTCTGAAGTCCTTCCTGAATCTGAATAATCCTCCAGGCACAACCTAGAAAGCTGCTGCCTCTCTGAATCTCTTCTTCTCCAAACTTTTCTTATTATGTATAGAAAACTATCTTCCCCAATAGCCTGCTTTTTCTCAGGTATTTAATTGATGATTTGAAAGAAAGAAAAGGATAAGGAGAAAAAGGTTCCTACTCTTCACATCACAGTGACTGCACAGGATCAGGAGGAAAGCCTGCATTGCAGCCATAATTCTATCAAACCTTTGGGCCTTTCAAAGGCTGCAGTAATGCCTTCCTATTGCTGGAGGAGGTGAAAAAAGATTAAAATCACACAATCTAACCAGTCTGAGAACAGTGGGCTTAGGAGTTAAGTGTTCATCCAGCAAAGACGCTGACAGAGCACGGGAAAACAAAATGCTTTCAGAACCTTTCACAATCTATTTCTGGATCAAGTTCTCAGCTTCATATGGTTTTCTGCCACTTTGAACTACACTTTAGTGTAGCCACCTCTTCAAACAGTATCCAGTAGAGCAGACACAACGAAATACTACAGAAAGTACCAAAAAAATACCCACAACTACCAACTACATATGAACCCAAGTATATGTGTTGTTGCCATTCAGCCCAGACTCAGGAAGTTCTTCCCAGGGAAACAAACTGTAACTTAAACAACTCTTACCTGCTGCACAACATAAAAAGGAAACCCCAACAATCTAGCATCTTGTGTAAGGAAACCATGTCCTCAAGTGGAGGAACTAACATACATATATCAGAATACACTAGAAATCTCCAATAAACTCATTTCTAATGCAGCCATGCCATAGGTCTCTTTCAACAAAACCCAACAATCAGAATACAGCTACATTCATTTCCCTTCTCATGTGCAGGCTTTCAGAATATATTCCTCTTTCATCCCAGTTCTCCTCTCTTCCTTTTTCCATTAGGACACTACAGATTGCAAAGGCTAAGAGGAAGCATGCCTGAGCCAAAAGAATTTTCAGTCTAACGAAAACTGGTACAAAATGAACTTCAGAACTGCAAGTTAAGAGGAAGTTGGTCAAATTCAGTGTTCAGAAAATAGAGCATAAGCTTTTCTGTGGGAAAGCTTCTCCATAGTAACTAAAACTGCAATCTGAGCATTGACTCCCTGTCAAAAATACCCTCAACATAAAAACAAAGTACAAAAGCCTCTCAAAAGCGAGAGATTTCAATGACCCAAAAAAGAGGACAAGAGGAGAATCCTCTAAGCATATGTAACTTCTCTGCCGCTGATCTATTTTACTAGTAAAAATGACAGGAAAAAATGTAACAAAAATGTAACAAAGATTAAACAGCTATTTAACATGTAGCAGGTAACATTATTCTGGCAATTAGTAAATTGGTGGTAGTACTTCTCTAGCAAGAGATAGGATCAATGCAGCTGACTCAAGCACCAAAAGTAGGGATCAGAGAACTGTTCATCCCTTAAAACTGCTCAGCTTTAAAAATTGGTCTGCATTTTTTCATGCCAAGTCTCTGCCTTCTCTTAATTTTTAAAGGATTTTTATTTCAGTCAGAACAACTCAATTGTTTCACAAAAGAAGAGAAAAAAATATCTTGTTTAGTCCTTGCTAAAAAGACAGACTTTATAAGCAAAGTTTCAAAGACTGGTGTTTCCAAGAAAGGGTCTGGGGTAGTTTTGGATAAAGAAAATACCTTCTGTGATCCTCAGGATAATTTCTAAATACATCTCACACATCTTTCAAAAGATACAGATTGCTTCTATCCTTTAAAATGCAGCTAGAGTTTTGCAGCTGAGGTCCCAAAAGGGTCTGATCTGAGCATTCCTTCTTTCCCACCCCACAGGGAAGAACCCCACGGAAACACCACAGAAAGCAAAGCAGTCCAAGGAAGCAGTCATTGGCACAACTACAGCTGACTCCTGTAAGCATCAAGACAAGGTACCATCAGAACTTAAATTTTTTGCAAAATATACATAGTAAGGAATCAGCTTTTAAAAAGAAGGGAGTGTTTCTAACACTGGAGACCAAAATTCTAGTTAAATAATATTTCAAAGATTTACGTCTGCAGACAGTTTCAGGCACTAAATTGTTGCACCCTGATAAAGTGTACCTCTCCCAATAGAGATCACATTGTGCTTTGAGGTTTTCCTTAGGATTCACAGCACAAAAGAAACACCACACACACGCCAGTCACCAGCCACCACAGGAATAAGAGGCACAGTCACTACCATTAACCTGGCACATCCTACAGAACACTCCACTGTAACAAGGACGCTAGGGAGTGAAGACTTACCGCACCTCCAACTTGCCTTTGCCTCCCTTCTGTAGGGAGGCAATGAGCATGAAAAAACCAGGTACTGTCATTTTCCCTACCATAAAAACCACAGTAAGAAGCATAGTAAATGATAGGGACAAATGAACTATGGCCAAGAACACTCCATTAAGTCAGCACTCTGAAAGTCTCATGGTTTCTCTTCACTTAATACTTTGTACATTACACCAAGTTTCCCTAATAACATGCAGCTTAGATTCCTGCATTTCCAAGGGTCTATTAAATTAGCATAGGTAAATATGAACATTTTCATATGGAATTAAAGACAGATGTTCAGAATTGCAAGTGAAAAAAAAATAACATCTGACCCTGTATTTAAAAGACAAGGAATAATAATCGTGATTCATTAATATCACTGAAAAATAAATTAGATGGTGATAAATTAGGTATCTCCTGAACCATCAGGAATTTTCATCCAAAATGTTGGGGGATAATGTGGAAGTTATTTCCATTTATTATGAAATTGAAAACAAACAAACAAACAAACAAACAAAAAAAGAAAATAAAATAAAATAAAAAAATAAAGAAAAAAGAAAAACCACACCACAGCCTACTGTATTTTTCCCAAGGTCATTAAATACAATCTTGAAACAACTATCCAGTCTTCAAAGAATTTCTCTACCCTATCTGAAACCAGGACAGAAACTTTCCTATTTTTTCTTGAAGTAATTCTTGCAACTGATTTCACTTGAACACCCCCTAACTGAAAACATTAGTGGAGCCAAGAAGAAAATGTGATGCAGCATAAAATCATGCAAAATCAATTAAATTTATATAATTGTCAATACATCCAATTTTTTGAACAATAATCTCCCCCATATCAAGAAACTACAATATAAATTCTTGATTAATTCTCCTTAAAAATCCGTGATCTTTTCCTGCTCTGCACAATTTGTAATAAATTATCCTCAGCTTCAAAATAGCTTATTCCTGTGAGACTGGTTTCAGTTTCAGGATTGCAACTGCATGGTAACTGCTTCTCCTTCTCTGGTTTTCCATTTCTAAACGTAGGCTTTGATCCCCTTGGTCTTGCTGGTAGAGCAGTCGCCTCACACACAGTCTCTCTTTGAAGCCTTCCAACAGTGCCAAGAAAGAAGCAGGCTATGGCAGCAGGCTCAGTATTCTCTGGTTATGCAACAGATTAGATCATTATCAACAAAACTGGATGCCTCCAGCAGAGAACAGAAATGGGGAATTTGAGAGCAAGTTTCTCTTTACTTTTTTGAATTAAGGGTGGCTGCTTGGTTAGTTTGAAAGGAGGAAAAATTACCTGCAATTATGGGCTGGTCATATCAGAAAGGATTACACGTCAGTGAAAAGCCCCATAATAAATATTATTGTCACATTTATCCCTCAGCTTTTCTCCTTCCTTGGCACAAAAGTTTTCCCATTCATTGTGTAAGGCAAAAGAAATATTTGGCTCAAACTAATGCTAGTAATTTAAAAAGTCTGATTTAGCCACACGGATTTCATTTTCCATAGATGGGTGACCATGTGCCAACAGGATGCAGGAGAGAAGTCTGGATTCTCATATATCTGCAGAGAGAATCTGCTTCTTACCTACAGTATATTCATTTGCCCACAGCCTGTGCATGTGGATATCCTACACATCTGTCACATTACTGTCTTCTCTAGCCTGTTTTTAACTTTTGAATCAATTAAAGATATTTCAGTTCAGAAGTCCACATCAGTTAAAGGATAAAGTACTTACTGACTAGGCATGGAGTGATAGGGATTTTGAGTCTTCATATGCAACATAAAAATACATACTTTAATTTCTTAAGGGAATGCCATGAATAACTTCATCTTACAGATAATTTGGGGAAGAAGTGCTACACTGACTGCATGAAACAAATCCCCTGAGTCAAGTTCTGACAATGAATGTATAGTGAGGAGGAGAGATTATAGAATATTGAACAGATTAAACAATTTACTGTTTGTATGTAAGAATTCAGTCACTGAGGTTTACAAATGCACGTAAATAAAACCAAAAGGCTTTGAGAATCCTAACAAAAACTTTTATAGCTCCTACAAAAGACATTAAGAGTTCTAGATACTGGTTATAGGAAAAAAGTAAGTAGAAAACAGTTTAATATAGAAAAAACTATATGATTGTTCTTAATAAGAGAGAATATTCTTGTAGTATTTCAATGTGTTAATTCTATATTATTATAAACTTGTAAACTTAGAAAGCACTACAGAAGCTGAGTTTTGCTTTTCAAGTTCCCACAAAATTAGCACTAAAAGTATTGTGCATCTGGTTATATTACAGGATGAATGTAACACTAAAAAATAACTTTACCCAATAAAAGAAGGATTATGAAGAACAGCAGAAGTTGCATGACCAGTGTAATTTGTGTACAAATGCGTATCATCACAAGATCATCAGTAGCTTAAAGAAAATCCAGAAATCAGAAGCTCTGTGTTTTGGGCTTTGTTTGCAGGACATACTTCCCAGACATGAGCTTACTCTTTTTTCTTTTTCTTTTAAATATTTCTTATACATCTGGAAAATATTAGGTCAAAGAAATTATGAGCATAATAATGAGCTCTTAGTACTCACTTGCTACTGCCCTTGTTTGATATTATCCCAGAAGAATCAGAAAACGGTGTCCCCCTGTCTCTCTTAAGCAATCATGCAATACTTTATTGTATGACATGACTCTTTAGAAGCACAGATCTAAATAAAATCAGGTGTTTAGCTGGACTGCCTTCATCTCTATCCCACAGTCAGTAATAATTAAAAACTACATATGAAAAAACTAACTGGCATTCCCCCCAAATCATGACAGAAGAAAAATCACTGATGAGTCAAGCTAGTCTGTAAGCGAGACACAAAGTATGATTCATAAGTCATTGCTTCAGGTCTAATTCTCAAGAGAGAAAAAGCTCCATCAATAACATAAAACAGAAACTCAAACTCTCATTAGAAAAACATAACATTAAATTCATTGTGTCTTTTCATTCTGAATATTTCTGTTATGTGTGCACATCAAAAGGGTTTGAAGCCACAACCAGTAACCTTCAGCAGCTCCTGCAGGCAGTGAAATCTTGCAGAGGACACTGAGTGTGCCAGGCCACATTCCTGAGTTGTCTTCTACACAGCTGCAGGGCACAAGCTGTGTCCACCACTGGGGCAAAGTGAATGGGACCTTTCTGACTGAAACCACAACAGAAGACTAATTATGGCTCAAGTCAGTCATTGCCAGCATCAAATTTATCAAAGCAGATGAGATTCAGTAAAGCTGCTTAATTTGCCTTTTTTTCCCCAAATGTAATATTTAGGTAAACTGGACTACAACACTAAAAAAAGGAGATGAGTCCAATGAGATGATGGCAGAGGAACCAAGAGGAACAAGAAGGACCACCACTACTTTCAGACAACAGATCAGATACTAAGCACTATGTCAAAATTACCTCTGGGCTACAGCTTTTGTAGCAAATTGGGTTTTCAAGGGCATTCCCCCTCCACTGCAACTGTATGTTTATCTCACGTCTTTCTTTCAGCCCACACTCAAAAACAGAGGCCTTGTGCAGTAATTTCATTTTAGACCCAAAGGACATTTACAACAAGAATATTTTTAATACATAAAGTATAGTAGAATATACACAGAAGTCTAAACCAATAAAGATAAATAAATAAATAAATAAATAAAAATTTAAAGAAAACACAACACCAAACAGGGAGCCTTTTTTATTAAGAAAGCAATAATATAGTAAAGGGATCTGTAAAAATCCTCTTTCAAAACCCTGTATCACCTTGCTGTTCACTCACATCTTTCAAGCTGACCACTGAAAGAAATATAAAGTAATATTCATTTTCCCACATGTTCATGGCAGTCCAAATGACAGCTCTGACACTGGAGACAGACTGGCAAAATATTTTATTTATCTTTAACCTCAGCTATGAAAAATGGGAGAAATAAAAATAAAAAAAAATGTCATGCTGCTATTGGACATTTCACAATTTAACCATACATCATACCTGTACTGCAAAAACCATGCAACAAGACTAAACTTCTAAAATGCAGCTGGATTTAAATGTATGCTGCTTTCTCTGTACTGTCAGCTAGCAGGCCTTTAAAGGAAGATTATCAAAGGCACTCCAGTCACCGTGATGTGAAGACAAAATAAGTGAGCATGACCTTGAGTTCTCCCTTTATGTTTCATGGCATTTTTTCATAAGTATTTTTAAATCATCCAAACAGTAAGTACTAATATGGATACTACTGAATACACATGCTTTTGAATAGGATGATGAAAATTACTTGAATGAATGTCTTTTGGCTTATGTGCTCATTTACATTCCCCTCAGGAATAATATATTAGCAATGTCACTGCTATGAACAAGTAGGTGACATATCAATAACTATCATCTATTAATAAATACTTTACTCATTCCATGAGGTTAATCTTCATATGCACCCATGAGGCAGGGAATTATAGTCACTATTTCCCCTGGGGACGCTAAAGTCATGTTACAGACTGTCCTAGTCCATGCAGTGATTCAGGTGTCAAAGCCATAAGTAACAAACTGTCAGAGACCCTGCCTCCTAATCCTACATGCTAATCACTGAATTTTGCCCATCTGATGAAGGAAACTATAAGAATCATGCTGTCTAATCATAACCGAAATGTAAAATTGACATTTATTAAAAGCTGTTAGAAGCATAAAGATAAATTTGCCATTAAAAGAGGAAATTTATCAGCTGGTCTCTCCTATGCCTTCCAAGGACATGTGCGTGATAACTGCTACAGAGTTATTGCTCCCTCATTAACACAGACCTTTTTTTGGAATAAACATCTTTTATAAGGAACTTGAGAATCTTTTCTCTGTCTAAATTTATTGACTTCTCCTTACCTGGCTCCTAGTCCTCAAATACTGCCTGGAATGTGAAGAGAATGCTTATGATATGAGATACTGCTACTGTTGCCAAGAAAAGCAGGAGAACGGAGTTTAAAAAAAAGAGAAACATTTTGCTGCACAACACAAATTCACTGCTCATTTCCCTAGTTTGTTTCTAATAAAATTAATAAAGCAGTGAGTAGGTAGCCACTCCCCTACTTCTACAAGAGTGCAGTGATTGCCTTTAAAAGGGAAAACTCATGTGGTACTCACAAGCTGCAAGAGCATTACAAAAGTAAGATTCTATCCATATGTTAAATGTTTATTTCCAGCACATCTGTCTTAGCTCAGTAAATGTTTTTAAACTTACCAGGACACTGACCTGTAGAACTCCTTTTAAAATTAGTAGAAACTGTATGAACAAACCCCTTAACAAGCATTCCGATCTCTTCCCATTAGTTAAAAGAAAAATTAGGTTACAAATCTTGCAAGATTTCAAGGCATCCGGAATGTCACTAGTCCAAACCCCTCCGTGACATCTACCTTTAATGTGTACAGCAATGCATTTCTGCTACCACCCAGAATCCAGGAGGTGAGAATGTGAGAAAGAGTGAAGTTCTAATGAATTGTTAAAAATCGGTCGGGAGCTCAGCATGGAAATTTGAATGGGTTCAAGGGTTTGTGAAGATTTCTTCAACTCAATTGTCATCTGCTTGCTCGTGCTGAATGTACTGATGAGGAAATCCTCAGAGCATGCAGCAGCAGCAGCAGCAGCAGCCCACTGCAGGGACGTATGTCATTGGGAATGTTCCAAAAAAAAACTTTCGTTCCTGAAGAGTTCTTTCCTTTCCACAAGTTCCTTAACATAAAAGGAAATTAATGTGACAGGTTCTGGTAAGCACAGGCAATGCCCCTTTTCTGTATCACCTCACCCAAGAACACCCATTTGCTCATTTCTCAGCTGACTGACGACCAGCTTCTTCTAGTACCGCTGTTTCCTCCTATAGGGAACACTCATTTCCACTGCTGCTCTAACAATTAGAAGACAACACTAATCACTGCAAGTACTACAGGCCTATATACCTCATCACACACACATACCAAACACTGCTCGTTTCTACCATGAATTTCCAGCTTCAAGAGGAGTAGACAGATCAATCTTCACAAAGTCTTGAACACAGTTCTCAGCATATTCTTCCATAAGAGCTGGGCCAATACAAGCAAACGGAAGGGATTGGATTACCAGTGGAATCATATAAGTTATGAAAACCATACAAGCAAATGTCAGTCTTGAAACAAAACACTAACTTAACTGTCCTCCCGTGTAGGCAAAAAAGCAACAAGTAACATAGTCCTTGATGAAAAACACTCCTTGTAAGCCTGAAAGCAAGACTAAACTGAAAATGCAGGATTAAGCACTTCACCTTGTTTTGTGGGGAGTTTCACTGAGCACAACAGGAATATTCCTGTGTGCTTTATGCAAGGGTGTTTACAGGACAAGACTGAATTGCTGAGCCATTATTTTACTTGTGGCTCAGGAATCATTCCAAAGCAAACATGAGATGGAATACAGCAGCTTTTTTTTTTCAAAATTAATCCAATTCATAATAAATTTTAAGCAATAAAATTTTGAATTTCATTGAGGTCACCAAAGTTCAGCTTTAGCCCTTCAATCAATCATCAAGATTAATTACTGCCTCACTATTATTCAGTATTGACAGACAAGTAACCTTAAAGTCACTGTCACACAGCTCCAGAGCTAAATACTGCTTCCAAAAGTAAATATTTCCAGAATGAAAACAAAATCCTGTATATTGCTGATAGTAGAAATAAGCAAACAATACAGGAAGTCCATGCTTTTCTGTTCTAAATACAACATTTTTCCATAAAGGGATATGTCTGCTCATATGTGAGGAAAAGGAGAATGAAAGTAGAGGTCCCTTACTTTATTTCCACTGGGTACCACATGGTGGTAGCCAATCCAGGGTATACAACAAAATGAGATCCAACAAATCTACAGCGAATGTTCTGGAATCTCACATTTATTCCCCTATCTCAGGAGTCAAAATTATTTTTATCTTCTAAACAAAAAGCTATTCTATGTTTATGAGTGTGCACAACATTTAAGACTGTGGCTCCTCATCTTTTAAATTCCTGCTTTGAAACTATCTCCTAAAATTTTCAATTTTACTTCTTGCTATGAAGACAAACAATTTCTCTTATGTCAATGTCAATAGGATGGGATTTGATATGACTTACCCCAAAAGCAAGCCAAGCACAAAAATATATATAATATTTAGAAGATGCATGTGTTCATGGTGCTTTACCATCTCTTCATTTTTGAGAAATTCTGAAATTTGAGCCATCCACTCTAAGAAAAGAAACAACCTCTAACAACAAGAATTTAACCTACCCAAAATCCTCTTTAAGGGTCTCCAGAGGACCAGGACAACCCAGCATTTCATGGCACAGGCTTCAAACCACTGAAGCAAGCACAAGCTCGATTGGAAGAGTTAAATAAAGCAGCTAAAATTCAGCAGCATTGTGAGCTATTCCAGACTACAGTTACTGTAACCTACACTGGGTGTCCTCTGCATAAGCACCAGTGTGACTTTGTGGACTGCTGAGACTCAGTCTGTTGCAACTGGCATAAGTTGCCACAGGCGAGTAATCACAAGAAACTGACCTTGGCAAAAGCACATTTTACACTTCACTGCTGTTCAACTGTGTTATACTAAAGAGAGAGCAAGTGAGCACAAGCTGAAGGGGGAGGGAGAGAGAACAAAGGGGGATAGACAGCATAAAAGTGAACGTAGCCATTTTCAGCTTTACCTGCTTTTAAGACTTTAAGAGAGGTACATCACAACCTACACAGTTACATCAATTCTGCATGGTATCATTTTTAAACCATCAGAGTCTGAGGAGATTTTTTTGGGGAGGAGGAGAAAGAAAGGAGAATAAGTACTAAATTAGAAATTAATATCTAAAAAAAAATTCTCCCAAAAAGGAGGAGGGAAGTATCAAAGACAATTACAACTTCACATTTTCCTACCACTGGATTAATGCATAAATGAGGATTTTTAAATTTTTCTTTCCTCCTGTCTGGCTACACCTGTTGAGAGTACATTTTTGAATCAACTGCAGATAATGAAGCCTAAATGGATTCCATGAGGTGTGCAGCAAGATGTCTTAGTCCTAATTTTTAGTATTTCAGCTCAACTTCAGCTCCCAACAGCCCAGCAGCAATTTGCAGGAACTGGTATGGTAAAATCCCCACCGCTGCACATACAGTTGTGTCTGGCTTTTCTCAACTATCTTTGGTCTCTGATGGTTTGAATCAGTTATTTCCTGTAAAATAATTTTCTTAGTTTCTGCATTACTTTTCTTTGGTATTGATTACTGCATCTCCAAAGAAACAGGACCTGGCAGAGCAAGATGGCACAGGATCCCATCATTAGTGCTAACCCACATCCTGCCCAAATTTTACAGCAGTTTAACCCAAGGCTCTAACCTTGAGGGTATGCTGGGTTTCCAGGACATTTGCTGGTTGAAGCAAAACATGCGGAAGCTTTGTGCAAGTTCCAAAATAGCCAATCACTCTCCACTTGGGAAGTGTACAAGGTATGCGAGTCTAGACAAAATAAAATGAGACCACATGCATTTTGTATCTGCTTCCTTACCACTCTTAGGTCAGTGACCTAAGGACTTGATGCAGCTTCTCTTCAAGCAGATCTTGAAGTCTGCTGTTCTCCTGCGTAGACAGTTTCTCTATTCCTCATCTGGTTCCATAAATAACTCAAAACCCTGCAACAAAAGCCAGCCTTTGCTCCTCTCAAACACACAAACCCTTCACATCTCTGTCTTCACAAAGTCTCCATTCCCCTGTTAAAGCTCCTTGTGCTCCATTTCAGTCCTCTAAATGTCATTACGACCAGTAAGCAGAAGTGGCTTTTTTTGGACACAGCCATGTTGTTCCCTTGAACCATTCCCATCTGACAGAGCCTCGTCATGGTACAATGACCTCCCCTGTCACTGGCCAGGGAGACACAAGACTCAGCCCTGACAGCAGATGGCTGATTCACACACACCGACGCTCAGAGACTCAACAATGATATGATCACGCTTAGCCTATAAATTATGAAAACAGCAATTCTATGAAGCATGACCTAAAATTTCAAGGGACTGAAGTATTTCCAAGTCTGAACTTCAGATGTGGGTCAAAAAGGTGTCAGCTGTGGATCTGAAGAATTTTAATCATCTCATCAGACTGTAGCTCTCTCTCACACACAAACACGATGTTTGCAAGGCCCACAGGCATGCTTCCTGACACTGAGGTAGGACTCTGTCACAGAGGGCTGGATGGGCCACAGAAATGCTCACTGCTTCTGAGAAGTGTGTGAGAAACTCCTGCAGGGTCTAGACAGAGAATAAATTTATGTCTGTCACATTTTTCTGACTGCACTTGGGCACAAAACAGACTTATTAAAAATTTTATTTACTAAGTCCTATAGTAATTAGTTATACTAGATAGAAAAACATAAAATGGAAAGCGCATGGTATTTCTGCAACAACTTCTGTGGGCCCTTAGGCTTGGCTACCTATGGTCAGCATTTCTCACGACGACACACAGTAAAAGAAAGAAAAGATTAACAACAAACAAACAAACCTGAAGGGTACTCCTATCCACAGGAAGAGCAAATCTTTGTTTATACTAGACCAAAAATAATCAGATATTTATATTACACAAGAGCACTCTCAGCTGAATGTAAGGATTTGATGTGTCTTACTTCTTCAATGCATATCCTAAACAACAGGTTATTGAATTAGTCTCTCTCTCTGCAGCTCCCTCTGGGCCTCCCAAACCACATCATATTTTAAATGTATGTGTCAATCAGTACTGCTTGAGTCATTTGACTATATAGTTCCTATAGCTAGGATCTCATTTTCAAGTAATTTTATTCATTAGGCAGAACAGAAACATTAACTCAGTCTTCCCCATCCATACAAGTAATCATCAATATGCTGGCTACTCTGGGCATCTCCCTTCTCTTTCCTCTTCCTTCCCCACCTCTTTCATATAAGAGAATTGCTTGAAAACAGTACATTTCCACAAAATATACAAGGGCTTGCAAATCAAAATCTTTTAACATCTAAATACTACTAGGAAGATTTAGCTATAGAAATATATATATGGATAGGTATTTATACAAAGTATGCAAAAGACAATGATTCTGTGGAGTAGTATGGTTGAAATGTTACTAGAATGGGATTAATTTGACCAAACTGTTCCTCTACTGGAAAAAGATTAGTTTGTTTGAATTACATTTACCTTTCTCAAAGTGTTTTAGAAAGAAGTCTTGTCTAGTTTAAACTCATCCAATACAACATAATAATATCTTTGAAGTCCAGGGAGTCAGGAGAGTCTTGCTTTTCCTTCTAGTTGTGAATATTGAGTGTGATCTACAAGAAAAAGAAAGCAAGAGAAAAAAAGTTTGGCAGGCAATTGTTTATCTTTTCAATGGGTCAGTATTTTCTAAATCCTTACAGAAAATGGCCCTGACTCCAGAAGTTCAATCAATCAAACAATCGCTACTTGGTTTCCAGAAAGAATTCAAAGCAGATTTATTTTTCCATGTCAAATATTCTGTCTCTCTCTCTTCACTGTCTTAAAGAAGTTATGATGATATTAGAGTGAAAGATGTCATTTCCTCTCCTAATTAAAAAAAAAAAAAAGAGAGAGAGAGAAACCTTGCAATGTACAGTTTGCATTTTCTGCTATAAATTTAAATTTACCATCAGGGAATATATAACTTTTTGTTAGAACCTACAGAAGAGAAAGGCTACAGTTTCTTGGACATGAAGTGCTAATGCACTTTGCAATGCCAGTAGCAACTCCTGAAACAGAACAAAAACCATGAAAAATATAAAATACTCTTTTCTCTCGCTAGACACTTCAATTGATCAACAGTTATTGGTGAACAAGTTAAATACTCGGCAGGTTTGTTGAATAAGCATGTTTTAGTCTGGAAACAGCTGTGAGAAGTTCACCAGATTTTATTCTCTGCATTTTCCTGCTACCTCTGGAGTCTCCAGTTTTCTAGGGAACATCACTTTTTCTGGACAGCATGTTGAGCCTGTACTTTTGCAGATGCTCATTGGGTATAGTATCAGCTCAGTCTTTCTAGTTCTTTCAGTAGCAGCAAGCAAACTCACAAAAGCTTTGCCTCAGATTTCACAGGCATGTGTGTGCCTCTCTCTCAGTACTCAGGCCGACGTGCCAATATGTAGGATTAAACTTTTTCCAAGGTTGAATAAGCCACCATCTGTCTATCTTGTGTGGTGCTGTGCGCCATCCGGGAGACTTGTCCCTTAGAGCATGTTTCTACCATATGTCACTCCTGAGTGATCAGTTATGCCAAGACATTTGGGAAAAAATGACTAAGTCGAGCTGGAAAACCCTTTCCAAATTCCAGAGGAGGTTTGCCAAGCCTGTATTTGCAAATAACTTCACATCCATTGGTTTTTGCATATATTGTGTGTAACAATAAATAATAACCTTTACAAACAGATATGAGGTACCTGCCCTCCACTGTCCAGAACTCAGGGACTTTTTAATAAGCCAAGGAATTCAAGTATCACACATCTCCAGGAAAAATACAAGAAACTTTTACAGTGACTTTTACGACTGCCAATTTAATAAAGGAGAAAAAGAAAATCCAGATGATAGGAATATATTTCAAGAAAGATTCACTTTATTATTTTAAAGCCACAGCCAACGAATAATTTCTTTCGGAATACTCAAATAAAAGTACCTAAGGCAACCGAATGCAAGGCTTTTTTCTAATAGTAATCATCTAACAATGATCATCTAAAGTGCTCACCTGCACGCAAAGTGATCACCTAAACTAAATGTTAAACTGCTGATACAGTTCATGCAATTTGAATTTGTCTAATAAAGACTATGACTTTATCCTATCTTAGATTTAAGGAACCATTTTATGTTCCAATTCCTCAATTATTAAATTAAAACTCAAGCCAGCATCATTCTTACGGCCAGCTCAAGGCTGCTCATTTACATAACTGACTTTCAAGGGCACTTCGTTACACAGCAATTAAAGCCAGCAAAAAATCTACTGGATCTGCTACCTAATGTTAAGGAAGACATTCTTGAGAACATTAAAAGAAGAGATAAATTAGTAAGTTGTGATTACAGTCTCCCTGAGTATAGATTAACATTGAAAGAAATACATTCCTAAGGGCAACAAGAGAAATATTAAATATGAGAAGACAAATTATACGACTTATTACATTTAGTGACAAAAGTGAGATGAGGAGCAGTACTAAAGTCCAAGAGAGAACATTGACCTTTGTGGTTTGCCTTCAGAATTTGGACAATCATTGAAAAAGAGGGAAGATGTGAAACAAGGATTCACTACAGCCCACTGAGATTTGTAGAACAAAACGTGACAAAAAGCAGAAAAAGTTCATTTTAGACAAAGAAAACCACTACTGAAAAAACATTATTATTAAAGGAAAATTAGGTAAATTATCACCTCAGAATGGATTATGATTTTCTTTTAATGTATTTAATTTAAACTGTCTCCTTATGCACAAAGATTGAAACTTGCAAAGGTGAGGATATTGGTAACAAATTTACCAAGAAAAGGAAGCCTCCTACTGCAACATGGACTTGCTGAATGGA
The DNA here is from genome assembly GCA_013397095.1 of Sterrhoptilus dennistouni. Lineage (NCBI taxonomy): Eukaryota > Metazoa > Chordata > Aves > Passeriformes > Zosteropidae > Sterrhoptilus > Sterrhoptilus dennistouni. Next base: position 1,194,727 of record VWZU01007622.1, on the reverse strand, counting down.
AAGAAGAGAGGAAAATAAATATAGACCAGCTAGGCAAATCTGGACTACTTGCCTGCATAACACACCTAATGATATTGAAGCCAGCATATTTTTTGAAAGGCTCAGCTCCTTCCTGGCCCATCCCAACAGCCTGAGGCATTCACACTATTGAGCCAAGAGAGACTGGAGAGGCTGGTTCTACAGCACCAACTTTCTGCTAACACTTCTTATTCCAACGAGAAACCTTCAGGGTAACGTGCACCTGCTCTAATGTCCTCCTTGCTTCTTGCATCCACCTACAGGCCCAAATATTCCTCCCTTCAGGATGGAATAAGATTTGCGCATAAGACTGACCAACTCACAGAGTTGCAAATGGGGACAAGAGGGGAGGAGGGAAATTCATCAAAGCTGCCAATTAAGAAAACTCTTATTCTGGATAAGAATGTGCTCTGTGAAGCTGGTCAACAGCTTCCTCACAGAAGCAGCCATGCAGCTTCTGCAGTGTCATCTCTTGCCAGAACTACAGCAGAAACATGAGTTTCTCTTACAATAGGCATTGTGGAGATCCACACATATCAGTAAGGGAAAACTGTGGAGCAACATAAAGGGAAACAACATTGCAACGAAGAAAAATTAAAATTTTTCTTTCCCTTTCTGTTCAGCTTGGAGAGACCCAGGATCCATCACCCATTTGTCCCACACCAGTGCAGACTACAAACATGAATCTTCTCAACCTTTGAAAATATGATGCTTTTTAATTTGGTTTAGTCACTAGGAGTTCCTTGGAAATTCTTGGCACACACAGGGTGTTTTCTTTTATATTCCACTTCAAGCATGTACTAAGCCTCAACATGCTCTGTTGTTCTCACAAACTTTTTAGGGAACTCTCAATTCTCCTGGAATTCAAAAGCTTAGGATTCCAATAAATACATGCAAACCCATTCCTCTAGGAAGAAATTCACTCTATGGTACAACTAACTGTTTCTGTTACATAAACACAAAACTTAACTAAACATCTGCTGATAAATCCAAGTCTGTGGCACCTCAAAGGCAGAAACAGTAAAATTTACTTCCACAGGAAACTTCATTTAGAGGGTATAACTACAAAGACAGTGTTTAAAGACAAGAAGGGCTCTTCAAGCACAAGGCCAAACCCAAAGAGTTGTCATGTCCTCTGAGCCACCCATCTGCAGGGTATTTCATGTATTCACACAATCATTCATCACAATTCTTTCCCGAGTGGAAACTGTGGGTCCTACTTGGCAAGACTATTTTATTTCACTGACCATGATGTAAGGGAGAAAATACAGAAAATGAGTTGATGGGAAGCTATGAGATGTCACTAAAAACTGCCAAGCAAGCAGTCCCCTAATATAAAGTCCATTCTGCAAGGGCTATGGTAAAGAGTTTGGTTTTCAAAGTTTTTTCAAAGTTTCAAGTTTTTTTTCAAAAATGTTAATGCGATATTGAAACAATACACAGTCTCTTTTCTTATGAATAATCAGTACTCATAAAGTAACTCAAAGACAATCTCTACGTGCCATGTGAAAGTAGCTTGGAGTTACCTTTGCTAGGAGCGCAAAACGAGGGATTGTTGTGGCAGAGATAAGGCTTGCTTTTTCCAATCACAGAGATAAAGCAGCTTTCCTCACATAGCTTTCCTCTTCCTCACTTCCCCCTCCTCCACATAAAACCCAAGAAAAACTGCCATTGCTTTAGGTCAAAGGAAAAACAGGCCCAGCTGCCGTAAGCCAAACAATGTACAGGTTTGCTATCTCCCCTGCTGTTTTGGCTTGAGCTCTTCAGACTGGAAAATTCAGAAGCACAATCTCCCAAGCTCTATAAATGCCAGAACCATCTAAGAGGAAAATAGGACAAGGCCACCCCCAGGCAAGTTTGTACTAAAATCTGCTGGCTGCAAGGCAAAAATACAGTAAACATCACATAGGGACAGACTGCTCCTCAGAAAATATTCCACAAGAACAATACAGCTTCCAAAGAAAGACTGCACTAAGGGGACTTCTGGAGGGAAAAAAAATGCAATGTTTTAAAATCCTTGTGAGGAGTTAGCAAGCTAATGGCACACTCAACGACAAATTGTTTGACAGGCAATATGCTTTTGACATTAATCCAAAGAAATGTAAAAGTGACATTGAATGTTCTCTACAAAGTGGTAACAAATTCGGTATCCTAGAATAGTTCTGCAGTTTACTAAGGAAATTTTGCTTTTGTCTTAACAATTGATTACATGAAATAAAACAAGTAATAACATTCAATTAATCATCAACATCACCGCCCTGTCTTTTCAGGAAGGACAATTTAAGTTAAATTTTTGCTGTCCTTGAGAGATGAACTTTGCAACCAATTACAGTATGTTTTAACATGCACTGTACTGACTCAACCTTGAAAAACAAGCCAAAAACAGAAGTTGAAACATCCTTTTTCCTGTGTAGCTCCAATTTGCAGTAGCAAGAAGCTAAACAACATGCTCTCCACCAGATGGCTGAAATAAAAAGAACACTCCTTCTGATTAATTAGGAAACAAATGAATCTGCTGTTAGCACAACAAGTTACCATCAGGAAACCTGGGTTCCCATTAAACTTTGATATTTGTGCTTTCTCTGTAACTGTGTTCAAGACCATCCTCAGATTTGTCTTTAATTTCAGAAGCAAAGTGTTACACACCAGTCCATCACACACAAGTATCACACCAGCCACTGCATAACCAGAAGGGGTACTGGCCCTTTTCACAGACAAATAACACCATAGTTTTCCTAAAACAGAAGACATCCATCACAGTAGAAACAAATTAAGGTGTTCTACTGCTGTGAGGAGAACTGATGGGTTAAACCACATGTCCCTTGTCAGAGTTCAGTGAGCAGTGGAGGTCTCCAGCTGGTCCTGGAAACAGAAATCCCCAGAGCAGATACAGTACTTAGAACATGGATATAATGGGATATAATGTTTGCTGCTACTGAGGTGAGTGACTTTGGGAAGGAGGAAACTGAGCTTACCTGACCGAGGAAGGTGCAGATAAAAGTTCTTGGTATTGTCATTATTCCTCTGATTTCTTTGTATGAACTGCTTTATTGCACTAAACCTTAAAGAAGGACCATTTCAGAAGCTGGCTATGGGAGAGAACCCACCATGTTTCAGGTATAAAGGACAACTTTTCCTTCTTTACTGATACGTGTGTGCCTAAAGAGGCACAATGCCTTAGTGAGAATCCAGGATTGCCAACTAACCCACACCTCTATAATTTAAGAGTATTTCTCCTATGTGCAGAATCAAAGTTCTTAAACATGTTGAGTGTGTTATTTTCTAAGGCCAAAGGGAATGGTGGAGACATTTATTACAAAGTAAATCTAAGTCTCCTTTTTAAAATCCAAGTAAAGGTACCATATCCTACTAAGTAACAGAGAAAGCTCAGAAACTTGAATAAGAAAACCCAAAAACACTTCCCCACACATTAAAAAAGGGTTTCAATAATTTTATATGTATATAGGAAGGCCATTTAATTACACTAAATGACTGTATATTATTTTTTCTTATAGGCTGGTGATAGTTAGGTACTCTGGGAAATACAAGGATACACAAAAATGCCAAAGAGCATAGATGACGCTAATATTTCAAAGTGCATCTATCCATTATATCACACATACAATTAACAGGGAAAAGAATTACAATTTTTTGAGCCTTTAGAATGAGAAAATGCAAAATTTCAGCAAATACAATATTCTTTGGCACAGTGTTTTTAGAAAACCCACTTAAGTTTGCTTACACTTTACTTGATGCCTCCTCTAAGACTTATGTTGGAAGAGACAGTGAACAACTAAACCCGTGTACCCTCTCTCCACCACTCACAACATTGAAGACTACAGGAATATCTTCCAATGTCTCTTCTCAGGATAAGGAATCCGTGTTTCCTGTGGACATAAGCCTTTCCACATGTCTGCGTTTTCCAAAATTTTCTCATCCTGTTATATTGTTTCTGAACCAAGAGACCTGAACTGCACATGATACAAGATGCTGGTGAGCCATGAACATCCAAAGTGGCAAAAAGGATGCCATCTCCTTAATTCTTTATTCCCTTATTAATATTTCCTAGTATCTGATTTGCTTTTCTGATCAATGTAAAGTAGTGAGCTCGTGTTTTACACCACTGTTTATCATAACCTGGTAACTGACTCACACACGATAACAGCTCAAAACTCAACGTTTTTTAGTGGAATCACCATTATTTTTTCCCTATGCAGACCACTTTATCTGCACTGACTTTTACCTGCCTTTCCACTACTCAGCTGCCCAGCCAGGTCAGTCACTCCTCCAGTTCTTCATGGTTCACTTTAACCTTACTGTTACGAGCAAGTTACTGCCATCACCACACTTTCTCACTTTATCAACAAGCTCCTTTCCAGTGCACAGTTTATGGGTTGTCACAGTCCAACGACTCTGGTGACTGAGAACCACTTATTCCTACCTTATTCCTCCCATCTTCCATGCTCATATTGATCCATGACATGACCCTCCTTTATGCACTGCTGCTGGCTTCGGTCTGGCACAGGACATTGTCAAATACCCCTGAATTCCATCCAGATCTTTCTTATTCACCTACATATTCACCCCCTCACAGGGCTTCAGGTACTTTGAAAGGTGGTGTATTCCCTTTCGTAAAAGAAAAGGGTTTGTATTCACCTTGGTAACATGTCTGTAAATAGCGCATTATGAAATAATTGTATCCTTGCTATTAACAAATTCTACATCTTTGCAGACAAAATGTAGGGGAACAAAGTAATGTCATTTTCTGCCTTTTGATTTAAAAAAAAAATAAGCATTTGCATATTTTGAATGCAAATATCCAGGGAATTTATATATGGCTATAACTAAGAAGTAGCAAAAGCACAACTGCAATTTCTCCTCTTGTAACTCTTCCATGAAGACAAGACTTTATTCAATCTTCTAACAAATTTTAACTTGAGGATCAAAAAGAAAGCAAATACTAAAAAAATTAAATATTTTCCTGCTGTCTGCCAGCAACTGCATAGCAACAGAAAATTTTCTGAGTCAGCAAGTTACGGCTTCTCCCAAGTTTTCTCCTTGATCTTAAGCAAATTGCTACTATTCTTTACTAGATTAATTGACTAATATTCATCCCCCTAGTGGCCCATTTTCACTGACCATTAAGTTAATGGTGCAAGGAATAATGTCTTTCCAGCCTCCTAACCTGGCTGTTTCCTACTAGCCTACCACAAAGGGCATGGGTACATCCACCTGAATTCTGAAAAGATATGATAATGACTTGTAGGAGTTAGCCATGGGAAACTGATTCCACTTACTCCCATGTGTTCCTGCATTAACAGTATCCACAGCCCAACCCTTAAATTATTGTCTGAAACCTGCAATGGCTCCTCTCATAAAAGTTCTCTCCTAACATTTATCCTAGCACTATTTGTGACACCCTCAGCTCCTTTGATATCATCAATTCCAGACTCTTTGTACCTGGCTCATTAGTGTGAAAAGTGGCCAGAAGCTCTGAAGAGCACAAGACACAAGATGGGTGCTGACACCCTCAATTTACATTATACCTCACACCAAATAACTATGTTGTCATCAGGCTAAAAAGACCAAGAAGACAGCACAATGGAAAATTTCAACAGTGTGGCTTCATCATTAAAATCTCTATTTGAGCTTTTTTGTTGGTTTCATTATACAGAGAGGCAGAGAGCTCTGTAAACAGATTTGTTTAGTTTCCGTGTCTGTTGCCAAATTTCCATCCTGTGTAACCAATTTTAAACAGAAAAAAAGTGTCTCTTCCCATCCTCTGCTCCTTGGTGTCATTAAGGATACAGAGTAAAAAATGAATGGAAATGAACTAGGCACAGTGGGGTTCAAATCCAAATGTTAACTTTTTTAATTGCCAAAAAAAATTCAGACCATTTTGATCCACAAGTCTGTCTTTCTTGCAGCTATGGAAAGTTTTTAAACAGAAGGCTGCCAACAATGACTTTGTTATAAACTAGAGTTCACAGTTATTTTTATGGAATTTTGTCTCAGTAACTTTTAGCTCAGCAGTTCTCATGAAAATACTTCCAAACCACCAACTTGGCTAAATATTTCCAGTAAAGCAAAATAATCCCTAGCTCCTAAATACAACTCTATTTCTTTTTTTAACTTCACTTTATCCTTCAGAAAACTAGTCCAGCTTTAAACATGGGAACAACAGAGAGGGGAGAAAGGAGACAAAAAAATCCAAGAACTTCAAGCAGCCTCTCATATCTCTGGGTCAGAGCAGATGCAGGACTGGAAATGGAGATGAGATTTGGGAAATAATTTCCCACATACACACAGGTATTAATAGCAATAGCAAATAAAACCTGAATGAACACTGCAATTTGAAATAGTGCAGTACTTGCCTAGCAGAAAGTTCTCAAATAGATTCAGCCATTGTTAGCCCATGCTCACTGCCAGAATTTCCACACTAACATAAAGAACATCATAAATGGGAAAGAAAATCTGACGGGCTTTGTATTACCATTTTGTTTAGCTCTTTTGAAGAGGGAGTGTAAAGGAATCATTTATTATAACCCTTTTCGTATCCGTCAGATGTTGCATGTTTTATGTAACTATAACACATTTGGCAAACTCTTCCTACCTACCCATATGCTAGGGAAAAGCTCAAACTGTGCAAGAGAAAGCTTTCTTCACAAAGTAAATTTCCTCGTAGAGAGGAACTGCAAGTTGGACCTAGGGCTCCAAGATCTCACTCCAGGCCCTCCTCTCTCCACAAAGACTGATACTTCCACACAACCTAGAACCCATGTATCTGCCTCCCTGGGAAGCAGAAGTATCCATCCTATGCTCTACACGTGCCAAAACAGCAGTTGCACTGGGTCATTCCACACACCAGACTGCAACACAGATGCAGTACAATCAAGGCAAGCCCTCATCCATGCCCCTACAGTGGCTTTTGGAATCCAAGTGCCAGCCGTGTTGGGCAGTGCCTTCCAGCTCCAGTGACCAGGCCCATTCCCCAAAGCAGAATAAAAGGACCCCCACATCCACAACTTTACCACAGACTCCAGGGCAGCAGCTGGGCATGAGAACTGTCCCCAGGGCCCAGTCCACATTGTTCTGCATACGACAACCCTTGGTCCTTCCACTCAAGCACAAGAGGCCCCCACCTCTGATCCTGAACTCAAACCTCATTTGTCATATATATGAGATCAAAATTTGCAAACTCCACAAGTAGTCCTGAAACTTGCATCTTCCAGATTCCCCTACAGTAGATAGGGAAAATGGCAGCAGCTGTGATGAGTAGGAGCTGCCACCAGAATACCCCACCAGAAGAAGGAGAGGAGTGTATGCAGAACACGTAGGAAGCTATAGAGAAACAGAAGAGGGTATGCAACAAAGTAATTACAGCACAACTTGACAGAAAAACAAACCACCCTCAAACAATGGGGCTAAAAAAGAAATGGCAGTGAGGAAGAAGATGATGAGAAGAGTCCAGGTGCAGAAGAATGGGGGAGGCTATTCTAGGCAACCAAAAAGGATCTTCCTTCTTGGCTCCTCCTTAAAACACATTTAAAATTTAGAATTTTAGAAACAGATTTGCAGAGAAAACTGATAATGCATTTCACTCACCAGAGCTTTCACCTGCCATCTATCTATACAATTTAAAAATGTTTTTAACTAAAAACATTTGCTAATTAAATACTTCACATAAATGTCAAACAGTTGTGCTATCTTGGCAAATACGTGCCCCAAAAAGCAACCTCACTATAAGATTCACATTTTTTACTAGGTTCTACAGTGAGACTAAGCAGTTAATACCTTTTGCCTTCAAATTTGTGGGGGACTTTTTTAATTGCAGATAGACCAATTACTTTATCTAGCAGGATCATCCAGTCAAGGTTGCTGGCTTTGTTTGGAAAACTGCTTCACTACCTTTTAGAGACTCTTGAGTTGCAGAAAAAATGTCTGTAACTCAAGCATACAGTCACAGTTTAAAACTGTGATGCACTTGTGTTAACAAGAACTCAGGCAGCCTTTGATTGCAGCAATTGTGGCAGGGTTTCTGCAAGAGAAGATCGGAGATCACTGTTTTGAATGCAAAAAGTGACCAAAGGGGGAGGCTGCAACAGCCTGTAGAAAATAGTGCTAAGCTCATCCATGAAACAAGAACAGAAAAGGGGTTTAAGAGATTAAAAGATACAGCACTTGTTTTTTAATCTAGGAAATGAACCCTGCAAGGAAGTATGATGGAATCAGGATGGGACAGAGAGATGGGTAAGAGTAGGCTGCATGAGAGACCTGCAGCACAGAAGCTGTTATGACTGAACGGTTTTGACCAGTCTTACCAGGGCTTTACATTGTCACTGCAAACAAAATGGGAAGCAAATCCTTGTTCTACCCTTCTGGTCCTTCTGAATGCAGCTGCAGCACTAGATCTGACACTGATTGGCAAAAGCAATCTTCTGTGGACAGGACAGGGAGAAATGCATTAATTTGTCAACTAAAAGGGATTGTAACTGCCTATTACCTTGAAGCCTTACCTGTTATTTCTAACAGGGTACCAAGGCACTGGATATTAGCATTTAGAAACCAAACCAGGTGGACAAGCTCACAGGAAGGAAGATTAGGTTTTCTGAGTGCTAACTAATGTCATACTAAGTAAGAAGCACGGGTTTTATTTTACAAAATGTAAATTTACATATCAAATTGTTTCAAACAACTAATAAATGCCTCCAGAAGCACCGAGTGGTTTATACACCTGAAAATTATGGAAATTAATAGACACTTCTGGATATCAATTTTCTGAGATTCCTTTTTTTGGCCCAGTGCTCTACATACAGAAGGCACACAGATGGCCAAAAATACTCCTGCTTCACAAGTATACAAGTACAGTAGATGGATTACATAAAATTCTCAAACTTTCTAGATATCTCAAGTACACTGTGTGTATTATGCTTGCTTAGAATAGTGATAAGACAACAAGTAACTCCAGTGTTGTCTTATACATGCACAGAAAACAAATGTATCAACTCACCACTGGTTTTCAAACAGATAATTATTTAATCCTTGCTAAAGTAAGCATGAAGAATATAAATTAATAAATCTTCACACATACACTGAATCCCTTATCCAACCTGTTTATGATCCTGTTCCCAATTAGGCTTAAAGCTACTGATTTATTTTTTTTACGGTCTGTTTTGGGTTTCAATGGCAAGATTTTGGTAGCAGAGGGGCTATAGGGGTGGTTACTCTGAGATGCTTCCAGAAGCTTCCCCTGTGTCTGACAGAGCCAATGCCAGCTGGCTCCAAGACAGACCCACCACTGGCCAAGGCTGAGCTCAGCAGTGACAGTGCAGCACCTTTGCGATGGTCCATTAAAGAAAGGGGGAAACTGCAACTTCAGCCAGAGTGAGGAGTGAGAAGATGTAGAAGCATCCCTGCAGACACCAAGGTCAGTGAAGGAGGGGAAGGTGCTCCAGGCACAGGAGCTGAGACAAGCCAGCAGCCTGTGATGCAGACCAAGCTGAGGGAGTTGCATCCCTGCAGCCCAAGCTGAGGGAGCTGCATCCCTGCAGCCCATGGAGGACCATCGTGGAGCCAAGAGCCATCTGCAGCCCATGGTGGAACCTCAGCCCAGAGCAGGTGGATGCCCAAAAGAAGAAGGGAAGCTGTGGGAAGCCCACTGTGGAACAGGCTCCTGGCAGGACCTGTGGATGCATGGACAAAGGAGCCCACACTGGAGGAGCAGAAGAGTGTCTTGAGTCCTCTCCCTCAGGAGGAAGGAGAAGCAGAAATAACATGTGATTGATAGACCACAACCCCCAATTCCCCCTTCTCCTGTGCCACTGAGGAGAAGGAGGAGATAGAGAACACAGGAGTGAAGCTGAGCCTAGAAGGGAGGGGTAAGGGTGAAAGATTCAGTTTTTATTTCTCATTATCTTTCTCTAATTTGATTGGTAATGAATTCCTTCCCCCAAGTCAGGTCTGTTTTGCCCATTAGGGTAGTTGCTGAATGATCTCACCCCACTTTTATCTCAACCCATGAGCCTTTCACCATATTTTGTCCCCCCATCTCCAACCAAGGAGGGGAGTGGTAAAGCAGTTTTGTGGGTACCTGGCATCTAGCCAGGGTCAATCCCCCCAAAAAATCCAAAATTACTTCAGAAACAAAGGCGCCAGCCCTATAGACTGAGGCCAACCCTAATAAGAATCACATTCTCCAGTGTCTTGACCAGGCTGGATGGGGTTTTGAGCAACCTGGTCTAGCAACAGGCATCTCTGCCCACGGCAGGGGGTCGGAACTAGATGATCTTCAAGGTCCTTTCCAACCCAAACCACTCTATGATTCTATGACTTAACAAGTTTTTCTTTTGAGAGTCCTCACTGTACATGTGTAGGAGTCTGTGCTTTGAACGCCTTCTGAAAGTAACCAACTTTACCTAAAAGAAACTCAGAATATGTCCAAGAGCTACACAATGCACTCTAGAATAGAAACACTGACAACAAATCATTTCACATGTGTATTGTACACTTCCAACTAAATATTGCTAAATAAAAAGGCAAAAGCAAAGAAAGAAAAATAATCAACCAAAAATATTTTTAAAGTAAATTGTGGAAAAAATAGATATATACTTGTCAAACTGTCTGCAGTAACTCTAGATTTTTCCCACGTGCACCTATTATGCAATTTTTTAACACAACTGTATCTCAGCACATAAAAAATACTCTCATTACAGTTGACATACTATATTAATTATTTTATATGCATATATTACCAATATTCTGCATAGTATATCACATATATTATATGATTCCTCCTACTCTGCTCCCAAAGACCTTTTCCAATAAGGCTGTCACAGCACCATCTCATGACTTGTACATTTTATTAATCTGTAGTGAAACAAGCTGAATGCAGACACCATCATTTTAACTGTCCACGTTTCTACAATTTTGACAGTGTGTGTCCTAATTTGACTCCATGTATCCCTTTAAAACATCTAAAGTGTATTCATGCTTCCTTAAAACCTATGTGTCAAATCGCTTTGGTTATGGTATTCAATATATAGGTAATGCTACACATGCATGTAGAATGTCAGGTACGACTTAGTGGAGACTGCCACGTGTCTGTCACACGTTGCCACTTCCATTCTCCAAGGAAGAAAGCAACATGTATTTACAGTTGCATCCAGAGCTGAACTCTTCTTTGAGACAAAGATGGAAAGTTACAGAGTCTACTAAAAAAGTAGAATAAGAATTTATCAATTATGTGCCTCATCTTCCCCTTGGTAGCTGCATTAAGGCAGTTTCAGGTGCAGGGAGCACAGTGTGCTGTGACAACCCCATCCACTATGTCACGATACTTCACCACGTTTCCAAGTTCTGCAGCTTATGCAAGCTCCCAAATCTTCCGCATAATACTTACTCATCCAGCTGGAGAAAACACAAATAATCTAAAGAACCAATAATACACATGATTTACATAACACACCCTGCAAAGCAGAACTGTGGAACCAGGCTGATGAATTGCAGCAAGGCTGAGGCTGTGAGGGGTCTGAGTCCCCAGCTGGCTGAGCAGGGCACTCGGCATCGCACGTGCTCATGGATCAATCGCTCCTCTGAGACATGGGCAGAGCACCTGCACAGGCAGTACCTGCTTGACTTGTCAGGGATCATTTAGTTAATGTCACACCATTTACACTGTTTTCTAGTATCTACCTCACAGCAGGTGCTACCAAAGGAAAACCTACCACTTATTGCCACCAGCTGCTGGGGGAATGGTAATTCCATTCGACCGAGAGACAGTGAGCGAACCAACTCAACAGAGTGACCTGTGACAATAAGGGAGTGACAGTCACTAGGAATAGAAGGAATCAAACCACATGGGTGAAAAGTAGTTTCCTTCTCTTAAGTGGCTTCATCTTAAAGAACTTCACTTTTAAAACCACCGAAACATGAAAAATTATTCACTGGTAACTGCATCTGAATCTTTTAGTAACTTATAAAAATCTAAACCATAGATCTTAAAATGATACCAGCTTCTAGAAGATCAGAGTTCCATCTGAATTGTTTAAGCCTTTTAGTAAGACTTTATTTTCTCTTATCACATCATTTTCATGTTTGCCTCTTCTGATGTTCATTTAACAACTTGCATTATTTTGATGTTCATTTAACAAACAGGTCCAGACAGCTACTTTCCTTTTCCTGTCACCATGCTTCTGCTAAGCAGCAGGGGTAAAATCATTACAATACAATAAAGAAACAGAAGTTACCAGACAGATTTCAGCAGCTTTAGTGTACAGAACTGCTTGTAATTTAGTCAGTAGTTAGGACTGATTATGATAATTTAACTATTGCTGTTTTACCAACACAACTCCCAGCGATAGAAACATCTATGACATGGAGAGTCAAGTGAGGGAGAAGGGGCAAGAACAGAAAAAATGTGAAAATCCCAAGAAAAAGAGAAAATAGCAGATTCAAAAAGCTTTGGAAACTGCAAACGCAGGCAGTGAACTGAAAACGTATTTTATAAAAACACAGACTGTTTTTCCAGACAGCTAAATATTTTTGTTAATGGATAACACTTCCTTAATATGTAATTTCTACATGGTAACACTGAAAGAAGGAAATGGGGGGGAGCAGGGGGTGGGAAGTAAGCATCATATACAAAAATTGCCAGTTTCTGTCCACAGCCATTTTTCCTTCTCTGGTCTGTTTTGGAGCATCCAGAGCATTAAACAGAAAGAAGGCTGTAACTAGAAGCTTAAATACGACAGGATACAGACACTTGCCTTCTATGCACACTGTCACTGTGAATTAGACATGAGTTGACAAGCTAAAGACCTGGCTCGCAGTCTCATCATTCAATCATCCATCCAATCCCATCAATTGAGCAAGGCAGTAACACATGTCCCCTCCAGCTTAAATGACAGCAAAACTGTGGGTTGTAATCACAGGTCATCTTCAAACGACGCTTACCATTAAGGATGGTTTTGTTCCAAATCAATTTTTATTGAGAATTACTGTAATACAATACTTCTCTTTGCTTCTTTTAACTCTTGCATTTAATACTGTTTAGAAGAACATTTCAAAATTATAATTTCATCATTTTCTAGGAATAAGATAGCAGTAAATGACATTAAATAGAAGTCAAAATTAGCCATTTGCAGTCCAAAAACTCTGACAAAAATAAGGTCACCTAGATGAACTTCCACAACTGAATCTTCGGCTAGTACTAATCTATGGTGTTTTAGTTATAATCTAGACTATTTTAACCATATAGAAGCTGTCTCAAATTACCTATACATAAAAATTTGAAAAATAAATCCAAATGTAAATGACATTAAGTATCCTTAAAAAAAACAGTTCCACATTTACATGTAGCATCTAATGTTTCCCTAATATTTAAAATGCATCCTTTTTCTAAATCTGTCAAATCGTGATTTTGTTCTTTATTTCCCTTCTACAAAGAGCAGTCTTCTCTTTTTATGGACCTTGAGTAGCAATTCTGGGCTAAGTCAGCTGAGTGTGTGGCTGATGGAGCCAATGGAAAAACAACAGGAAGAAAAGTTATATTTCTGTATAGGGTAGAGAAAGGGTAGAAGTAAGGTGAGAATCTTCAGTGAGAGGACAGGCTCTTCTGGAGCTCATTCACCAGTATTTCAACACCAAGAATTCCTTAATATATAAGAGTCATATCCAACAGACACCACAGCAGCTTTTCTCATTTTCAACTAGTTAAATAAATACAATCAAATCTCTATTAACATAATTTGCTTTGTGATAGTTTACAGCAGCTGAGGATCTGCCTTGCAGATAACTGGAACTTTATTTGTTCTCTCATATCGCTAAACAGGATGTGCACATTTCCCAAATTTTACCAAGCTTAAATGACATTCTAACCACCCAGCACAGATACTTCATCACAAGTTTATTTTTCTCTATGGCACCCTCACCACCTTCCCAAGCATATCAATCTCAAATATTTGACAACAGCTACACAAAACATGGGAATAGATTTCTGTGACAGCATATAAACACTACCAAAAGTACACTTAATTATCAGAAAACGTATTTTAAAATTTGCACCTAGTGAATGGTTAAACATACCACTTCTCCATCACTCTGACAGAAATGTGTTTACCCAAGCAAAAAAGGAACAGCATTTAGATAAGGATATATCACAGGCTCATAAAATAGCTTGTATTGGAAGAGACCTAAGAGGCCATCTGGTCCCATTCCCCTGCCATGGGCAGGCACATCTTCAGCCACATCAGGCTGCTCAGAACCCCATCCAACAAGACCTTAGATGTTTTAAGGGCTGGGGCATCCACCACCTCTTTTAGCAACCTCTGCCAGTGCTTTACCACCCTCAGAAGTAAAAAAACTTCTTCCTTATATCTGATCTAAATTGTTCCTCCTTCCACTTAAAGCCATTCCCCCTTTCCTGTCACTGCAAACCCTTGTAAAAGGTCCCTCTCCAGCTCTCTTGCAGGCCCCCTTCAAGCACAGGAAGGTGCTCTAAGGTCTTCCTGGAGCCTTCTCTCCTCCAGCTGAACAACCCCAGCTCTCTCTGCCTGTCTCCATAGTAGAGGTGCTCCAGCCCTCTGAGATTCTTTGTGGCCTCCTCTGAACTCACTCCAACAGGTCCATGTTCTTATGCTGGGGAACTCAAAGCTGAAGCCAGTACTCCAGGTGGGGTCTCACAAGAGCAGAGTAGAGTACATCTATCTATGTGTATGGACACACACACAGACTTTTCCAAATAACTGCAATTTCAAAAAGACTGCTATTATATTTAAAGCTATCCATATTTTCATTTCAGTGATGTTATAAATGTTTCCCAAAAATTAGAGTACCAGGACTGATGGAGATCCTGAACTGATCATGCAATTGGGCCCCTCTGCTAGTTCTCCCATCCAGCCTGGATGTATCCCTTGCAGTTATCTTTGAGCAAAAAGCCTAAATTTCAAAGGATTTTCAACAAAATATTTCTATTGTTTCCACAACTGAGAGTTGGGAGATGCAACACAGAGGCAATTATTTACTCTCTCTAGGTGTGTATCAAGTACTATTAGCTTCAGTTTGTGCAGAAAGAATCAGTGTGGCAAACAGTTCAGTCAAGGAAGAGCTCTTATACCAAAAGTTACACCAAAAATTATTTTAAATAATAAAAGTTGGAAGATAAGAAACAGTTTAAAGCTCAACTTCCTTTGTATTGGAAGAGTTTTAGGCTGCAACTTGATTATTTCAAAAGCTTTTGCTTTTTTTCTTTTTTTTTATTTTAAGAGGCTAATCGCATACAGAATAAATCAAGTATTTGGGGATAAGCAGAAAAGACTTAATAATTTCTATTTATTTTTCTTCAAAATCTAACTCATGCTACATATCCTCAAAGTTATCATTTTATTTAATCTTTGGCCAAAACCACTTTTTTTCCTCATAGAGATAAAATACTTTCATTACAGTTTTCAAGCTGGGGACAAAGAGTACAAAAACTAACTGAACTAACTGATATTATCAAAAAAGGAAACTCCTAAACCAAGATGAACAAAATATCTTGGAAAATTAATCCAGATGTCCAAGAAGAACAGTAAAACTAACAAAGGGAGTGTCCATGAAAAATGAGGAATCAGAAAAATACTACCTTTGGCCTGTTCTTGATGACAACAAGCTTCACAAAAGCACCCAGGAATGGCAGATATTCTGCATTTTTTTTCCAGTCACTTCTTTTTAATTAACTTAAAATGTGAATGGGAGGCTTCCAGTGTCAGAGTTGCACTGCTTCTGTGTAAAGGCCATGTATCCAACCAGGGATACCAGAAATGGCTGTGTTCCCCACAGTTAATATAATCACCACCTCCCTACACTGGCATGGAAGCCCCCACACGGGTGGTTCTTGTGGAGTAACACTTTTTGTAAGTAGCAAATGATATGCTATGAGTGTCAGATAAAAAGAAGAATGTTACTCATAACAGCTCCAGCCACACATGAAACACAGCCTCCCCACAGGAAAAAGCAAATCCAAAAGTTAGAAGGTACATAAGGTATGTCATAGGCAGGTGTTTGTATGACCTTCCCACAAGTGAGGATCCTGTAGGAGTATTGAAAAAAAAAGAGAACTCAACTTTGCAACTGGCTAAAGAAAGAGAAACACTGAATCTACATGCCACACCCAGAAACTTTTTTTTTTCTGAGACATTGCTTAGTTAGAAGGATTTCATGTTCAAGGTGACAGACTGGCAGTAATGAAATGTGAACTTTTCCACTTCTCTTCAAAATTGCAAGCAACAACACAGGGAACTTCTCACACTGTCCAGTTCAATTTCCTTCTCACTTAATTATAGATCAGGAGTAATTCCACTACAATTAATTAAGTTACATCAGAGGCTGACAAGAGAAGTAGCAGTCTATCTACAGCATGACACAGGGGAAACACTGCTGTTCTCCCACCACGGTCATTCATTTTTAGCCTCAAAGAACATTAGCCCATTACAACTGCACTAATGACCAGAGCCATTCAATCAAAGAGCAATTAAAGCTCTGGAAAATTAAAGTCCTGAAGTCCAATTCTACTTTTTAGGAAAGTACCTTAATGAACAACATAAAGACAAGCCTCAGAGAAGAGCTCTCCAGCCTTCCTGTTTAAATTGACACAAGAGCCACAAGCTGAGGAAAGCAGGGACAGCCTGCAAGGACACTGCTGCTGGAGAAGAGTCCCCCAGTGTGGTCCTTCTCACCAGGGCTCCTGCTTTTAGCATTCTGTTTGGAAAACACCCAACATTTGCTGGACAAAATGAGAACACCCTGGTTTTTTGGTTTGAATTTTGTTTGGTTGGTTGGTTTTTTATTTGCTTCTCCACAGCCATAGTACTGACCTCATATTTAATTCCCCTTTTTCACTGCAAAAGAAACAAAATGCTCTGGTGAACTAACCTCAGCATACAACATCCACTCCAGAACCAAGCAAGACATCAGACATAAGGTGAGAGTTTTCAGGCCTGGACTGAGTGTGAATAACTATGGGTCAAAGCCACCTATAACCAACATTCCTTCATTTCTGAATATTTTTAATAGTATCTACACTTTTTCACTTGCCTCTCCTGTCTTCAGGTTTTGGTTTCTATCTTGGGTTATGTAACCAAAAAATGTGTATTCTATTTCCTCTGTTCAAAGCAGCTGGGGAGACTTTTTTTCTTTATCTCTTGTATCCTCCTCCAGGGGTGAGGGGGCGGGTGCCTTCTGGTAATGGGCCAGCTGTTAAAACCAGGTGGAGCAGTGTTCTTATCTCTTCCACAACCCATCCTCCCTCCAGGGGCATATCTGCTGTTAATGGGCCATTAAGGCTCACCAATGACATGACACGTTACACCATCCCATTGTGAGATGCTCCACCCAGTGGGGGGAGCCAAACCATTCCTACCTAGATAAAACTGAGACATAGGAACACTAGAGATCCAGTGTTCCCGTTGGATTCCTGGAGAAAGACTGGACCCATCTTCCCATTACTGGACCCTTTCCACAGGGCCATCTCTACTCCAACAGAACTACATCTGCCACTCCAGGAGGACTTACTATGGACTGCTACCAACACCCTGACCAACAGGGTGTCAGGCTGTATTTCTGACTATGTCAGGGTTTCTAGGATTTTTTGTTTGCTTGTTTTTGTGGTTTGGTTTTTTGGGGTGTTTTTTTTACTACATTTGTATTCTTAATATTCCTAGTAAAGAACAGCTATCCCTATTCCCAAATCTTTGCCTGAAGGCCTCTAATTTCAAATTTATAATTGAAAAGGGCAGGTGGTGGTTCACATTCTCCATTCCAAGGGAAACTCCAGCTTTCCTTGGAAGATAACTTGTCTTCCCAAACCAAGACAGTTTATCCATCAGTTTCTCCACATCCACCTCAGACCTTCAGCATTCTCTCAGTTAATCTCTTCCCTACTCTGGTCTGTTCATTCTCTTGTTACTTACTGCTTCTCTTTAGTTCTTCACTACACAGAGCCCCTCCACTAGTGAGAGTCACCACCTCGCTCACATTTCACTAACAGAAGAATGAACCTCATTCTTACCCAGTCACAGACCAGTCACTGCAGATTATCTCAGAGACTGATCCCAGTTTCACAAGCAGAGTGCAGACTGGCACTAGGACAACAGACCTGGAGCACAGGAGGAGAAAAGAAGCAAGCCAAGACAAGCAGGGAGGCAGACACAACCCATATTCTTTTGGGGGCTCTCCGTGTACTGCACAGATGTTGCCTCATGCAGCTCATCATGGGAGGCAGAGTGTGAACAAGAATCCTGGTGCTTCAGAGACTTGCAGGGAAAGGCTACCTAACTACTGGAATGCAGCTGAGTAAAAAAACAGAATGCACAGGAGACACAATTTCTAATGGAAATACAGATTAGACCTCAGAGGGCTAAGAAAATGCCACAGACTGCATCACAGCAGACACAGTTTTAATACTTAAAAATTAGTGTACTTTTACTGTCATTTGGAAAAATAAATTTGAGGGAACCAGCATGTGACTGAGTATGATTAAGGACAAAAGCTGAGCTGCACTAATCTGGACAAGTCACCTTTACAGAGTGGTGGCTGCTGCAAACCTGAGCAGGGTGGGTTGGCACTTTCCAAGGAAACTCAGGGATGGTCAGCTCCTCCCTGCATTGCATTTACATCAAAAAGTCACAACCTCAACATGAGACTGTAACTTTAAGTCAGTACCCAAAAGGCACTTCTGGAACAGTGGAACCTTCTGTCTGTACTTCAGTGTTCCTTCTCCCTTTGTTACAGTCATAGACAATGGAGACATACACCTGGATCTGATCCATCCAAAACCACATGGATCCTCTATATTCCTAACAATGTTTATTGACACTTCGATGGGACCACCCTCAATAAATACAAGAACAAAGACAAATTAATTATTAGCCCGTGTGACAGATGCTCAGAAGTCTGCCTTAACCAGCCATTCCAGATCCATTTCCACTTTTTATATGACAGCACGTGTTGTTATTTACTGGGAGTAATCACACAGGTTACTGGATAACTTTACAGAAACATGTTTCCATCTTTTCTTTCTTGGTCTAACTCTCAAGCAATGTTTCTTTCTGCATTTATCCTGATGACTTGAAGTGAAATAATTCTACTAGCCTAGTAATTTCCTCTGTAAACAGCAGAAATCCAAGGGTTTCTGGATTCAGCAAGTCTGAAAACCACAGGCACTGGCAAATCACAGTTCCCTGCAGCATAAAGTTGACAAACAGCATGGGAGGAAGAGTTGGAAGCTATGCATCTTTTCAGCTGCATCCCAAGTACCTTACATGGAAGTCTGGCCTCACTGAACTCACTGACCAGCATTTCATAGAACAACTCAAACAAAAGGGGATATATTTACATCTATTTTAAGTCAGTTATACAAAAATGCCATCCATTTTTATCATGCAGTATGGTGGGGAAAATTATTTTTCCATAGTTATTCTTCATATCATTCTCCCCTCAACTTACTCCCAAACTCAGGTACTTGCAGTTGTTGACACAATTAAACAACCATTTTTATAGAACTGGTCCCATAGTGGGTAATCTATAAAGGCTCCTTGTTTCTAAATAGTTTTTTTTTGTTATTTTTCTTATAAATTCCTCCTGCTACCTCCTGCAGGTTTTTTACATGCAGACAGGACCCAGGACCCTTGGAGGGACATTTTCCCCAAACAACTGAGAGCTCTGTGCTCATATACACCTGGGGCACACTGAGATCACAGCACACACACACAGGTGCTCCCCAAGAGCTGATGGTGAGATTCAAGTATTGAGAAACTGTCCTCTAAGTACAGTTTACTCTCTTAAACAAGACTCTTCCAAGTGAAACATACCATGATACCCCTGCTGGATGAAAGACTGGCTTCAGCATCAGAGCTTGTCTGAGAGATTCCCACCCCAGCTGGCCCCTCCATTCCCAGCCCACAGACTGCTGACCATTCTTCCTCTTCCCACACTCCAGTCGTGCCTCCACAACCACTTGCAGGGCTGCAGTCAAACTGCATGGCTGGAACGATCTGCATTAATAGTAACTCCCTTCCTATTCCCACTGGGAGGTTTAGTCTAAACCCAGACCCTTTCAGTAACCCACTTTGAAGCACAGCAGTGCAACATCTGTTCTGGCACAGCCCCAGCAATGGTCGACCACCACATGTCAACTCTTGCCTCTAAGGCAGTCAGGAGTGGGTGAGACCTCACCACTGGGACAACAGTGATCATCTTCTTTCCTAAATTCCTGCTCAGAAAGACTTCCAACTGGTTTGCTGCATCTGAAAAGCTTTCCAGACCAAATAACCAGTCCAAAGCACATAACCAGCATGGAAAATTTCCAGTCCAATTTCCAGCTCATACTTGAGAAAGCTACAAACAACTGAAATAGTCTTGATTAACTGAAAACAACAGGCAACTTCAGATATGGATACTCAGTCTTTTATAATTTGAGCATATTATACTCATTTTTAGCCAATAGCATTTTAATTTTTGTGCTCTTTTTTCTCCTGAAGATCACTAGAAAGTGTTTTGTGCATTTTAATATTATAGACACTGTTTATCTAGAAAGTATTCTCTCAAATTAATTGATACCAAGTCCTAAGGGCACAGAAAGTAAAGTATTAAGCACAACCAGAACACTCAAGATCTTTTTCCTAACAACCCAGTTATTTTTATTAAAGCACTAAGGTCTTGCATCATGACAATCCAAAGAGTGATCTACAAACATAAAAGATGAGAAATTTTATTCAAGAGACTAATTTGCTCCTCTTGCTGAATGCGTACTTTTACATCTGTTCAAACAAAAGAGAAAGCAACCATTCAAATCATCTTTCCTGGTTAATTTCAAATCTTTTGCGAGGGAGAAATAAATAACATTATGGTTATCCTAAAGAAATAAAAGAATGGAAACTCAAAACCTCCTCCTCTTTCCATGAGCTTCACAGTCTTGACCGCTGCCTTTCTCTTCATAACATCTCCAGATTTAAGACAGACATTTCAAGAAAATACAAGAAAATCTGTTACCTTTCTACCACAAATTTAAATGAGAAGACATTCCAGTCTGAGCAGCACATCCCCAAATCAACTCCTACCTCTGCAAATTTAAGCAAAATTATTTCCATGTTGTTGTAGATTGGAACACTGCACTAATGCTTTTTGACTACTTCTCTGGACAACAGCAGTTTTGCAGAAGAGTCTTCCACTCCAGGTTCAAAAGAACACACCACAGAAGGAGGGTTTATCAGATTGCATCCAAGCTTTCAATCAGCTATTCAGCAAACAGGGACACACAGTAAGTGGGGACTGCCAGTCTGAGACAAACACCAGCAGTGTCAGACCAGACCCCAGTCACCTCCAGTGTTATACAGTAGATGAATGATGTATATTTCTGAACAAAGGCATTTTGCAATAAAAGGGACTCTTCTCAGAGCTCATCTTCACAGGTCCAGCAAAGTAGTGATGTTAGCAACATACGTGATTTTAAATATAATGTCTATTCTTTCACGAATAGTTTAGAAAAATAGATCTCACTGTTAAATCTTTCCTTTAAAACCACAGATGGAACCACAAGAAGTGAGCTTGTCCAAACTCATTTACACTAACTCCCACTCCACTCCAAAATGCAGCCCACAGAGGATGTCTTTAATGCTGTGTAACAGTTCTTTCTCTCCACTCCAGAAAAATTCTGCAGGTAACCCAAGAGTCTTCCTGGGGTTTTGTGCCTTAACTGAACACGACGTTTACATGTGATTTCTGCTAAAAATTCTTCAAGCTACCTCCTCTAAAGCACCCTATATGCAGAGGAACATGCTGAGACAGAACTGCTGTTGCTCTTCAGAATGAGGATCAGAACTTCAGTTCCATGTTTTGAGGTCTATTCATACCCCGGGGTAAGAATGCTCTGATAAGAAGCATTAGCATAGCAGAAATGCTGGGGAGTTATCTGGCTCTTCTGGGAAAAAAACAGAGATAAAAACCTAATATTCTGTATAATAAAAGTTTGTATACTGATCATATTGTTGTCACATATTACAGCGCAAATAAAGAGTCATCTTTGCAGCAAACTAGCACAAAAACCCACCACATGTTATCACAGAAAAAAGCAGCGTCAAAACCAGATAGAGATGAAGCCTACCATATATATGTTGTGCCATGGTGAAGTCTGAGCTCCTCATGCTACAGATCTAAAACAAACACATTTATGTTTGAGGTCAGCTCTCAAACTCAAAAATAAGTTTGAATTTTGTAAGAATTATTATATATTTGGACCCTTGGATTCTTTAGTTATCTATTATTAGGTGGAGCTCAGTTGTCAAGACAACAGTTTCCACTTCTATGAAATGCCTGAACGGTCAGTAAAATGTAACAGCCAATACCAAAAGGTCACGAGACTGGTCATGTCTACAGCCAGGAAATAAGAATATCTCCTGAGGGTAAGGCCAGGCTGCCACCACAACAATGGCAATCAAACACAAGGAGACCTGGATATTCCTGAATGATTCACCCAGTAGAAACAGAAGGATTCAAGGAGCAATCTACCCCACACAGGATGTGCTGCCCTGCTGGGCTTTTGTGCAGTGCATCACTACAATGGCCACTCCAAAGCAGAGTATAGTGTGTGTAACATAACTGATGAAAGTTCACATTTCGATAAAGAAAAATTGGATTTTACATATCAGAGATATCTTAGGATACAGCAAAAACACCCCAAAAAACATCATAATGCAATGAAATCCTGTTATCCAAGAACTGACAGTCAAAAGAATACAGCAGTAAGGTACTGAACATATTCCATTGCAGAAATGTGGATGAGAAAGGAACATGCTCCCAAAATTAGGTCAAGCCGGATATCAAGAAAGAATGTGATTAGACACTTAGAATTCTTTTTTTTTTTACTATGTGATGTAAGCATGATAGTAATAAACATATTGCAACACAAGCCACACCCAAAATCTGTAACTCAGAAGGTTCCTGTATGCCCACAAGTCACCACTGGGAAACCCTGCCAATATGCAGTTTAGTTTTTGTAAAACCAAGTACCTTAGGATCACATCTATTTTCCTTATACTTTTTTCCCCCCTCACAATAAGTATTTTGAATCAAGAGGAAAAAAAAAAAAAAAACCAGACACAGCAGACCAACATAATGAAATAATGTGTGTGAGATCCTCTAAAAGTCCCAGACTCGGACTCTTCCCTGTGTGACTGTTTATGTGTACACAGACAAAACAAAACACAGCTCCTTGGCAGGCAGGTGTAATGTGCTCCCTATTACTACTCACCTTCAGCTTTACATGAGCCATAGGTTGAGACAACAGCAGAACCATCTTTCCAAAGCATTTTTTCCACCCAACTGATGTTCATTCAGCACAGGGAGAAAGGACAGAGGGAAGGATATTCAAGGGCAACCATGCACAGAATACTCCAAAGGACTGAGAGTCAGCTAGCATTAGTCTCTTCACTTTAAAGATCCATGTGACTAAATTTTTTCTTTTTATATAATGTATGCCTCCGTGCATACACAGCTCCCCTACACACTCATCTCCCGCCTTTTATCTCCTTGTCTCTCTAAATAGACTCAAAGAGAAAGCAACTGTACCCTAACCCCAACCTGTAAAGCAATCCTTCCCCTCTGATAGGATGCTTCATAAATACTTGCGGTACTTAGTCAGAATATTTTTTTTTTTGCAAGAACAGCTAGGAATAAACTACCTGAAAGTATCAATATTAGCTCTTGTTAACTCAGTTTGCAGGGAATCAGAACAGCCAGGTGGAGAGGGAAAGGCAAGGAGAGAAAGGAAGAACAGAACATCAATATACAAAGAACCTCCTCAGTGTGTCATCCTGAGGGATACGTGGGGAAGTTGTCTGGCAAATTAGATAACAGTCCTCTTGGACAACAGGCACTTCTGTCAAATTAGCATTTCCCGGGATGAGAGAGTACTGTTGCCTCCATACCTAAGTTGGAACAGCTCCTCAGCTCAGTGAAGGCATCAGACACTCCTTTGCCAGATTCAAATCTTCTGACCTTTCTTTTTTAGGCATTATGCTTTTATTTTTATCACACAGGTTATTTTCAACATATGGAAAAGTAACCTGTCTAATTTCTGAACCAATCATGTCTTTGAATTAAACTGGGCCAGTGATAATCTATTCAGAAATGTTTTTTTTCCTTTAGGTTTCTATATTTACTTCCAACCACAGGTTGAAACCTACACATCATAAGGAAGGTTACAGTTGCCTGGGTTGTTGTTCTTCTTAATTATCATTTCATATTAAGACTCATAGAATATATTCCTCTTTTTTATTGTTGCTAATGGTCATTGCTTCTTTCAGTATCTTTGATAATACATTGTAAACATCATACAAAAACTCAGCATTTCAACATTTGACATTCGTTATTTTTGATACCTAACAATAAAAAAAGGTTCTTAGATTGCTCAAAATATACCAATTCCTAAGTCTGAGCAATAAACAGTATTTTCATGTGACACATCCCCATGGTCCTGGTTTTAGAAGAGATTTTTTTTTCCTTCTGAAAACTTAATCATCTTATTTTGTATCTGGCATAACATACAAGAAAATCAACAAGGTCTGTGAACACTGCTAAAATTACACTGCTAACATTTCCCTTTCAAATAGTCACAATAAAAAGATTACCTATATGCTGGGATCCTTCTACTAACCTTAAGTTAAAGCAGATGGCTTTTTCTTACACGCATCCCAAATCCTAAAGCACCAAGATAAGCAGTCCTAAAGCTTTGTACAGCACAAATCTTGATGTGCTCAATAGCTCTCCTCACATCAAGAGGATTTATATTTGCACAGACACAATATGCAGTCACTTAAAACATAAGGACATTTTCCCCCTCACAGACATGAACAGAAGTTCAAATTTGAATATATCCCACACTTTCAGTTACAAACACAGACTTGGGTATAAAAGGAGAATCCGTATTGAGAGTAGTCAACACGTTTTCTTGGTTATAATCTCACTTGAGAACTGTTCTCTTGCCAATGAACACAGCCAGCCATCAATACCAGCACAGGGCTCCTGCAGAGTTAGTACCAGTAAATTTGCTTTCCTGAAAATCATATCAGGGAAGTACTTAATTTAACCTCAGTCATCTGGTAAGCTAGAAAAAACTGGGAAGGGAGGAAAATCATGTTTTATAAAAAAATTAAAATAAAATACATGAAAAGTACTGATCAAGGAAAACACTTCATTGTGTATTTGTTGATAATCACATTTCCATCTCTTCTACTCTCCCTGTCTTCTTGACAACTGTTAACCTGGAGTTAGGAACAGGAAGTGGCTCCTGGAGAGTTTTATGTTCTCTTTTTTAGTGCAGAATTCAAACCACAGGACCAAAGTATTCTCTTGCAATGAAATAAACATTGCCTGTTAGCAATTCATGTCTGACCCCTTCCGCAGTTTTTAATGAAAATGAGAGCAGAGTTGGTGGCAAACAAGTGGCAAAGTTTGCCACTTTTCTGTCATCATGGCAAAATTTCTTGCAGTAGGAGGATGACATAAAACCTCCATCCCATACAGAGCCCATAAATTACCTACTCAAGAAGGGTATTCAAATATTCACAAAGTCAGAATCGGGTCTGGTACCCAGGAAACTCTTACTAAGGTCAGATTCCCAAAGTTTGTAGAAATGGATTGAGAAATCGTCTGAACAACAGTGACAAGATCTAGAAGCCATCTTGACAGATGATAGTCAAGACCAGTGTGCTGCTTTCAGCTGGGCTAGAGTTAATTTTCTTCACTGTGGCTGGTATGGGGCTGTGGTTTTGATTTGTGATGAACACAGGGTTGATCATACAGAGATGTTTTTCTTGCTGCTGAGCAGAGCTTACACAGAGCCAAGGCCTTTTCTGCTTTTTGTACTGCCACACTGACGAGGAAACTGGGGGTGCTTGGGAGGCTGGGAGGGGACACAGCCAGGACAGGTGACCCAAACTGACCAAAGGGATATTCCAGACCACATGGCATCATGATCAGAATAGAAAGTGTGGGAAGAAGGAGCAAGGGGGAAAGCAGAATATTTGGAGTGATGGAGTTTGTCTTCTCAAGTCACCCTTACAAGTGATGGGGCCCTGCTCTCCTGGAGATGGCTGAACACCTGCCTGCCCATGGGAAGCAGTGAAATCATTCTGAGTTTTGCACTGCTTGTATGGACAGCCTTCATTTTCCCTATTATTTCCTGATCTCAACCCACAAATTCTTCAGCTCTTACCGTTCTGATTCCCTCCCCAGTCCCACCAGTGGGGGAATGAGCAAAGGGTTTTTTGGGGTTAAACCAGCCATTTAACTAAATAAGAAGGGACAGGAAATGGAGTCTTATTCCTTCCTTAAACTTTTGAGACAGCATGAATCTAACAGCTGCTCATGCAAAAAAGAAGAACAGCAAGTAATTTTTTTTGTAAAATTATTAGAAGCCTCTGCAATATATACTTCATGTTGGGTTTTTTTGTTGGGGTTTTTTTAAGTCCTTGCCACGGCTCATAGTGGATTTCAAATATTCATGAACTTCCACTTCAACTTTTCTATATGCTAATTAACATAATTATATGTATCATAAGCATATTTGGGTTTTGCATTATCCATATTTCTCCACCCCACTTTATCAGTAATTTTCAATTATATGGGATATTGTATTTGTACCATTTACCTTTTACAGTCTCTCTAAAAAGAAGATGGGAAACATTAATAAAATGCATAACATTTTTATTTAACGTTAACAGATAAAATTATGTTTTCAGGCAGGTATCATCATGAATAATTAATTGCTCCACCATTATTCTTAATTACAAAAAATGCAAAAAAATATTTAATGGCCAGCTCTTTGCAGGACTATTTGACACTACAAAGGGAACACAGTGTTCACAGCACAGCCACAAAACCAGTACAGAGGAGACTGCACAAGGGTACTCATTCCCCTTTAATCAAATTCTAATCTGATGGTTTTACATTCTGACATAGTTTTGGTGAACACAGACATACCTAATTAAAACATGACTTGTTTATCCAGCAACACATAAGGTTTTGACTGTAAAAGTGATGTTCACAAAACAAATGCACCCTGTAGTATATAATTTGCTTTGATATGAAAAACCTTGAACAAAAAAATTATACTGTGCCACCAATCAGACAGATAAAATGAAATGTAAAAGGTGGCTAATTGCTTCAGCAATAAATAACAAGTACTTGAAAATAAAGTCAGTGTTTTGGTATCATCCACCATGTCTAGCAGGTCAGACTTTGATGTGAGAACTCACTACTGAAGTTAGACATTGTGTCCATCCTTAATTCTGTATTGGAGGTTTAGCCCCTGCTGATGCAAGTTGAAATGAGCCTGCTGGATTTGACAGCATTCAGGCCTGTCACACGTTCAAGTCCATCAAAGAAACTTTCCAGGAAAAAGTCAGTCATTCTTTTCCACTTATTTTCGAAACTTTTTTTTTTTTAAGTAGCATGAAGGCTATACCACAAAACAATGCCAAACAGATACCACTCAGCATAAGGACTTTCAGACACCTATGTAGATCCCTTTTTTTCCCTTATTCTGAGTAACCAAATACAAAGACAGGACTTAAAACTCAACCACTGTGAGATCCAAGCAACAAGCATTCCAGAAAATATTCCAGAAAGATGTACTACCATTCTACACTCCCTTTTTTATCATTATGTGGTAAAACACTACCTTGGTATACATAAACTAAATTGGATAAGGCAGTACAATTTTATGTTAATTACTTCAGTAGCTGTCAAGCACATAATCTTCTTTAGAAACACAGCACTTCTACATCACTGGACAAGAATATTTAACAACAAGGAAAACATACTCACCCACATATATGAAGTGCTGGAAGAAGGAAAACACTTGGCTAACAGGACAAAGACCTGATAGAATCAGTGCTATACCCTTCAGAAGCAAAACCTGGTTTGGTTTTCTGTTAGTCTCAATCCTAAGTGAACAGTAAGTGGGTCCAAAATGATTTTGTATAAATCTCCTTCCATTAAGCTACATAATATTAGCAGCAGGTAAACAGAACTGGGAAATCAGTGTAGGAGACACCAAAAAAAATAGTTAAGGTCTTGCACAGTATCTGTACATGTAAGAAATTAAGAAAAGAAGAATATTATTTCTGGCTATAGAGTCAGACAAAACACACAAGATAAAACACACAAGATAAAACACACAAGATAAATGAGGAAGATACCCCATCATTTCTATACATTAATATATTCTCTTACATGGTAAAACAAATACAAAGAGGAGTGAAGCAATGGAACAAAACGAAGCTTCAAAACAACTGAGTTTTAGTAATATCCCTAGTCAAGTTCCAGATTTGCAGTGGAAATGCAAAGAAAGTTAAGGCAGTTAAAAAAATTCAAACCCAGAACAAATAAATTTAACTAAGACAAAGAAGTTATTCCCTAAAGAAGTTATTGGTTCTTCTCAGAAATGCTCCAGTAGATCTGATTTCCATCAGAAAATCCAATGCATCAAAATAGAAATACGTCCTGTAAAGTACTCTTTTGATGACACCAATAATAACGTAAAAACTGAAGCAGGCATTTTTAAAGGTAGAAATTTATAAACTTCATAGCTTTATGACTTCTCATTCTTTCTTAAATTTTATTATGCATGGTATCATACAAGACTAAAGAATGCATCAATCCAAAGCAAATGTAATTTTTGTGGAAAACTACAAAAATGCTTCTTTCATTCTGTTTTAATCAAGTTTTGATCCTGTAAGCTTTACAGCAAGATGTAAAATCCCCTTCTCCCCAAAAGTTTAATCAAAGTTACTCTAACCAGAGTTACCTCTGAGAGGACTTCTGTGTTGTTATAAGGTGATAAGGAAAAGACACTTATTTAACAATGGACAGTAGCCCTGTGACAAAAGGAATAC
Organism: Sterrhoptilus dennistouni; assembly: GCA_013397095.1. NCBI lineage: Eukaryota > Metazoa > Chordata > Aves > Passeriformes > Zosteropidae > Sterrhoptilus > Sterrhoptilus dennistouni. Next base: position 1,165,781 of record VWZU01007622.1, on the reverse strand, counting down.
AAATATACGTAAATTCACAACAGTGAAGAATTGTCAGCTGCTTCCCTTCTCAGAAGGGAAACTATAACATTCTTTAATTATTTAGAACATCTCAAGGAAATACAAGTGTTGCTTACTTTAAACACATGCAACAGTTTTCAGATACTCTTAACATGCTCACTCCCTCCCATTTGTGACAACTTTGCTCTTTTTTGGCACTTAGCATCTTTAGAAGTAAGATTCTCCTTTTTCATACTTTTTTTTCTTCCACTTGACCTTTACTGCACTTCTGCCCAAACACAAGCAATTCAAAACAGATGAAAAAACACTGAGTTTTGAAAATTAAGATCTAAATAACAATTTCTAGATTCAAAAGTACTTCTTCAGAAAAGCCTAAGTCCTGTTACTGCAGACTGGACTAGAACTCCAGAAGTTTCCTTCTGACCTGAATTATTCCACAATTCTCTTTGTAGCATTAGAGGATGAAGCAAAAGTGAGTACAGTTCACCTCTTCAATCTCTACACTCCTCCATGGAATTGTCCTGATTTCACTTTCACCTACTTTTTCAGCTTAGAACTGCTAATATGCTCACACACACACAAAAAAAAAAAAAAAAAAAAAAAAAAAAAAAAAAAAAAAAAAAAAAAGCCTCTAGTGTGCAAGAAATCAAATTTCTTTCTGTGCCTTACTTATGATACGTTTCTCACCTGTATTTAGAACTGGCATTGACTACTAATTATTTTTCCTTGAAGTTCACTAAGTATTTGTATCCATGTCTGCTACTTTAAACAAAATCTGTCAGGTAAAATTTACCAAACTCAGCAGACAGCCCCCTGTTGGCTTCAATCCATATTCAGAAAAAGCTGTGACAGTGTTTCAATCCCCACCGAGATCCATGTGAAGCTGCATGTAAACTCCCTTGCTAGACAGGGATAAAGGTTTACTGGATCCAATTGTACAGTGGTCTGAATATACATTTGCATTTATCCACATTAAATTCACTAGATTGCCTCAACCGAGATTAATATAACTGCCAGCAACACAAAACACCCTTTTCATCTAAATTTGCATTTCTCCCGTTGTTTTGTCCCCTTCTTAACTCAAGTCTGACTCACAGACAGATTAGAAATTAGATCAACCTAGAATTTACAACAGTGACTTGGCCTCTTTGGACTACAAAAAAGACCAAAACAGTGGGATATAGTGACTGGAAAAGTTAAGAAATCAATGACACTCAGTCCCAAAGGGCCCTATTTTACCTCAGCATGAATGTGGAGTTTTTGAAGTTGACAAAGCTGGTGTTCCCATAGTGTATTTCCAGCACAATTCCTGGAGCTCTGACTTTTTGCAGGGCCATCTGAGATTACAAATATCTAGAACACTTTATGTTGAAGACTGTGAACCCCTTAGTCCCAAACGAGCACTTCCATGGAAGTCACCAAGTGCAAGAGCCACCTGGTTTATTCTGCGTAGCCGGGTAAAGTGTTTACTGTGACAATTCCAGCTCTGCCCACGGCAGGAGGAAATCCTCACACAGCCCTGTGTGCTAAAATAATACCCTAAAGCAGCAGCAGCATGATTGGATTTCCCCATGCAGCTCAGGTCAGCCGGGCCCTGGGTCTGGCCTGCAGATCCCTCGGATCCCACCAGGCACCTGCCCTGGCGGGAAGGCTGGAGCCGCCTCCCAGCAATGCTCACTCGGAATTTGGGAGTGCAGCACTCCAAGGTGGATACAGATCAAACCCACTGAGCCACAGGCTTCCTGACATTCTCCAGAGCAGGCAGGTTTTGTCTTCTCCAGAGCAGGGAGGTTTTGGTATTAATTTGAAGGGGGAGGAAAGCTGGAGTCTGCTCTGCAGAAACATCGAGTCAAATAAATACGTCATTAAGCTAACTAGCTACAGGATTGTCTAGCAGATGGATGACATCTTGGTTGCTAGTGGAACACTTTTCTATAGCCTTGTTTGAGGCAGACACATATGGCTCTCCCAAGCACTGATGCAAGCTCCCAGATGGACTAGATCATTGCTGACACCTTATTATAAATCCTAGAGATGAAAGAAGGGAGCACAATTTTTGAATCACAACACAGGACTCTAAAATATTCAGGCTTCCTAAAAATCAAATTTACAACAGAATATATTAACTTCTTTATGTTGAAAGAAGCTATTTCTAACCAGGAACAGAAAATAGGGCAAAATGCTGCATCAAGAAAGACTGGAAGAGCCTAGAGGAAGCTTAAAAGACCAGAAGATCCTCAATGTAAATGTATATCATAACTACCTATATGGAGTTACAAATATTACAGTTCTAAGGATGAAAAAAATTATCTGCTGCGCAGCTGTTACTGACACCAAAGTGCTTCCATCTGGAATTTCTTGACTGGGGTGGAAGGGGAAAGGAAAGAAGAGGAAGGCACTTAGACATTACACATGCATCTCTGGAAAGTCTGTACCCCAAAGGACTACCAAGAAATAAAAAAAAGAGTGAGAGAGATGTCTAGCCACAGGAGCAACAGGAGAACTACCAGAACTATGTGGGAGATTGGGAGATAACCATTTGCACACAGCATTTGGCTTTTTGTAGGTGTCAGGGACACCTGAAAACATCTCAAGTACACCAGTGTACTACAGTACATTTTACACATCAAGGTCAGAGGCAGGAAAAAATATTCTTTTGACACTTTTACACTGTGAAAAGAGACTCTCCTTAGCATCCATAAGAATTTTGACTCTTCAACTTATCCAAAGGGGAGACTCAAATTGTGGGGAAAATGACTTGCTATATATCTTCTCTCTAATGTCTGCTCTACCAGGTAAACTAAGAAAGTTACATCTTGAGACTGTTATAACTCTGTGACAAAACTTTTCCATTTCAAAAGCAAATCAACTCTCTGACTCTGGGAATAGGTCAAGAACTCTGTACATTTATGAGAGAGATTCTTAAGCTGCTAAAATTTATCTGCCTCTACTGCAGTGGCCATAATCTTAATAAGCATGCAAACATCTTGGAACAATCAGCTAAATGTGGGACAGCTAATATAGCATAACGTTCTTATTTTTTCAGACAGACAACTGTACTTTCAGCATCTTCAACCATAAAATACTTCCAATGTATTGAATTCAGAGTGGCTCCCAAGTTTTCCTTCAGAGCTTTTATCTTCCTGACAAATTGAAAGTTTAGAAGATTTTTCTTACAGGGAGAATACAGCAATCCTTGAATTACCTTTTATATATATATATATATATATTTTTTTTTTTTTTAAAGAAGGAGAGAGAGACTTTTTCCTAGTCTCTACCTCCATGACATCATGCAGCTCAAGAGAAATGTCCAGGAAAGTTCTCGGTTTTGTAAGGGTGACTTACAAAAGAGTGTGAGAAGAACGGAACATCCAGCTATGCACACTGCACCTGCAACTACTTCAACTGGACAGTTCCTCTTCACTGCAGCACAGCTTCTTCTTGGAGACAAATTTAGCTCCCTTCTTTCTCAGATCCCTGAAGAACATGTGCTTCACTGGTCATTTTAATGTTTTAGAATGTAGAAACTTCAGGATACTCTTTCCTGTATAAAAATATTCCTATACAAGACACAGGGAACAGCTATTTGCAAATCTCTGTGGTAAAGGCTGACATGAAAAGGGGTAAATTAAAGACTTTAGGCAACAGACGTTTGGGTTCTCCTGAGGTGCTCCATCAGATGAACTCCAAATAGAAAAGAAAGGGGAAGAGAGATATTAATTGGCGTCCACAAAAGCAGGATAAAACACAGCTCCAACTAGAACCAGACAGTTTCTGGGCTCTCAAAGCATACAAACCCCATAAAACTCCAAATTTCCCACCAGCTGAAGGCTTCAGTTTTAAAACTGTCAAATAGAACATCTTTTTCCTTTAGTTTTAATGTTTAAAAGACTGACAGTTTCAAAAGATAGATACAGAGGATTACTGCAGGTCCCCAAACACGAGGTGAGTCAAGGAGGGATCTCTTCAGCCCCTGACTTTGCAGCAGACTTCTCTTTCAGCCTATCCAGTGAAACCACATGTTCCTACAAACACAGCATCCTTGGTGACAAAGTGGGATCCTTGGCAGTTTATCTCTGTGACAAGGACCGTGACAACACCAGGCCTCTGGCCAAAACAAGTTCACCAGGAATCAAAGAGAGGTTGTGTCTTATTTTGATTTTGGTCAAAGTCTGTCAGGTCTAAAGTATTTGCAATGAAACATCCCAATTTCAATGAACTGCCATTTTCTGTGTAAATTACATCCACTTGAAAGTTTGTAATTATGTCCATCTAAGATGCCTCTTAATAGGAGCATCATGAAAACTGATCAATAACAAGCAACACAGAAGAAAGTTGAGATAAATGAAGTACAGCGTAAAACATCGAAGTTATAGCATGGTAAACATCTATGTCAAGAGCCTCTCATTCAAACACAGACAGGTTTAGATCACTGTAATTTAACTTACATTCTGAATTACGTTCTCCATCAGATGAGAACATTAAATGACCTTTGATTGATTCGAGTTAAATATATAAGGCTGCTCTGTATTCAACAGAGCATTCACACACAAGTTTAACATACTCTGACATACACATCCTGACTCGACACTTCAAGTGATTTGCTCTGGTGTCTCCATGTAGACATGATTAAAGGCTTTTATCTCCAATCGCTAACAATACCCGGGGGAGAACAGGGAATGGGAAAAGGCAGAGTCTGTTGCTGGTTGCATATTCAACTGAAGAGAGAACACAACTCAATTTCAAAAGACACTTCCAGAATACTTTGCACACCTAACTCCCACTCTGCAAACTAAAGAGGTCCTCTTATTCCTCTCTATACTTATTTTAATTACCTTTGGTTTGCTCTGTTTTTAGGTAATTTCAAACAAAATTATGAATCATTAACCAAATGCTTTTTTAACTCATTACTGTGCATTATCAGCACTAACACATCAGTGCTGTGATAATTCTTTCTTGAAATTTACCTATTTGCCCAGCCACTCCCTATGAGAAAAAGGAGACCAGGCTACAGGTTGTTGGAGCTTTCCACTGTAGAAACTTTACATTATTCCAGCTATTTTCTTCAAAAGGCTGGAAAGATCATTGTAACAGAACAGTGATGTTCACTTACAGCTGCAAGTTAGAATCATCATCTCTGTAGCCATTGCAGGCGACTTCCTCTTGCAACTGAAAAGAGGTTTACCTCCCTAACTCTTGGGAGTTAATCCCTACACTAAAAAGTTAGACCACTATTGTTATCACTCTAATAAGGCACTATAAGAATATTTGTAAAATGCTTTGATGAGAAAGCTTTGCCATAAGGTGCTAAATAGAACAGGTCAGATAAAGTACACATTTGACAAACACTGGCAGTATTTCCATTCATCAACAGATGGTTGCTTTTTTTAAAAAAAAAAATTATTATTATAAGCTAAGTGTAAGTAGCCATCAAACAGTACCTGTATTCAACATTATGCAAGCTGCTTTAATTGGAGAGATGGATCACATGTTAGAAGCTTCCCAATTAAATAAGGATAACTCATACTTTAAGACATTTTAAGTGAAAATAAAGTACTTGCAACAAGCTAATCTCAAACGTGCTGTTTCTAAAAGCCTGCTAGAAAGGTTACTACATTAGCAAGAGGAACATGAGAGGGTCACAAAACCAGAAAACATCTGTGCTGGAAATATCCACAGAACTCTCTTCCATCTTACTTCTAATACTTGTATAAGTTTGATGAGGAATTATAGTCAATACAAACCCTTTTTAAAACAAAACAGCTACACAGAACTGCACTAGCCAACAGATGCCATTAGACAGCCCAAGTCTAATTTTTATATGACCAGCTGCAATTTTCTAATTTAAGAGTACTGAACCTTATCTGCATGCATTTCTACAAACATTCAATTTAATTTTGCTTAGTACTAGTTAAGGACAACCTACAAAACCAGTCATCCACTGAGGTGAAATTGCAAGGGAAGAGCACACACCAATGTGGTATCTCACTGAAGGTGCCAGTTCAACAGCTATGGAGATTAGGTTGGGTTTTTTCTCTCCCACACCTTCTGCTGTGCTCCTCAACTCTGACCCACGGGGCAGAAGCCAGAGAACTCAGTTTTGCCTTTTGAAAATCCCAAGAAATCATGGCAAACACCCAGGTGACATTCTGTATAATACAGGCCCCAATACACTCTATGGATTAGCATCACTTCACTCAGTAACTAATGGCTGAGCAGAAGCAGAAAGTGAAGCAGCACAATTTACACCCAACAGTTCAAGAAATACTGTTCCATCTGGGCAACTACATATACTAAGTACATCCCAACTAGATACAGGACTAACAGACTCATATTTAATTCTAGCTTTATGTGCCATTAACACCTAATGGAATGTTTCGAGGTGTTTACAAGTCCAGAGCAATAATGGATCACTCTTAATTAGTGCATGGGAAAAATTTCATGAAAGTCTCAGTGGAAGAAGGCAGCTGTTAAAGAGATTGCTTCATATCTCAGTCCCAGACTGCCCCCTCCTTTCCCTCTCTGAAATGGAGAACAAGTAAGTTACAGGTGTGAGAAACCAAAATAACAGGCTCGGCCACACAACACAAAGAGATAATAATTTTAAAACTGTCACACGTTTTCTTTCCAATAACCTTTGAAAAGTTGAAGAGTGGAACTTGTGTTTAAAAAACAGAGCACTGCACTGTTTGAAGATGCTTCAAGTGCTGGTGCTGAAAACTGAAGACAAAACACAGTACCCTTATAATGGCATATGCTAGATAATATGAGTCAACGCTCAACACTTATTTTAGAACTCTAAGTACATTTCAGGGTTGATCCAGAAGAAAACACTACTTTCCATTCTCTTCTCAATATGAGAGAGATTCTAAATCTTATTTCATTAAGCATTAACATTTGTTTTAACAGAAACCCTAAGAGAATTCTGTACTGTCCTCTAAAATCACAATTTAAATACACTCAGTGGGTCTAAGGTTATGACAGAATCATTCAAACCTCAAGGTATTTCCCATACAAACATGCAAAAAAAGCACATCTTCCCCAAAGGTCAGTACACATTTTACAATTTCAGAACATAGAAACTAAATTAAATACTGAGTTTAAAAAGAATTTAAATCTTCAGACTCATCTTTTACAGGCAACACAAATTCACTATCATGACTACATTTTTTCAGAAGCAGATTTATTACCAGTTTTTAACAAAAAGTGTACCAGGGTATTTAGCATGGAAGAAATCAAAAACACCAGCAGATGGAAGAACAAGGACATTCCAACAGACACTTCATCAACCTGCTCCATTCTCATGTACATTTCAGCACTGTATTTTTCTAGGCAACACTGTCCTGCCTTTTAGAACTAATCCTAAACTCATGCCAGATTAAAAACATGGGTACAATGTCCAACGCTCTCTTTTTGTTTTCCCTGTCCTACAGACAGCCAGAAGTCAGTGTCAACACAGAGAAAACTTTGCAAAGATCCCCACACAACTGGCAAAATACATTTGTCCTTTTATCCACTGCAGCCAGCACTAAAGTCCAATGAAATCCAGTATTTTCATTTCTCAACTCACCTTAGTGAAACCAAGCAAAATTAAACAGGAGCATCTGGATTTTGATTTAGTCCTACCCAACCACACTCATCAAGTAGGTGCCACTATTCTAGTGAGCAGCATTCCTCTAAAGAGGAACAGTTCTCCAAAACAGTGAAATGCACAACTGAAACCTGTACTGAAAAGCAGGTAACAAGCATACATTAATCCAAATTCTGCCACGTGCAAAATATACTATTAGAATTTTTATTGATTAAAAAATTATTTTCAGTCACACCTATCAACCCAATGCCTATTTATAAATTTGTCTATAGAGGACTAATGCGTTTTTGGGTAGGTAAGGGAGAGATTAAAGCCTGGGAAAAAATGTTGAAAATTGTCACGCTTTAAATGTTGGAAATAATGTTCAGTTCAGAATATAACCAAGTTTGCTCAGCCAACCTTTAAGACTAAACATCTGATTCAACATAAACCAATATATTTTGGTCTTAATGGCACTCTTATGGAAAAATACCTCATCTGGTTGAATGACTGATTCTTTTAACAGTTATCTAGCCACCAGAGGGTCTATTACACCTGCAATTCTACTTAACATGGAGCAAAATGTAAGCTCAGCAGCATCAGGCAGAGCCCCCACCACAGGTTTACACTGAGCAGAGGTGTTCTATCCCTGCCACATAATTTTAACAGCTTTTCTGTGTGGATGCTGGCAATCACTGACTTCTACTGTCCCCCAAATTGTCTAATAACATTTCAAATGCTTTTCAGTTTTAGCAGATGATAAAACATAAAATCACTATCATATCTATCCTCTTCTGGTGCTCTCTTCAAAAAAAACTCACCCCTCTAACTCATAAACTGCTCTCCTAAAAAAACTTGTATTTCTGTGAGAACACAGCTCTACCAGTTTGAAGGATCCAGACTCCTGCTCCCAGCAAGTTTTCAAAATCCTGTGGTAAGGATTTCTGATCTGTTCCTCTGCAAAACTCAGACATTAAAAATAAATTCTGGGTGTGTTTGTGTCGCCTTCCCAGCCCTCTCCCCACCACATGCACTTCCACCCCCAGCTCCTTTGCTGGCTTTCATGCAGATTTGTGCCAGACATTCGGCATCCTCATTAAGTGGTGTCTGGCAACCTGCCTAAGCTTTAGTGGGTTCTGGGAATGCCAATATATTAACCAGAGGACTTTCTGCATACCCTGGAGAGATTTTTATTCTAGAAAAGTCAACCATTTGGCACTAAGAAAACTTGCTTCAAATCTAGGCAAGCTCTCCACTGGCAATAAGAAGAAAAAATGCATTTACATTCCTCTTAAATTCTGTCTCCTACCTGCAAGAAAAGTTTGATGTAGAGCAAGATCACTCAAACACAGTATAAAAGGTTGATGTGTTCTCTGTAGTAGAATTTTAGAGAAAAGGACAATAGATACGAACAACACAGACACAGCATAACATTAAGAAAATTATTCCTTTTCAGTCCCTTATCTCTTGTGACCAAAATAATCTTAATCAGGAAGATTAAATTTACCAATTATTATGCTGAGTGATAATAAATGGTGATACGGGTGCTTGAAAATTTCCATTGCTTAACCAAACAATAAGAAAAAGCATTTCGTAAAATGCATCTACATTTAACATACTGCAAATACACTAAATCAAAGCATACGCTACAGAAATGCATATATTAAATAAATATAGATGATTAATACTGAGACATTCTGCCAGCATGAAATAGAGGACACACTGTAACGTCATGCTCTTATTCACCTGCAAGCATTCTTTCTACTGCTGTCCCCTTAGAGTTACTATTATTCAACTGACAGTCTCAGAACTAAGCAAATAAAACTCTCAAAGACAAAAAAAATCCCCACATTTCTTTTTCAAATATAAGGTTCAAAAGAACACAACGGAAAAAAAGAAAGGCCCATGGCTTTCCTTCACTTGAATATTCTGCCTGTGCAGCACATAGAGAAAGTTAAAGTACAATGGACAAATGTGTAATTTCAAGATCATTTCTTCAGGCTTGTGTACCCAGAGAATCCAATTCATTTCAAGAAGCCAGTCAAGTAATCTGCTACCGTATAGATATCACTACCCATTATTATTAAAAGTTTCTTCAAACTGACGTCTACTTCCAACTCATCATCATTCTTTGTGCAAAAAAATTGCCAACTTCCTGACATCAGCTCCGAAACACCATGGTCCCTTTATAATGGCCAATTAGAACCAGAGATTCAGCAAGAATCAATTAAAATCAATGCCATTTAAATGTTTTAGTGTACTAAGATTATGTTTGGTGTGAAAGAAATTTTTAGCTATCTAGGCTGCCTTTGCTTAGATATCAACCTTCTAGGCAAGACAGCTATTCTTAAAAATAGCTGTCAACTGAGAAAAGAAAATGTATATGCATGAATCATTTCACTACAGGGTTGGATTCCCAGCAACTGATGCACCACTGTTCTGGCATCAGTGCCTTGAACGAGCAGCTGATACTAGATTGGTGCCATTGAAGAATTTCACGGTTACCACAGAACCAATCTGCAGAAAAATTCATCTCCAAACTCCTAGAAGTATTTGCATTCCGTAGCTGGCAATGCACTTGCAGAGAGCTGTTTTGAACCATGAAAAAACAGACAGGAAAAAAAACCCAAAAACCTTTTCCAAGACCACTCACAAGTTAAATGCAATAACCATGACTCCTGATGCAAGAGTTGTTGGACAGGCATGCTCTTTTTAACACTTCATTTCTTTTAGAGACTGTGCTAAGTTAAAATACTTTAAAGGTATTTCTCTATTGTTTCAGTAATTATTTACTTCTTTCTGGCACATCATATCCACATTTGGAACGTATTCCAAATTATTTCAGACAGTGTCACTGACATAAAACTTGTTCTTGGGTGGAAAAGCAGCACTAGACAGGGTGCTGCAGGGCAGCTGAAAAAGAACTAAATTTTGGTCAAGATAATCAGAGAGAAAACTTTCAGTCTCCTCTTCCCCACAACCCCCTCTTGCAAAAATGCACCGTCACTGCAGGGAAAACTAACAATTCCTCATTTCACGTCTCACTTTAATGTTCTGTGCAAAGAAAACAGCGTTTTATCTACTTAAAAATAACAAAAGGCCAGGTTAGTTCTAAATTCCTAGGTTAAGCTACTACCCAATGGCTGTAATCTTACCACATTTAATACAACTGTGCCTCAATCTTGAATCTCAATTTCCTTCTACTTCCACAAGTTTTCTTGTAACAAGTCTAAGGTCCTGAAGACTGAAAACTTCACTGCCTGGTGCCTGTAATGTTTCAGTTAATAAAAACCAGTGATCTGAAATACTGTTTCTCACATTGTTAACTCATTCCACATTATATACTGATCACCATTTAGGCCCACTCTGGCATCTGAACTTACTGGAGAATATTGATATGCCTTATGTGTATGCAACAATGATCTTCACATACCTGAGTTGGAACTAACTGTGCTGGTATAAACACTGATTGTACAAGAAGATGTGTTCCTACTTCTATACGTAACTCTAGAGAGTTGACACATTCCAGTTTGAGTTCTCCTCATGCTGGTCACTTTGTGTATCACAGTAACTTAATACCTGGTGCTAAAATGCCAGTACAGATATAGATGTTCAGATTATCATCTCTATCTCAGCTAATATGGACAAGGGATGTTGACAAGGCTGCTTCCCACCACTGCACTCATTTTCCAGCAAAACTTCCCCTTCCATTTACAGCCACTAAGCCATAATATTTATATATACACTAATATATTCATTAGTGGAACACGTGTGCACCGTGCACATTAATTCTACTCAAGGATACATCCTATGTTAGAGAGTTCTGGATCATTGCAAAGAATAGGTTTCCCAAGACATTTTCCTAGAAATGAAATTGGAAAGCAGAACTGAAGTTTTTTCTAACCAACATACCCAGGTGCTGAAGAACCACCAAGAACACTGCCCCTACTCAGGCAGCATTTATGTTCTTACCTCATCTGTGACTACCAGTAATTGTCCCTTGGGCTTTCTTACTGGCAAAAACTCTCTCCCTTTTTGGCCAGCTTCAGATTTATGATGCTGGAGATACTTCACTCTTCGTGCTATGTGATGCACCCTTCCAGTCCACAAGTATAATGGGTTTGGTTTGGAAGCACAGACAAACCTCTTTAAAAGAGCCTTCCATCCTGACAAGGAGATGTCTTGTGTTTTTAGATGAACAAACCTTTATAATACCAAACAGTACTTTTAACAACACATTAAATTATTCACCAGATTTTTGTTCTCCTGCACAACCATTTGCTATTCAGAAAAGGTTCTGAATCCTATTAAAATCTGTATCATTCTAGGTGTTAAGACCGACCTAGAAAACAGAAGTAACTTTTGCATTTTGCCTGCTTCCTGTTTGTTCTTTACTGAACCTAAACCTACACACAACGGTGTGTTTGCCTCTTCAGCAAGCATCAAACCCCAGCCTACACATAACTACCTACCCACCTACACGACAGCAAACCTGGCGCATCATTCAGAAATTTGGGATGCACATATTCACTGCAAACAATGCAGGCAGGCGTCTGATGCAGGCGGGCAAAGCTAGACTTCTGCTAATAAACTTTTTTTAAGAAAAAAAAAAAAAGGGCACTTTATCAAATATAGGTCACTGGTGCGTGAGCCCGGCAGCCGCTCTGCCTTCCTGCCAAAGTTGCCCTCCCGGCGCTGGGCGCGCACCGCGGCCGGGCATCCCCCGGGCATCCCCCGGGCATCCCCCCGGCATCCCCCGGGTGTGACACCGGCCCTGACCCCGCACGGAGCTCGGGTATCACCCCGGAGCGGAGCGGGGGGGACGCGCCGTCACTCCGCGCTCCCGGCCCCGCTGGCCCCCCTC
>VWZU01007622.1:1135213-1148768 GCA_013397095.1 Sterrhoptilus dennistouni | reverse complement strand
AAAAAAAAAAAAAAAAAAAAAAAAACAAACACCCAAAACTGCAGCCCTACTGGAACCCTGCAGTACACAGGGACAGCAGAAACACCTTCAAGATGCCAGCTTCCAAAATTCCCCATTCAATCTAACTGCTGGAGTGAGGGGAAGGGCTTGGTTTTGGTGGGGTTTTAGGGGTTTATTATCATGGCAGAATCTAGTGAGGGAAGCATTACAACAGAGAAAAACATGGCAATTCTCTCTCACTAAAGCCAGGAAGTTATATTCTTTCTCTTGGATGATTCCCAAAGAGGTCATTCCAAGGGCTTCCACTCTCCTTCCTGATTAGACTAACCAGAGTACACCAGGGGAGAAAATTTCTTTATGAGGCAATTTATGTAACAAATGCAAATAATCAAATCTCTTCAGAATTTTAAAAATCAGTAACATACAACAAAAAAAAAAAAAAAAAAAAAAGCCAAAGGCTTACCATTATGGTTTTGGCCATTTTGAAGGAAAAAAGTGTATTAAGCATTTTAAGAAAAGACTCTGAAATTTTCCAAAATGGTTCAAGATCTTAATTAATATTATAATGTTTCAGTTGTTGAGGGGTGGAGGCCTCGGTCTGCACTGGGCTTCAGAGAGGTGCAAGGCTTTGACAGTGTCCCAGCAGATGTGTGCAGATGGGCTTAATGTAGAGCCCCTTGAGCAGACACAGGACCCAGACTGCATTTCCAGCACGTTACAGGGGTGTGAAATTGTGTCACTCCAGTGAGTGCACCGTCCACCTTGTATGCCTTGTTAAGTAGGTGGTAGGTATGAAAGCAATGACAGGGGCAAAATGTATGTAAGGATGTCGGGATGTAAGCACAAGAAAGATTACTTGTAATATTTTCCTGTTGTAGAAAATTCTGTGCCTGTTCTAGTCATTCACTGAAATTAGACTCCAGCTCATTTGTTGTTCCTGGGTGCACACACATACACATGCTCATTCTGCAACACGTTGTTCATCTGCCAATTCCACCCACACACCTGCAGACCCCATCACGAGATGTCAATCTCAGTTTTAGATAATCGCACATATCTTAAGAGATGTTTTTGTTTTCTTGTCATGATGGACATAACTAAAAAAGGTTTTCATGCTAAATAAAATGTAATGTCAACTTAGTGAGTATCAGAAGCACCCCAAGACTCTCCAAACTGTAACAGCAGCAACGCCACCCTCTTTTTCCTAAAAAGAAGTCTAAAGCAAAAAAGTTCACAATGAGCGAGCATAGATCAGGTTGCCTGATCTACCTTCAGCTTCTGATAAATCAGCCAAGAAAGCTATGATGCCAAAACTCTCTCTGCAAGGAGCCAAGCAAAAGGGGCTGGAATCAAATTGTATCTCGTAAGATAATAACATGTACATTACCATAATAAACAGAGAAATTGCACACCCTGTGTAAGAGGGGCTGGGCTACATCATATTATAAAGAGTCAATAATGTATGTAGCAATTAGACAATATTTGATCATCACATAAGAAACAAATTCTTGTCTTAACCTAGCTGTTCTACAGGATGTACTCTGTTGTCATGAATTTACAAACAATTTACAAATAGGTATGTTTTCAGCTTCACAAAGTAAAGTCTTTGCCGCATGAAAGGTACAAGATTTTGTTTATAATACCATTTCCCAAATATATTTTTAATATCTTTCTCAAGTCTCAGATTGATTTGTGTTGGAGGACAAGTCTCAATTTTTCATGGTATAGATACAGAATTTAAGTTATAAAAGAAATATGATTTGCTTTAAGAATGTACTGTGAGAACAGGCATAATCGGGAACTGATCCAAATTCTCCTGGTTTATTCTATGGCATTCTGTCTACTGGATCACAAAGCAGCTATTCACTGCTTGTTATTCTACACTTTTTGATTTAATGTGCTACCAAAACCCCCTTTTTCTCCAAAAACATTTCCAGAATTACTTTCTTAGCTACCAGTCCTACTATATTGGTTCATCTCAGTTGTGAGGTAAGTAATTAGTTTGCGAAGCACTTGTAAATTAAAGAATTGACAAATATTGGTCAAAAGAGAAGACCCTCAGGTTCCTATCAGAAATCTCACTGACTTCAGTAGAATAGAGATGATCAGACTCATTTTACACACACACGCACACACACGGAAAACCTACAGAAAAAGTATTCAATAAACGATGTGTTGCCCACCTACTACATCAAATGAAGCCATGAGCCAAAACCTCCAAAACCTTGGAAAATCTTGCATGAAGGGATATAGTATGATAGGAATGCATAACAGAACTGATAACCAAGATAACCAAGAACAGCATCATCATCTTATGTTTAACTGTAATGTTAAAATCAGTTACAATCTATAACCTTCTGGTTTTACGTTCACTAATATCATAATTCCTATTCAGCTGCCCATCTTCCTACCTTTCATAACCTTCCCAATAACTTGACACATCCACGTATTTAAAAGCCACTCCATTCTTCTTCAGGTCTTCTTAGAATATTTCTATCTGTCTATTTAAGCACTCAAAAAAAATACCTCGTTTTTGGAAATAATGACCATTTTCACTGTTTCCCTGGTACAGTACAGAGGCCTCTGGTCAACGTTTAAAGTTGAAAATATAACTACCTTCATTTTAAGAACCCTACCCTTCCAATAAAGTTTTTCTGGTTCTGCCCTTCAACTTTCCCAAAAGATAAAGCTGCAGAGCTCTGAGAACTTCCCAGAGACCACTTACTACAACTCTTGTCTTTCTTGGGTTTGTTTATTTTTTGGCTCTGCTTTTGGACTTCTTTTCAATTAAAGCCTTTGCATTAATGCAACATTGAAAAATCTGAAGGTTTTACCATCAGAGAAGACTACTTAATTAAAGCAAATAGGCTGGACAGGGGACAAAATATATTTGCATATATTTTCATATAGTATAGTAGATGAATATTTTTTATGCTTAATAGAAACATCACCTTCAGGGACCCCAGGCCAACACTGACTACTGAATCAGATATCCATGTTATCCATAACAAGCACAAGTGGAACATGCTGCTGACCACCATGCCTGCTTTGCTTTATCTGCTGCTCTAAGCAAATCCATTTTTTCATGTCTGGAAAAATGTTTCCACAATTCATTACAGAAATACTGCAAATTAGACTGTTATATTATTCCCTTCTAGTTAACTCCTCCCAAAGGGATCTTGGGAACTGTTCTCCATGCTCTTTCTTGTTAAATGAATCCTAGTGACTTTTTTTTTATCCTCCCCACTGTTTTTGCATATCACCTATAATATATTTTTAATATTGAAGATCTGCATAGCATGCAGTTGCTTAATGCCATCCATTAAAGGCTCTCAAAGCATTTTGTTGTCACTAATCAGTTTAATCTCACCAACCCAGGCATACACAAACATTATTCCTATTCTGTAGACAAGAAAACAACTACAGAGAGGGCTGAGTGGCAGAATTCATTCCTGCATGCAAACTCCAACCACTAGATCACAAACTGCTTGCAAAAAGACAAACTGTTCTCTAATGCTCAGCTCTGTAGGACTTCATTAACAGGAGTTCCTCCAATAACCTGCTGTCTTCTCTCAGATACTTTCTTAGCCACTCATTTATTGGCAGGTTACCTACAGATGCTAACATACCATACAGACACCAAGAACAGAGGCCAATACAAAATGAGCTATTTAAAAGGCACTTTTCCAGTTATTTTGCTATCAGTTTAACAAGTTGCAAAAGTGCAAAATACATAAAAACTAAAGATTTTTACATATTTTTCCTTTAGCACACTGTTTACTCCTTGGGCCACCATCTTCAGCATTCTTCATTGTCAACTGAATTACTATAAAGACACTACTGGAAAAAATATTCAGAACATGTGAAAGAAAACAAGAGTTTCTACATCTCAAAATCTTAACTTCAAAGCTCTATTTTTTCTTTATAGGTACCATCCTAACAGGTCATACATACATCTCTCCAGTGAGCGTTAGAAATACTGAGATGTGCCCTGTCGTGTTGTGAAAATAATGCCTCGATTCAGATGTTTAACATAATGAGATGCACAAACCTCCCCTGTATTTCTCTCTCAAATCTACAGAGTGGGAAACTACTATGTTCCAGGATAGTCTTCTGCAACTGATTAGAAATGGTACAGATTATACTCTGTGTAATACAGACTTTCACAAGTTAGTGAACCTGTTTTCCTAGGTTAGGAATTTATACAATAGGCAGTGATGCCATATACTAGAGTTTTGGAGGGTTTTTTAAATATTAAGTGACATGATGGATTGTAATCCTAACACTGAAAAAAAAAATCCTGTTCCAGAGTAATGCAACTTTGAAAATTCTTCTGATATAATATTCAACATTTGCAGAAAGACGAGTCAAATTGCACTGTGAAATTGACGTCTACTTTTGTTTATTTTCTATTATTATGTTACCATTTCTAGAGTAGTTTGACCTTCATTGCATAGAATGGAAACTGCTTAAAGTATGAATCAACAATACATATGGAAAGAAGTTCCCCTTGGTAGAATCTTTGCTTCACTTCTGCAGATTAACATCTTGGTTTTGTTCAGTATCATATTGACTACACCACACTTTAACAGTAGGGATTCATGAACAAATTGTCACAAGCTAAGCTAGGATGTCAAATTTACTATAAATCAGTCCATCTTCAGTTGTTTTCTATAAAATGTATACTGTGCCCCAGCAGCACATGCAAAAGAAGTTGGTCCTTAACCAAGAAAATAAAGGGATTGGAATTGTCTCATACTGACCTGACAATAACAATTTGCATGGAGGCAGTTAATGCAAAACAGCTGACTTGGAGTAATTTCCTTAGAATGAGGAGTTAGAGACCGAGCAGGTTATTCATGTATGTATACTCTAGATATACATGCACTTGTATTATGTCAGACAGTCTAGCAACATTTTGATAAAATACAGCTACACCTGGAGCTTATGCCGATCTAAGTTACCTTGTTTCCAGAAAATTTCACTTCTTCAAGCTATGTCTTTCTGGCAAGGTGAAAATGTGTGAAATAATGTCCTTGTTCCTCAAACTTGAGACTTTTCACCATTGTGCAAACAAGGGCACATAAATACCTGCCTATGGTATATTTGTGGCTATGCCATTCACAGTCTTTTAGCATGTAACTATCCCTAACCTGAAAACTCAACAACTCCAAGACAATAAAGCCTGTTCCTGCTCTCAGGTTTTAGAACTAATTTCTTAAGGCTTATTCTTTTACTCTTTATCACTTTTACAGGGCTATTTATTTATTTTTCTGCTGTACTCAGTTTATTACTCTGAAAGCATGAAAGATGAGCAACAACAAAACTTGAATTACACCCCATGCAGCGAGGCCACACAGAGACCTCAGAGCCTCCCCCGGCAAACAGGCACAATGTTATCTCCAAGCCCTTTCTCCCTCCAAATATCTGCCCTTCTGCTGGGGGCAAGGCAGCAGAGCAAAGAAGATATTGTTCTGTTCAAGCCCATTCCTGGCACCGCAGCCCAACAGCAGCATGGAAATCTTGGCAGCGAACAGCAGTGCCTGGGCTTGAACAGTTGCATGGGGCACACAGCCAGAGGCTGCCCAGCTGCTGCTGAAGGGGCTCCAAGTCACCCTCTCACCTACTGGGCCTCTCTGGTTCCACAAACCACTCACCCATATGGTGAAAACTGGAGCCATATCAAGGAGACTTCTCCCCATCCACAAGTCCTTCTATTACAGCTATAGGCTCTGCTTGATAGTTAACTGCAATGATCCAGACACAGGCTAGATGCTGAATTCATTCAAAGAGGCCTCAGAATCTGATCTGCTACCAGAAATAAAACTGAAACCGCTTTGGAGTCGATATAGCTCTGATTTGTCTGTTCCTAAAGAGAATTACATGAGCATAGGAATTTATTTGTCAGTGGGCAGTCTCAGCTTTGTACTAGACATATGATTTTATATGAACTCCAGATGTCATTTAGAACAGTGTCAAAAGTCAGACTAAAATTAGTATTCACTGACTGAGTTTTTAAAAGAAAAAATATGCTCTGTAGCTTAAAGAAAGAACTGTAAAAATATCTCAGACTCATGTGTTTCTCTTAGCAATGTCAATGGGTTTCTCTTGTACAAATATATAAGTCTAAAGAATCAAGAATGAAAATACTTTCCATGTTTCTGTTCAGATATGGCTCATAACTTGTAATCATACTATGAGTCACAGTAGATCCCCCCAAGTACAGAACTGTCCACCACTACTCTCTGATTTACATGCACAAAATCTACGCACACGAAAAGTCTTAAAGAAACCAGGATGGGTTCTCTACATTTATTTAGCAAACAAATGAAATTACTTTCAATAGTCTTAGGTTTACTTAGGCAATACCAGAACTCTCTGCACACTGGTCTACTAGTCAGCGTGAGCAGGGGAAAAAAGCCCAAAATACTGCTTATTTTGTTTTGAGACAGCCACACCAAAGCTCTACCTACCACTCTGCAGAGTGAGTTCACCTTCATACCATGCTGTGCCTACCCAAATTGTAGCAGTCACCCACTTTCACTGAATAAAATGGTGCTTTATTTGTAAAGATGTAAATAAAGCTCTCTTTGTTCATGAAAGATCCCTATTCTTTTCAGCAAAAGGCATGATCTCATCATTCTGATATAATTGTCCCATTAATTGCATGAAAAGAAACTTTGCATTACCACAGCTGAGACAGATCACTCTAGCAGGTGAATTTGAGAGTCTAGAGGGATGTTTACAATTTACCTCATCACAGCAGGAAGAAGAATATGTGTCATTTAGCTATTCCCTAAGAGTGAGAAAGAAAGCAAAATCAGCATGGGGCTAGGCTGACATCGAGATGCCATTCAAAGAGTATCCAGACCCAACAAAGTCTCAGCCTCATAATAAGCCTTTTACGATCAGTTGGCCCTCAGCTGCATTGCAAAATTCCATTTCAGAAAGGGATTAAAGATAGCTTTTAGTCAGGAACATTCCATTGCACCTTCAGGAACACCCATTTACATTAATGGTTGGTGGTGATATTTTCTGCTGCATGGTCCTCTTTAAGTTCTGCAATGACATACTTCATGTAGCTTTTTGATCAGTTGCAGGCTTCTGGTTAAAAAGTGTTTAGATTTGTGAATCACAGCAAGGACAATTTCAGAAAGAAAATATTATTATGGTTTGTTGTTTGTTTTTTTAAGAAGAAAACATGATGGTCATACAATAAATAAATTTCTCTGTTGTAATAGAGAGTACCATTCAATACAGATTTTGAGCTGCAGATATTTTTTTTCAAATCACTCTTCCTTCCAGAGTTATAAACAAAATGCATAAAAGGTGATCAGACACAATAGCTGTATGAAAGAAAAATCCCTTCTTTCAGATGCATCTCAGTAAGTAGTCTCAGCAACCTAACACTCACTCTTGAACTGACACAATACTTGAGTAATTTCTAAAACAAACATTGCAAGAGTCAGCTACAATAGACACGGTGTATCCTTCAGTGCTTTGAGAGTTTCAATTTATTGAGACTGACAATTACAGAAGCTTGATGCTGAAATAGCAGCACTGATCTAGGGAGGTGGTGGAGTCACTATCCCTGGATGTGTTTATAAAAAGACTGGATGTGGCACTCGGTGCCATGGTCTAGTTGAGGTGTTAGGGCTGGGTTGGACTCGATGGTCTTAAAGGTCTCTTCCAACCCAATGATTCTGTGACCTGGATGCAAGAATGCTGCATTAAGCAGTCAGCATGTTCTCCAAGTCACACTAGCAAGACCAAAGTCCTTGTAAGACTATGCTGTTCTTGGTGATTAAAACCAGAAATTCAGGAATGTGGAGTTACAAGATTAGACCTGTACCCTATGCACGACAGAAGGCAAGACCAAGTAAAACTATCTCCACTACAGGTCCTTCTACTTCTCCCAGTTAGATATAGTGGTGCACATGGACACCATGACAGAACAGGTCAACAGACTTTTCACCTTGCCTCCAGCTCATCCTCTCACGTCCCTAGGATTGCAGTTCCACCCTTGTACTCACATCACTGCTACTTGGATTTCACTTACAATATCTATTTGCCTCTTTTGTTTCAGAATTTGTGTCTGACTCCACATGTACAGCTGTTTTATCTGCTTTTGAGCATGACCTCTTGGATTTTGGGACTGAGGACAAATGAACCTTCATCTTCAAAAGGAAGATCCACTTGGGAGACCATTTATCAGTCTGACCTGCTAGATATTTGGTCTACCATATTAACATAGAAAATGGACCTCATCCTATCTCCAGATATAAACAAGTAAGGCAAATTCTTGGCAAGAGGAACCATAAATTGCCTCTTTTAGATATAATTATTTATAAAGTTTCATATCCTGAGATATATTAACTAGGCTGAGCACTGTGGAGTTCTTCCTCTGCAGAGAGGAAGTATGGCCTCCCACACTAATAAGTCCTCAACTCGTGCATCTCAATGAACAAATGCTTTAGCAACTCCCACATTACCACATTAACTCAAAAGCATCTTAGGACAACCTTCACGTTAGCATTTCAGCATATATGAATTGGATTCCTGAGAAAGCACGTTTCCAAGAACTGCAGTGTGCTCCAGGGCATTGACAGACCCTACAGTCTCTGCTGCTGCTCCTGCAGCAGCTGTTCCCTGTTTTGTTGCAGTTATAGGATGAGAGCATCTGGATTTCAACCCGATTTCATCAAAGAATGTTACCTGTAGGTGGGCTGGTCCTTAGGCAAGCTGACAAAGCATCCTCATACTCAGCATCACTGTTGGCTGGCCTGCTTTCCACTCCAGCATGTCTTTTTGACTCGAGCAGGCTCTGAATACTGACACCCTGCTCTAAGTCACACGCCTGTAGAAGGGAGCAGATCAGCAGCATGGGGGGCTCCTATCTATGGAAGTGTCAGAAGCAGCTTTTGCAGGGTGAGGGGTGTCTACAAGACCCCGGGCCCTGCAGCAGATACGCTTGCTTCCACCCAAGTTTTGGAATAAGTAATTTATCTCAAGAAACTCCTCCAGCTCAGAAGAGGTTACAACCTCCAGCCGCCTGTCATCACCCTTCTGCTTGAGATTATCTGCTGGAGGGGCTCTTATTACAAATGTTCCACAATCTGTTGCCTTCAAAGAGAACCAAGTTAACTTTAAAAAAAAAAAAAAAATTAAAAAAAAAGTCTTTTCAACTTAACTCATTTTGACAGACAAGTTAGAAAATGACAACATGCACAACGAACAGATCTGAGATGATGATAATCACCAGCTGAAAAGATAGTGACAAGCAGCTGAGGGGCAGTTACATCTTCTGAAAACATAGCAAGATCCAGGCAGTAACTTCTGCCCACGACTTGATTAAATGACAGTTTTGTCTTCTAAAACACAGCTTATTTTCTATACATTGCTAGAATAAAGGAAAATAATTTCTCATCTGTGTGGCTAAAGCTAACATCATCTACTTAATCCACCAACAACACTCCTTCTGCACAGCCAAGTGCTAAAGAATACAAAGTCTCTTCCCAAAATCTTTTTTTAATGACCTGTCAACTTCCTTACCTTCAATGAATCAACATTTTTCTATTTGTCTCATTCTATACCCCACCAAAAAAAAAGCTGTTTCATTTTTCATGTTACAAATGCAAGCTCCATGTTAGTATACAAATTTCTCTTTCATTCTACACTCTTATGTGCTTTTGCAATGACACAAAATAAATTTCATCTTTCTACAGAAGAGTGGATAAGGAACTCCAAACCATAAAAAAAACCCCACGATCACCTCCTTACTAAAGTGGTGAAGGAGAATCTCACCTAGACCCTTCCTAGGAGGGTAACATCATACTGCAGTATAGCTGTTTTCATGTCTGGTGATGCTAGGGATTATTCTTCTTGTGAGAAATCCCATTTTGCTACAGCAGTTCTGGGAAGCCTCAGCTCTCCTGGCAGGGGGGTGTCCTGTTTGTTTGGATAGGATTTATTTAAAACTCAAACATCTTTTCATGTTTGCAGCAGTACTGAAAAGCCTGACAGACTAGTTCCATACAAGCCACACAGGGATGCCTGGAGCTTTGGCAGTAATTCCTCTGAGGACTCCAGGGGTGATCACAACAGAGAGGGGTACACAGAAACTATAGAGCCTATGCAATAAAGATGCATACTGCATATGCAAGAGGCTTTGAAATAACTTCCTAACATACACCAGCTGTGTAACATGGATTCACTAACCCCAGAAAAAGCTATGCAGTTGTGAAGGAGCAGCAAAAGGGTTTTGGGAATCAAAAAATTTGCCTGCATTAAATGGTTTGTACAAGTAAATGGTTAGATTAAGCACCAACTGTTGCTGTAAGTATGCAAGCGCTTTCAAAATGTCATTCCATCATTTATTTGTTTGATTTTTTTAAATGCCAAACCTTTTCAATTAGTACTCAACTGTACAATGGGTTGCTAGTCTGTTAGGTCTGTAAGTCAGCATTATTTCCAGATGTAAGCTTTAGGCAGTTGTGTTTTCACAGTTAAAACCAGGTAAGAATCTTTATCTCATCATCTCAGGTTATGCTCACTTCCGGTTCCCACACATCTTGCTTTCTGTTTTGTCACAAGGACAATACAGCTCAGACACTTTTTTACTACCACTTCTGTACTTTCATTTAATTATTTTAGTTTTTAAACTCTTGTAATATTTATTCAATTTTCAATTGTATTGTCAACAACCAAGTGCATCAAAATTTTCCTTCCTTCTTTTTGACTGCCTAGAGAAAAAGCTAAGGGGCTGGTGAATATGTAGTTTTAAAATTTAAAACTAAAATCATTAAAAGTTAATGCTGTTAGTCCTTTTCCTCCATGGTTATTCATACCAAATATGCCACATTTACAAGACCATGAAGTACATAAGGTAAGCCTTCAAAAGGCATGATTTTGTGAGAGCTTCTTAGAGGTAACATCTGTTTAAACCATTAGAAAATGAACTTAAACAGTTCACTAAAGTTTGTTTTGTCAAGTCATCTCTAGATTTCATTAAGTGAATCTTTCCTAATTATTTATTTCCCTAACACTCAGTAATGCAATTTAGAAAGGAAAGCATATTTGTTCAAGACAAGCTTGGAACAGAACACAAGGTCCAAATATTTTTGTATTTTGAAGTCTACTCCACACTGTTTTCTTTATTTACACTGGAAGAAAAAGAGAAAAATGTGAGAAGCTGTAGCAATATCAAAATGAGGAGGACATTTTAATACTTTGCCTTTGTCCTCAGTGTTTCCTGTAGAGAAAATAAATCAAGAAACCACTCCAGTACCAAACACTGCAATGGAAATGTAAAACCCTCAATGCTATACTAAAATTTCCTAAAACCTGCAGTACAGACTGTCAGACAATCCACAGGGTGACACATCATGATTTACCTGAAAGGTAGGTTAAATTACAAGCCTTCATTGTTTTGGTATTGCCTTCCCTTTCTGTGGAGGTCCTGATCTCCAAACATTGATAGAGAGCATCTGCAGGAACAAACTGAAGCTCTGAGCTGATTTTCACACAATTGCTGAAAACCTGTAAGATAAAGGTGAAGAACCACTGAAGAACAGATTACTGAGACAGAAAAAAAAATCTGCAGTATGAGGACACAAGATATTTCTTTCTGAATACAGAAATTCCACTTGCCTAGCTATCATCCTTTACTATGAACCAACTTTCAAAGACTATTTCTCTCTAGTACTCATGAGTCATTTTCTAACATCACGTCTTTGGCAGCTTCAAGCATTTTGAAAGTGGAAAGCAAATAAAATTGCTTTTAATGCACTCATAAGAGGGTACTTCAGGTTTTTTAAAAGCCATTTTTTCTCTATCTTTTAGCTGCTAGGAGGCTTTAAATGGGACCCCTGTAGGTTTTTGTCTGTAAACCATACGAGAGCATAAAAGCTTGGAAAACTTGCAGAGATTCTGAAGCAGGTTCACACAGCTTCATTGAAACTGTGTGTGGTTTTGAAGCTCACCAGGGCTCTACTCACCAGGAACCATTTAAAATTGCCAACTTATGAAGTAGATTTAAAACTCATAAAGGATTATGATGAAAACCTAAGACTTATTTTGTAGGCTTCCAGCTTGAAAGAAGAAAAAACCATCCTGTAAATAGGGAGGAATGGGTTTTCATTCTGGAAAGGTTTTGGGGTATTGTTTCTTTGAAAACACATACAGGAGCCTGAAAAAGGGATCAGAATAACCTCTGTAAACACAGCCTGAATTAACCTGCATCAAAGTGATTTACCTGTACCAAAAGAATCAAACTGATCAATCCATTATAGCAACACATGGTGGCTCAACTATCCTAAAAGCACTTGCAGGACAGTTACAATCGAAATGCGTCAAATCTTTCCATCTTTGGAGATGACTCTTCTCAACCCACTTTACTATCAATCAGAACAGCCAACAAGAAAAGAGGACTCGGAAAACCACCATAAATGCCATGAGAAATGAGAAACTACTTTCATTTATATGAAGAATCAGTGAAAGAAAATTTCATGACTCATACCGTTCTCTCTATTTTCTATTGTAAGGTTTATCAGGACTTGCTGCTACAAAAGAAAATGGAAAAGTGTTGGCTTGAATGGCAAGGAAGACATGAAAATTTATCACAATAGGGTCTAATATTTTCTATTTCTAGTATTTTCTTCTTTCTGTACATATACAGTCATCTTTGAAGGCTCTGAAAGTTCTGTGAGCAAAGATTGCCAGACTGGGTTTTTACTTCAGTCAACACAGAAACTCCAGCGAGATCCCAAGAAGTTAATGAACAAAAATGAAATTGCTTTTCAAGTTTTCTGATAGCAAGCACTGCACTGGAGGATGTTTGATACTATTTAAATTTGTTGTGGGACTGATTTTTCCACTAGTGGTTGCTTTTGTCTTTTATACTCATTACTTATAAATTTTATATTCATTGATAATAAAGAATACTCAACACTCCTGTTGATTTCAGCTTAAACATTCAACACAACAGCAGCTGTGCAGTGCCAGGAAATCAATGTCACTGTTCACTAGGGTCATAAAGAATATGGGGTTGGGTCATAGAAGCTTATTTTTCCACACTCACAACCAGCCATGGAATTAATTCCTAACTTGAGAAGGTCTATGTAACAGACCTAGGTGTTTTGCTAATATATAATACACCAAAAGCTGCTGACATTTTTTTCCTATTTGACTT
This sequence comes from Sterrhoptilus dennistouni, assembly GCA_013397095.1. Taxonomy (NCBI): domain Eukaryota; kingdom Metazoa; phylum Chordata; class Aves; order Passeriformes; family Zosteropidae; genus Sterrhoptilus; species Sterrhoptilus dennistouni. The sequence continues at coordinate 1,135,579 of VWZU01007622.1, read as the reverse complement.
TGAATCCGTTGGCCCACACCAAATTACCAAAATCTGTAATATATGAGCCCTTGCACAAGAGCAGGAGAAAGTAGAGATCAGCAGTTTCCAAAGTCCTTACACTAGCTAAGGTTTTTAAGAGCTTCCAGAGGTACAAAGGAGAATATTCAAACCTTGAAGAGGATGCCAAAACATTTATCCCTGCCTATTTGGAGGGGACAGAGGTCCTGACCTCAAATGTAGAGACAGGAAGCAATACACACTGAACTAGGTGCTTAGAAGATTGTTGCCTGAGGAAGTTCCAGTACAGACCTTGTGTGTACACTTGTAGCAACCTTCAGTGCTTCAAAAGAAGTAGAGAGGGAAACAAGGGGAAGGGAAGGGAAG
>VWZU01007622.1:1072624-1135163 GCA_013397095.1 Sterrhoptilus dennistouni | reverse complement strand
AAGGGAAGGGAAGGGAAGGGAAGGGAAGGGAAGGGAAGGGAAGGGAATTTTTTTCCTGGATCTTAAGGGTAAGTAGCAATTTTGAAGCATGGCATCAATACAGCAAATTTGTAATGTAAACAGATACTCAACTAGTCTGTTTAAAAAAAAAAAAAGTGGGAAAGAGGAGGGGGAGAGGTACTATTCAAGTACTACTCAAAGAGAGCAAAGTCTGGAAGAGCACAGCCCATGGCTGGCATCTCAGTATTTCTTTTCCACTAGACCAATCTGAAGAAAATCCCTGCAAAGAAGCTTTCATAAGATGGCATTTTTGTGATTCAGTATACCACCAATATTCCTTTTGAGTTTTATAACTGTTCCTAGAACATTCTTGGCAATGAATTTAAACTTTTTGAAAGAGGTCGCATTTCACTGTAAATGGTTATCTGGTATTCACAACACAAAATAAGCATTTGAATATTTATTGTGAGCACATTGCATTTTAGGGAGAACACACAAAGATTCTTACCACAATTATCTTGTTCCAGCTTTAATATATTAGCTGTCACCTCTTTAATGGATCTTGTGAGAAAGGAAAGTTTCTTTCTTTAACTCTCTTTTCCCCCTGAACGCAATTACCACCTCATTCAGAGCTCTTTGTGTCCACCTAATCTCTCTGATTATGTCTCTGACACCACCACAATACTACATGACTGACATACCTGACAGCTGTGACTGGTGACAGAACACTCACAATGCAAACCAGCTCTATGCAGGATGAGTATTACCTACCGCCAGCCTCCCAGAACAAACATGGAAGGAAGGTAAAAGGAGTGGGGGGGCATTTCACGACCAGCCTAACCCCTACCGATTTTGCCTCCTTTTAGAGCCAAACAGCATTGACAAGCAGAGCCTCTTTGTACATACCTACCTAATGAACCAATTGTCGGATGAATACAAAAGCGCACCCATTAGTATTTTAATTTTTAATTTATAGAGTGGAAAATGCGTGTTTGGAGACCTGGCTTACAAGCAGGACTTGATGGATCATTTTGTCTCGCTCCAGCCCTTTTATGCTTCTCTGGGTCATAACTCCCAGCTGGTGCTCAACTGTCAGATTTAGGCAGGTGCCTATAGATGAGAGTCTGTGAGGAAAGACATACCTGAAAATGTCATTCCCAGACAACAAGCTGCCCCTGGAATCAAGTACAAACTCTCAGAACCCAGCATTTTGAGCCATAAAGACATGAACTGTGTTACAAATAATTGCCAAGTACAATGGCAGTGATGAATACACTAATCAGGAAAAATATTAGAGTGCTTTATAAAGAGTCTTATACTTTAAAATTCCATGGGTTTACGTGGTATTTATACATTAAAAACTTCAGCTTGTCAGCATTGACTACCATATTTTCCCCCACGCGGAAAAAAAAAAAAAAGGTGCAAAAATCAAACCAACATTTTCATATAGGAAATGTCTAGAGGCAAAAAGTGCCTCCCAAGTATCCAGTTTTCAAAGATGATCAGATAATATTTACAGAAAATTAATCCAAGTACATTATATCCATCTAATTTTATATCTAAAAAGTGCTCATGTAAGACTGTCCTCCGACAATCATACAGCAAAAATAAAACCTCCAGGATTGAGGGATATGCTTAGGAAAGCTTTGTGGTCAAACACTATGTTATTGAAAGCAGAATTTTCGTTTCCTACCTTAACTTTTGTATGCTGCAAGTTAGGTGTTTATGCTGTTAGTATAGATTTAGCACATTTAGCATTAAGTTTGAAAAGATTTCAGGAGCAGTTTTAGCAAATTAATAAAACGTCTAAAGAAAATCCTCTTTGTAATCCATTATGTTCCAGCCTGCAACACTTCTTTATTCTGCACCTGAAGTTACCACTTCATAGGAACCTGTAAGGCAGATTCTACATTACTTGATGTATCAGTCAACTAATGCAGTGCTCTAAAGGCAAAAAATTGTTATTGTTATAAGAACAGTGAGAAAAATACTTTCTACTGTTAATGCCAACTCAAATTTTCAAATGGGAAGCTAGAAACAATATTCTGCTTAACTGGCAAATTTGGGGAGAAAATTGGTATGATGCAAACATTACCACTTAAAAAATTAGTTACAGACATCTTTCTTACTGAATATGAGGCATAATGGCAGGCAGGTGGATTCTTCACCCAAATATTTGATGTTTATCATTCGGATAAAAAGATGCATACTCTGCATTTATGCTATACAATCAAAGCAGTAAGGCATGAACTTCTGTTATCTGGAGGTTTTTTTGAAACAAGGTCTAACAAGATAGCTGTGACTAAAAGTCAGGATACTCAATTACAGTACCAGGGACAACTGGATATTATGTCACCTGCCCACTCTCTCACTGGCTTCCAACGACTTTTGTTCCCAGAATGCCTTTTCTCATTTCCAAAGATGCTGCAACACAGAAAGCATACATGCTTCACATATATAAGATACATAACCTTCTAACTTCACGGTGAACTTTGTTGCCCCTCAACTCCTCCACAAATCATAGGGGCAAGAATATACCAGCATGTTACCTATCAGGCATTCCTACAACAGAAATACCCAGAGTATTTAGTATTCTATTTCAAAAGGCCAGCACTGCCCTCAGTAATTTACTTTGTATACCAAAAAACACTCACAAAATTCTCTTTACCATTTTAAGCTTTTATATAACCAAAATAATCCTCTAGACAGCCAGGCCTTGATATGCACCTATACAAGGTTTCTTAACACTAATTAGTTTCAGATGCCAGGGCAACAATCTCCAAAACACACTAAAGCACGTGTACGGAATGTATTATAGCTCCATTTGTAGTCAATGATGTGAAAACTTTACAAAGCTCTTGAATAATTATGATTACTAATATCCCAATTAGGTTGAACAGGTACACAGACATCCTCAGTGCTAGACACTTAATGAATTTTTAAAAATAACTTATTTCCGAATTTCCTCTCTGATTGGTTTTAAAATCAACAAGATAACTGTAATTAAAAAGACAGTTTCAGGTTTGTTTGGGATGTTTTTAAGTTCGCTGCTTGGGGCATTTGAGTCAATCTTGACAGCATGGGACAAAAGATTGCATCCAACAACACAAAAAAATTGAAAAAAAGTTTCAAAGCTGTCAAAGATCAAAGTGAGAAAAGAATTATACATAAAGTTAATTCTGCTTACTTTATTAAAAGTTATTACAGCTTAGAATCTTAATCAAATCCTGGACAGAATTGTTCAATTTTTCTGTATCCCTAAAAGAAGTAGACAGAAATCAGGACTTCTTCACTGTAAGCACTGGACAAACCAAAGCAACGTCATCTTGACTACAGAAGTTTGTGATATAAAAAAGCAACCATGGGAGAAGGAAGCAATCTCATTCTGTGGAGTAGGAGTGGAACCAGTTTGAAGTAACTGCAAAGAAAGTCATTATTAGGAGTGAAACAGCACAGTGGGCTGCAAACAGGTACCAAAATAATTCGCACCACTTGCAAATCAGGATTCACTTGGATAATGAGGACAGGTCATACTTAAGTATGTTTCACCTGTATATATTTACATATTTATGCACACAAGCACAGTTCACAGTTTCTTTTAATCCACAGCAGCAAATTCTGCAACCTTTTCCTCCCTTACAACCAACCCAGGAGAAAATATAAGGAAAAAATGCATAACCATTCTTCTCAGTTCTTCTCACCTCAAGAACAGCCCGTAACAGAAGTGTGAACAGAATCACAGACAGCAGGCCTACCACAGACACAGAATACAAAGACAATTCTGAATTTACACCAAACATTTAATTATCCAAAGTCAGGGCTTCTTATTGTAATTCAAAGGCAGCTTAGTCTTTTTTCCAGCTTTGGAAGAGATTCCCAGTTGTGCTTCTAAAACTAAACAGACACAGTCTTTTGTATACTAAGGTATTTCTCAAATGAAGCAGCCAAGCCTTTCAAGGTAAGGCAGCAGGGAGAAGAGTCCCTCTATTCCAATCCTGTGTTCAGAAATACATAGGCATCACATCAATTAAGGAAACATGGAGCATGTGGCAGAAAGAGGGCAAAAGGAACATAGTCACAGTATCTCACAGACAGGAACTTACATGCTGAGATAATAAAGAGGTGACAAGACTTCTCATCTCTAGTCTAATTTCTTTTAATAAATCTCACTTTCCTGGTTTCCAGACTGCTGAGAAACAGCAGCTTTAGTATGCTTTTACTTAACACTGATGGCATATACCAAAGGCAATGCAGAGGGAACTTCAAGATTTTCCTCCCTGCTTTTTCACATTTCAGTTGTTTGAAAATTCTGCTACACCAACAACCTCCTACTAAAATGAAATTCCTACTCACACTCCTACCAACCTGAAGAAGGGAACAATGTACATATGTTATGACAGAACAATGCTGTCAAAAACCTGCCCTTCTATCTTAAAGCAACTTTGGCCATAAAGCTCCATGCTACAAAAATAAAATACAAGCCAGAAATCAAAGGCTACAAACATGATATTTGAAAAGTCATGATAGTGAAGGCCCAGTGAAACATTACACCCCCTTTTTTAAAGGGTAGAAAGGAGGAGCCCAGGAACTACTGACCCATCAGCCTCATATCTGTGCCTGGGAAAATCATGGAACACCTCCTCCTAGAAGCCATGCTAAAGGAGGACAGGGAGGTGACTTGAGACAGGCAGCATCCTTCACCAAAGGGAAATCCTATCTAACCAACCTGATGGCCTTCTACTATGGAGTGACAACATCAGTGAACAAGGGAAGGGTTGCAAATATTATCTCAACTCTTTAAAGCCTTTGACACAGTCCTGCACAATATCCTTCTCTCTAAATTGGAGAGAGATGGATTTGATGGGTGGACTATTAACTGGCTGAGAAATTGGTTGGATGGTCACATCCAGAGGGTAGGGATCAATGGCTCAGAGTCCCAATAGGCACCAGTGACAGGTGGTGTCCCTCAAAGATCCATACTGGGACCAGTGTTATTTAATACCTTCATTAATGAAGAAGAGATCGAGTGCACCCTCAGCAAGTTTGCTGACACCAAGCTGGGCAGTGCAGCTGACACACCTGAAGGATGGAATGCCATCCAGAGGAACCTGGATGAGCTCGAGAAGTGGGCACATGGGAGTCTCCTGAGGTTTAACAAGACCATGTGCAAGGGCCTGCATCTAGGTCGGGGCAACCTCCAGTCTCATTCACAGGAATGAAGAGACCAAGAGCAGCTCTGCCAAGGACAGCTTGGGGCTGCTGGTGAGAGAGAGGCTGCACATGAGCTGGCAATGTGCACTTGCAGCCCAGAAAGCCAAGGAACACGTTGCCCAGAGCAGCAGAAGGCATCCTACCCATGGAAACAAAATTTCAGGTCATACTGGACTGGGCTCTGAACAACCTGGTCTAGTTAAAAGTTGGTCCTGTTCATGGCAAAGGTAGTGGAGAAAACAATCTTTAAAGTTCCCTTCCAACCAAACTGTTCTGTGATTCAATGGCATGGTAACAATGGGTAAGGGGATGGTGGAACTGTTGTTCAATGACTCCTACAATATAAGAACTGGAGAGTACTCAAATCAGAAATAATCCAGTTTATCACAGAAAAAACAAATTTTGTTAAAAGAATATACAATGAACTTTTAGAGCTGACTACCACGTGAAGCTGTGGAAACAGTGTCAAAAGGGTCAAAAAATGTGAACAGGTGAACTCACTTTTGCCAATAAATGCAAAAAAAAGAAAAGGCACAGGTGGCATTCCAGCTCCCATCCTTATTCATCTGGTGGCAGAAACTGAGGAAATGGAATTGAACCAGTAAGCAGAAAGGCTTACGTCATGTCTCAAAGTAACATCTTTGTAGGACTTTCAGAGACAGAATACTGGGTAAGATGTATAATTCTGGCAGGCTGAAGGCACTATTGCTCATGTTAAAATTTACATTGTTTTCACATTGTTAGAGTTAAAAACAATGCTTATGCCTGCCACTGAACTGTGTAAAACAGCAGGGGCTGACTGTCAGATCCCAGCATTACCTCATAGAAATGTGATATTAACAGGTCAGCTCCTGGACTGCAATGCCTCCCTCTGTTCCCTCACAGTCCCCCCAAAATTTAGCATTGCCTAAGAGGAGGCAGCTTGATTCCTTGCCTACAGCAAAGAATCCTCTAAAACAGACAGAAATCACAGAAAATCAACTGTTTACACATAAATTTTATTTCTGAATTTACAATGCTTAAAATAAAATATATCAGTATCTAGCTATTTCCAATAAATGCAAAAATACAAAACTTCCATTTGCTTTAAAAGTGCAGAAATATAAATTAAAAAATGATAACTTGAAAACATACAATGTTATTTCTCAATATCTTTACTATCAAAACAGATTTGTAAAACAAGCACCATAATTTATTTTACAGACGACTTTTCATCACAGCAGCATCACAGGGCAAAAAATGTAGGACATTAGTATGGAAATGTAGTAGCAAATCTTTGAATATTTTAAATGGTATGAACTGTTATAAATTCTTAAAAAGAGTTAAAAAACTGTTCTGACTATTTTTTTGCAATAGCTTTACCATAGAGATGAATATTAATTGGGCTGTATTTGGCTGTCAACACAACGAAGACATCTTCAAACATTCCTTCTGCCTTTGGCTTGAACTGGACTGGCACAGTGATGTAATGATAGGCTCTAAAAAGGTAATTAATCATTGTTAATAAACAAGTAAATACTACCTGACAGACAAATTCAGGTCTAGTTTGGACTTTCACCAAAATGGTATACTGGATGTCACTGGATCATCAAGTTTAGGTATGTTTCACCTGTATTATTTATTTTTATAGGGTTTTTTAATAGATTTTTTTTTATCTTTATAGATTTATTTTTATAGATTTGATTATCTATTTTTCTTCTGAAGAACTTTGATCCTCAAGGTAATTTTTTCCTTCTGATGACACAAAGTAATACAATACTTTATTGGTGTCCATTTACCTTGATAAATTTGGTCTGCCTTTTGGCAATACTGACAGTGCATAAACTTTATTTATAGCAGAATTACTATATTTCTTCCCTTCAAACATCACAAAAGTACACTAAAATTTCCAACTCTTTGTTGCAATCCATGCATTTTAAGCTACTAACTTCCATTACTTCTAATTGCTTCTACATTAAGAAATACTTTGTTGAATTATTGTAAATCACTATGCCCATCCTCAAACAGCATTTTAGAAATTTTACATTGTTTTAACGTAATTCCTTTCCTATTTGGATTACATAAAAACATACCAAATAATGGGTGTCTGTGTTAATTGTCAAAAGCCTAGACTGAATTATTTAAAAAGATAAGCTGTACAAGCAATAACTGAAAATTTGGAGTGGCAGTCTATTGCATTCCATGGCATCCAATAGAAATATCCAGCACTGAAACAGGTAGCAGTAACAGGCACATACTGAAATAAGGAATTATGAATAGCATCACTTAGTAGAAAAAGAAAAGACAGTTTTGTTTGCTTTTACTACATCTTCAGTTTTCTTTCCTTAACAGTGTATAGTACTATCCAAAGTCCTCTAGAATATGCTTATTTCCCCTACCTTTTCTCACTGTGTTCCTATCTTTTCATACTCCTTTTCTCTACACTAACCCAACCTATCATAATCAGTCTGTGCTTCTACTCTTTTATTCTGCCCCTTACCTATATTAGAAATCATAATACCTGCCCTACACACCATTCTCATTTGCTAGTATCATCCTTAGTGCTGAAGTAACCACACCAGCATTTTTATTTTTTTTTAACAACATCTGAGTCAATCAAATAAGAGTACACACATTTAGAATAAAGACTGCGATGGTACTGTATTTTTTTCATCAGGTAATTGTACCTTAGTGAACTACAATCAACAGTGCACTAAAGGAATACAATCAAATCAAATACAATCAAATTCATGTCTCATACTCAACTGCCAAGTGTTGTATAACAAATTTGGCAGTGTCTGTCTTTTTCACCATCTATGATACACAGGCTGAAGATATTTACTCAGCTCATTTTGAAAGAAATCAATTTTTAAAAGTGAAGGACATCAGTATTACTATTTAATCTGTAACATACATTATGTTAGAAAATATAAATTTTAGTAGGAATAGAGTGTGAAGCTGCATATAACTAGGCTACCTGAGAATTTACAGAAGTAAAAATAAATTCAGTAGAAAGCCAGAGGAGATGCAGAAGTCTGTATTGTGTCCAAAATAATATACGTGTGCTCCTTGATGTATTACAAAACACTTAGTTAAAAAGAATAACATAACCATACTGAACCTTACACTATATCAAAAACCTAACAGTAAGTTAGGCATTGCTCTTTCAATCACATCTGGCTGTGAAACACTAATTTCCAGAATATGTACCATATGACCTCAATGGTACCGAGGCAGAGCAGTTTCTTAGCAAATGACAGCTATATTAAATTCCTCTTGATCTCTAAATTCAGGTGCCCATTTGGTGGGTGCTAAACATATTATTTTTCTTCCCTAAAAGCAGAGTAAGTCAGACATTATGTAGTCTGATTTGTAGCAGTCAGCTGATTTCTCACAATCAAGATAAGACTCATCACACTTGCTTCCTCACCCAAAGAGAAAGAAGCTATTTTCTTGACTAACAAGACTGGAAGGTTAAGACTTCAGATAAAACACGTCTTTGGGCTACTCCATAACATAACTGTTCTCAGAAATTAAGCAACCTGGAAGGTTTTTCTCAAGTACAGTAATCAGAAACTATAGTTTCAGGACAAGTACAATTCTGCTGCAGTTAACTCTCTCTCTTAAAAAAATCTTCTTTTATCTCAAACTTTCCACTATGCCTGCACTTCAGTTAGTTTCTGAATAGTGCATGGCCCTTACAGGTTGTTGCACCAGTTTCAAGTGGTATTTCTGAAAAGTCAGGCATGTTTGAAGCCTGCTTCACAGACAAACTAATCCTCTAATCCTCAAAACAACACTGAATAAGTTGAAAAGGAAGACTATGGGCAGTTAGCCCAGTTTAAGCCACAGTAACCAGATGGTTCCTCAATGAACAGTGACCACCGACACCCAGAAGGGGTGGCTACTGGAAACAAAAATAATTAGCGAAGGAAACAACTCAACAAAGAGCTTTACCTTTTAGTAGTATCTAGAACATATACTACCCTGTAATGAGATGGCTTCTGAAAGCAATAAAATCAGGACACTTTTGCTTTCAAGCTTTAAGTAGACACAGCAACCTGGTAATACTTCCAGAAACAGAAATTTGCCATTTTTTAAATGCTTAATTTATATGTTTATATCACTTAAGGGTCATATTGTTAAAAGTATTCTCCTTGCAGTAAAAAAAATTCTAGTCTGTCAACAAATAGAACTTTTTTAGGCGTAAATTGCAGACAGAATTCCACAGCAGTGCTATGTACTGGTACTTGGGATGGCATAACCAATTGAAGCAAAATCACTACACCAAATTCTGCAGGTCAAGACTCTTGATATTTGATACAAAGTTTCACTTTCTTAATCTAGATTTAAAACTTGATTACACAGGATTACTTTTAAATTTGGCCCTCAAAATTTAGAGCATGCAATAGACCATGTTTAGTACATTACACTTTTTTGGCAAAAAACTATAGGTAGATATAGTACTTTCTACTCTCATACTCTTATTTACAGACTAATATTCCAAGTTGCTGCAGAGTACTCTCATCCAATTAGTTTTGAGTATTACTTCCTAAGATGCCCAAGTTTAGAAGGAAACAATTACTAGTGGTTTAATTGATATCCTCCTTGATGCTATTCTAGAATAAAAGCCATTTAAAACAGTTTTAACACTTTTTAAAAAGCATCTAAGTCAAGCAAATCTTCTGTGCTTTATGCTCATAAATGGGAGACCATTATGTTGACTTCAGAGAAATTATTTCTTTAAAGGATAGGAAAAGCTGGTATTTACAACCAAAGAAAAATCTGCCAAAGTTACTAGGAAAAAAAAAAGTAGACTGACTTTTAAACTTGCTAAGTCTGCTTTAGATAAATGCAGTAGGAGTTCATATTCTCTTGCAGAAAATATACCGAATAGTTTTTACAGCATTCCTCAAAAATGTTTTTGAAATATCAAAGTGTCTTCCAGTGAAGTGATTTTGTCAAGGATGACTAAATCAAGTCATCCTGTCCTTTGTCTGCTGCTGTACAGTCTCAGACAGATCTAGCTAGTTGCCTTTATTTAGATAGATCCCGTCCTGGTCACTACCCCCATAAAAACCCTCTGTGCCATCTCATGTGAAATATTTAATAAAAAGACGACATTTAAATTGAAGCACTAACACAAACCTAAGAGGAGTTACAACACTTGGAACTGCAAAGTGGCCTGAAGAATACCTTCAATACTTGTGACTAACACCACTACAGCCCTGTCCTTGTGATAAACGTGGAGCAAATTAGGAGGCAGAATATCTAACTCCATTTATTATTTGCTCACAATTTCTGCTCTCTATACCCTCAGCTTTCCTGTGTTTAAAATGGGAACTTGTTTAAACACTGAGAATGTATGCTGTATCACTTCTAATGAAATGGCTGCATTTCTGCTTCCTGACAATCCCACTGTTGCAGATGAGCATGTGAGATTGTGAGATGCTGTACTTCTTGAAGAGATGACTAATACTACTGTCACATACTTGTTGTAATGAACTCCACAGATGACTGGGTTTATTTTCAGGGACTGCTATTACTAACTTTTTTGGGTTTTTTAATGCAAGTAAAATGCTGAAATAGTTGGTATGACACCAGACAATTCCAGCAGCTGCCCAAACCTTGTGTTTGCAGAGAACCTTTGATGCAGCTCTGCAGGTTTGTCAAATTAGAAGCATGATGAAGGCAATTTGCTTGGTCTGTTGTGCAGAAAGTATAAATGGAAGAAATGACTTGATTCTGCACAGCATGCCAAATGGTTACATGAAGCATTAGGCTTAACATTAAAAGCAGCAGCACTGTTAGAAACAATTTGCAGGGAAGAAATTGGCAGATGCAGAAGTAACTGTGTGGGCTCATTCTGCTTTGAACAGAGATTAGAGAGAGAGAGAGAAAAAAAAAACCCACACAAAAAACACCCAACCAAAAAAGCCTCACCCTCCCCCCCCCTCCAAAACCGATAACTATAAACAAAAGCATCCAGATTGTTTATGTGTACATTTTAGAAACGTACATATACAGAAGATCTTTATCTTACTGAATTACTTGGTTAATTTTTTTGTTAGGAGAGAATGTTAGCATATGCATTACTCACCTTAGAGAGTATTTCAAGTGCTTGATGTAGAAAGGCTCACTGGGATTTACAAATTTCAGCTGTAATTTAATACAAAATGCTTAAAAGTGCTCTATATTTAACCCTATCACATTCAATTTATGATATGTGTAAAATAAATCAAGCCACTTACAAATATAGCTTTAGACAGACCCAAGGTTTAAAAATAAAGAATGCCCACATTTGTGAACAGTAAGGACAAAATCTTATTTCAATATTTTAATGAAGTTAAAAAATTAAAATCAGTAAATCAGAATAATAACAAACCTATGCAAACTATGACAAACTACCATATTTTCCTATTAATATATTACAAATATATTCAGTTATTCGGTCAGACAAAATGAAGAAAGAAAAAACTACACATCAAAGTTCTTGAAGTACTGACTTTTGGAACTAGCAAACTAAGACATGTACTATTGCAACCTTTGTCAAGAATAAAAGAGAAAAGAACAGTGTAGCTGAGCAATTGAAAGGACTTACAAGTATCTATTTAAGAGATGAAGTCTGTCAAACTTACCATGTGTGTCATATAGGAGTTATTCCGCAAGTGGACCTTTAATGTGCATGTTTCCCCAACTCTGGTTAGAGGAAAAACATAGACATCTTCTGGGGCATATACTCCTTGAATGGCCAGTTTTTGTCTGATTTGAAAAAGGGATTTAAGATATTAACATTTCTGACCTGAATGATCTGTGTATATTGATTGTATATTTGAAGTAACAGGTGTATTTTCTGAGAATAAATCAGGAAAAAGGGAAAGATCCAGAAAACATAGACTCTCTCACCTTAAGTTTTATAGGCAAGATATTTTAGCCAGAAAGAATAACAAAAGCATCACTGTGGCATAAATATACAGGAATTTACTTAATGTGCACTTTGACAGTCTGAATTTTTCCCCACATGCTTTAGCAGAGACCTAGAGCCATATCAAAGATTGCAGGTTTAACCAAACATTTTATTCTCTTGCCATATTCACATCATCCCATAGTGAAAGAACTGACAATTAACTTGAGACTGAACAGCAAGGTTAAGACATGCAGTACTGTGGTTTTCTCAGAATTGACTTCATAGTCAATTGGGGTGTCCAAAAGGGAAATATACAGAAAGTATACACAAAATTCTATCACCAATACCAGTGCATAGTTAGACAACTTAGAAACTCAACTGAAAAGAAAAAGCATGGAAGACTGAGCAATACAAAGTCACTAAGAGGTTTGGGCAAATCTGTTTTTTACACCTGCTTATCTAACATAGAATCATAGGATCTCTCAGGTCAGAAGACACTCAGATGGTCTCTAGTTCAACCTCTTGCTCCAGTCAGGGTCAGATGTGACGTCAGAACAAGCTGTCCAGTTAAATCCCAAAAACTTCTGAGGACAGAGCCTGCATAGACTCTCTGTGAAGCCTGTTCCACCACACAGATGTCCCAAGAGCAAAAAAGGTTTTGGTTGTGAGGTTAGGTTCTACTCCCACACCCTTTTACCCAGCCACAGACACGCTCTTATCAGGTTTTGTCCATAAATACCGTATTCTTTTTGGTTGTCCTTCAGTGGAAGCTTTCCTTTCTGGTGTAACTGGAAGCTCAGTTTTTTTAAGGGCACTTGGAGAAGATTTCACTGGTGTTGTATTTTCTGCTTTAGGACTCTATTGGCAAAACCAGAGAAGATTGTAAACTTCAGTTCAAAAGTACTTAGGTGTTCAGGAATGTAAGTCATTCCCCTTACTCAATCCAAGACGTTTTATTTAAAGAATAAACTTTCAGAAACATGAGAGTCTGGATCATTGAGATGGAAGCAATTACTTAGGAGGAGGACTACATCAACAGGCTTCTGTGCTTTACAAATACTTATTTATTACAAGACACTTCACCACAAACTAGCAGTGCTGGGGGAATCTCAAAAAGGCTGCAAGCAACCAAGATTTTATTAAAAGCCAAAAAAACCCTCACTTCCTCTGCAGATATTATGCCCATATGCCTCAAGAATAACCAAGTTGGCTACACAACTGCTCAGAAAGAAGACGTAAGTCAGCATTATAATCTGAATTCTCAAAACAGCAAAAAGCTTTGTAATAATTTTGTACTATGAACAACACATCCTTCTCAAAGAAAGGCCTCTCCAGAGAAGGAGAAGCATGTAATGCACTACATGGAATTTTCTGCATTCAGAAATTAGACCAAAATATTTACCACCACCAAGATCCACATTTAGGGTATTCTAACACAAGGAGACCAAATCACCGAATGGGAATAACTGCACAAATAACCAATTTCAAATTCTGCATTGCTTTATTAATCTTGCCAGATATTCTTTGGAGTCCCCTTGGGTCACAACATCTTAAAGTTAAAGAATCAAAAGAACCTCCTACACTCATGGTTGTACAACATTATGTCAATTTTTGAAATGGTGCTGACGTTTTAGACAAGCAGTTGATTCCCTGACGCAGGGAAGATGAAAAAAATAGATTCATCTTCAATAGAGCTGCTATGACAAACTTGTCTTTTAGACATTCATTTCTTCTATTGAAAGAGCTGCTAATCAGTCTGTCAGAAATAGCAGCAGCCATTAAAAAAAATTCCATTTTAAAGAATATATTTTTCTGTTGCAAATAATCCGTTCATGAACCCCAGTAGAACCTAATAAAGACAAGAAAGGATTTGCACGTGTCTTGTTTCAAGAGCTTTTATTTTTCCACATAGTCAAAAATAATGGGCGTCATGCCTCTGTTATCATTCAAATTCTAGTTTATCAAAAGGGATGTTGACTGCATGAGAATAAGGTGCATTATGGAAAATGATCAGAAGTTACCCCAGTCTTTATAAGGGCATCTTGAAATACTGCTTGCTTTACCACAGCCTGTACTGACTTCTGCTATTTCAAACAAGAGCAGTACATTAACACTCCAAATGGTTAAAAAGGAGTGTTGCAGTTCCAAAGACACCTCAGGAAAACAGAAATTTGTGTAGCTTGAAAACTGGAATTATTCTGTTCACAGAGTTTAAAAAGGTTTTCTCTCACTTCTGAGATACACAAAGATAATGCAGCTTTGTGATGCTGACACTTTTAAACGTATTTAATGTCACTGATGTACATTACTTCACTTTTTAAAGTACATAAACCATGTAAATTAAAAAAATGCATTCATTCAACATTTGTAGTATCTTAAACAGCAGGGGGTTCTTTACAAAATCCTCAAGTTTCTACATGCTAAAGGAGCAGTTAGGACTTTGATGCTGCCTCAGCCTTGTGGCAGCTGCTCACTAGTTCACCCAGAAGGGACCAATAGTTAAACCCAAATACCAGCCCAAGACTCCTGTGCACAATACTCATTCTCAGCTCAATGATCTTTGAAAAGCCCCCAGTAGCAGCCCCCAGCAGCAGGAACAAATGTTCCTCAGGAAAAGAAAAAACTAAGTTTGAATGACCAGCGCAGAGAGGCTGGGGCTGCAGAGCACAGAGAGAATCCCTCCTTTCTTTCTCTCTCAGACTCGTTCAGGAGACATGATGATCTGAACTCCTGACTATAGTTTCCAATGGTGAGGACTGCAAACACATGTAGAGCATAATCAAAATTACAGTTAATTAATTTGTTAGAAAAAAGATTAAAGTGGTGTGTGCCACTGATTTTCCTAACTTAATGTTGTTCTTTTAGTTCCTTTCTAAGCTCTTCCAAATTTTTCATTTCTTCTGAAGTGGTGCTATAAATAAACACCACTCAGTCACTCTGAATGACAGTCACTCTTCCCACTTCATTCTATCAAAAGTCACATTAACCACAGCTATAGCCCCCTGCTCAGCAAAACCACCAGATTCCAAGTCCTTTTCAAAGTTTTAGTAACACTACCTAAACTCTTGATCCCAAGAAGATAATAGATTATGATTCACTTGTCTTCTCAACTAAAAGCTGCAACACTATAAACACTCTAAATGTTGTGTTGATCCCTCTTCTGAACAGATGTATACCTAGTTGATAAATACAGTACTCCCTTTTCAAACCTTTCTGAAAATGATCATGACATGCATTTCGAGTATTTTCTACAAACTTTTTTCCCCATGTGCAGAGATGCTACAAGGATCTAATTGTTAACAGCTTTGAAAAAGATCAAGAACAAATCTGACACAGTAGTTCAAATACATTAATATCAAGTTATGCTGCTCAAAGATTTACACAACTCTGACAAGTAGTTGCATTTTAAGAACTGACTTCTTTAAAATTCTAGAGTTCTGTTAAAGAATTAATCTTATCCACATTTCAACTAGCTTTAAAAAGACAAATGATTTAGACGTTTTCCTCATTTTCAGGAAAATTATGACCAAAGAATTTAATGAAAGCTTAATAAAAAATCCTCTAAAACAAAATATTATACAGGAGTCTCATGCCAAATTTTTATAAGTACTCTTTCAACACAATTAATTTGGAAAGAACAAAGAACCTACAAAACAAATGTAAGGTACCTCAGCAAGAAGGATAAGTAAGGTTCCTACTACTGAAGCATGCTTAGTACTCCAAAGAAACATCCCAAATCTTTGTGTGGACTTCTTAGGAAAATCAAGTCAAACCTTCTGAAGAGGACAGCAAAGCATAGATAGCAAATATGCCATTCTGAATGTACAAAGCTCTTCACGTTCAGCTTATTTAACTAATCATTAGGATTAATTCTTCCTTACGGTAATAAATCCTCTGTCCTATGTAAGTTCCTCTTGTATAGATGGGATAAAAAGCAAGGTAAGGAAAGAGAGCACAGAAAACCAATTGCAATTCCCAGCCCACTTCTTCCAAAGCTTAGCACAAAGTTTGAGCTGAGGAACAACAGGGGAGCAAAGAAGAGCTCAAACCCAATTACTCGTATGTATAAATTTTACAATTATCGCCACCTACATTGTTACTCTCATAAAATACTGAAGCAGGTTTTATTAGAGATATTTATTATATCTCCAAGATGGATATTTGAAAATGCCAAAACTGCACTGAGTCATGTATTACAGCAACGGTCAGTTACTTCACTATTTATTTACAAATATAAAACTGACAAACAAAAAACAAAAAAAAAACCATAGAAATATCTTTGTCTACAGAAACAATTCCCCTAGAATGTAAATTTATCTCTACTCTCTCTGAGCTAAATAAAGTTTTCTATCATAAATGGCAAAAGAAAATGCATTATCACATAAAGAAGAGGAAAAAGGTATTTTTGTAACATAAGAAAAAAATACAATTTAGCCCAGCAAAAATAATAGCAGAGTTGAGATTTTTTCCAGAATACAGCAATGTATATATGAAAGAGTAGTGTATAGTAAAATCAAGATGTTATAAAAAATGTGCACTCAAGACAGTGTTTATAGCTTTTATATACTCACATTTCCAGAAAGCTGCAATTTTAATTTGTGTTTCCTACTCGGATTTTCAACTGAGTAATACTCAAGGTCCCAGAACTGGGAGTAATCTCCTCTCTCTCTAGGTGAAAAGATTACAGCAATCTAAAAAAAAAACAAAAACCACCTTTTTGCAGAACACTACTAATCTTCAGAATGTTCATAATTTTACCTGTACAAAGTTCTGGTTCAGCCAGCACAAAATTTACACACTACAGAACACACATGGCACACGCAGGTGATCTTGCAGAAAACTGTACAACTAGCTAGTCCTCCTTTGCCCACAAGTGGAAAAAAATAGATTAAATATGTTATGCAAGCAATTTTGAACAAAATTTGAGTTCAGATAATCTGCTTTAAGCAAAATCAGCAAGTGCTGGCAGTTACTTCTCTTAGTAAAACGGAGAGAAAGGGGACCAGGAAGGGAAATATGTGCACCTGAAAAAAAATTCCTTCATCTGACAACTAAGTTGTGAACAATTCAACTCCTCCAGCTCCAAATCTGTAAGCAAACTGTACTGCAATTAAGAGAAGGCCTGAAGCTTAAACCAACTTGCAAGCCCTGAATTTGATCATCCCTAAAGGTCACCTATGTAACAAAGGCTTGTCTCCATAGAATGCTGTACCAGGTCAATTCAAGAATAAACTTACATTGTTTTCAGAACTGAGTTTGAGGGAAGAAGAGTGCAGCAGATTAGAACAGACCACTACAACTATATCTAATTCGCCAAACATCATATCCACTGCAAAAAAAATAGCCAATCATGATAGCACTGTACCTTATCAGCTCCAGTCCACAGCCTGGCATGCCAATGACGTAAATGTTATTCAAATAGGCCTGAACTAGGATTGCTAAGGCAAATAAAATTGTGTAAATTCAAATAATGGCTTGTAATATTGTGAAATTACTATGAAACTGGACAGGAACAAGTTTCTTATTCTTGTAAACAGATTACAAATTGCATCTCTATGGAAGTAATGTCGTAATTACCCATAACAATGAAAAGATAGGTGTTAATGAAGATGAAAAGATAAAACTCGAGTAGCATTGTGAGAAAAGATGAGGCAGGAAAGACCCTTACAAATCCATTCAGTGTATCCTTGGATGTGCTTTATAATTGTGGTTATGAATCCCTCTACTGGCCAGGAGATAAAATTGTAAGTCAAATGAAACCAACTTTAGGAACAGACAACTGTTCTTGAACAAGTATAGCAAGAATGCTTCAAGGAAGGGAATCAGGTTTTATAAGAACCCAGAATTATTTGCCATTTTCTTCTGGAATTTTACAAAACATTTAAAATCATTTTCTGTTTTAAAATAATTTGTCCTTAAAAACCCCCAAACAGTAAGACAAACACACCACCACTTTGAAATCAAATTACTTTGATTGCATGAATTCTTAGAATCAACTCTGCTGAATTAAGCTAATACAGACTACCTGATACACTCCAGAACCCAATACTGAAAAGCCAACATTTTATCATTATCAAATAAAATTTATTTCCCATTTAAGATCTTATTTTCCAATTGAGATACACTAATATGCCGAAATATTTATAAATGTTTACCTGCTCTTGTCCACGAACTTCAAGAGTACCAGAAACACGGGAAAATACGAAAACAGGGTAAAGAACCCTATAAACAGAACCACTCCCATCCACATCCTGCAAATAAATTTATGAGTCAGATTCAGAAGGGAAAGGAAAATAGTATCCTGAAACCACACAATACACCCCCACACAACCCCCCCTTGCAGAAGACTGAGGAAAATACACCCAATTAAGCTGCTTTTAAGTGAAAAATTGATATTGACTCTCTAAAAGAAAATTAATAAAGATTGAAACTACTAAATCCAGTTACCACAACAACTGACTTACAGTAGTGGTGCACTGGCTGGAACATGACATACTCAGTCCCATGGGGTACTGGTAAGAGTGCTACATAACCATTTTTCATGGTTTCACAAAAATAAACCATAATAATAATTCTAGCATAAAACCAAAATCATCGCAGCATTTCAGACTTACAAAAAAAAAGGGAAGCATTTACAAATATCAACAGCTAGGCCCAGGCAACAGCACTGTAATAAAAATATCCTTGACCTAACTCAAATTTCTACAGAAATCCCATGTACAGTGCAATTTCAGCAGCACAAGCCTGGAACAAGTCTGGCATTCTGGAGCCAAAAAGAGACACCTATCTTTCATTTATGCTTGACTACTTAATGCAATTTGGATGATGATACTGTATGAGTACAAGCAAACTCTGTAAAGCAGTATGTGAAGCAGAAATTGTACCACTGAGCACTGAGTGATTCATAGTCAGGAAGGACATTAGGGACGAAAAAAAGGAGCAAAATATTTCCCTGATATGGACAGAGGAAAAAAAACTTTGTAGCTGAGGTCATGCTCAAATACATATTCTTTCTTGAGAGGCAGCAGGGAGAGAGAGCACAAGAGGAAGAGAGAAGTTAAAATAAAATCCAGGGATTTGCATAAAACTCCCAATGCAAGCATTCACTCACTTTAGTATAGGGTGGTGCAAAAGATGACAAAGTCCACCTCAGATTTGCATTCCCTTTGTTCTCCATTTCCAGGTAATTCTCTAAAAGAGAAGTATCAGAGGACCATACTAAACATCTTTGTTCAAGTATCTCTGATGTAAAGAGTTAAGCAGAAACTATGTTTCTCGATGCACAAGTTTAGTGGAAACAGTTTTCATTATAACAAATCTCAAGAGCAGACTCAAACAAAGCACACTGTCATAAAATTTGTAAAAGCTTATACACAAGAAATTTAGACTCCACCAAAAACCCCCAAAAGATATTCAATTCCTTCCCAAGGCATTATTTGATCATTCAGAGACAAAACACTGAGAGTATTCCAGTCTGAGACCAAACAAAAATTGTATCAAAAAATCTGTTTTGTTACTCAGCATACATCTAAATACATGTCTCTTGGCAAGAATTAGGAGTCTAGAATAGCACTTAAAGTTTAGCTGCAGACATACATTATACAGGAAATTTAGAAACACCAAAGTATTATATTACAATCCTTTCCTAATTTTAGCAAAACCCGCCCCCCCCAGATATAATTGATAAACTGAGCCTTGAAAGTCCTCAAATCCGCTGGGAAAAAAACCCTGATGTCAATGGATCATTAAAAAACCTTCATTACCTAAAAAAGTCAGTGCTACAAAAAAACCTGGTAACAAGATAACAGAGTGAGAGTTCCATAGAGTTACTTTGAGACTTTTAAGCACTACTGGAATTAAAAGTACAGACCAAGCATTTCAGACTCCATTATCTACACTGTTCATCTTGATCACTATTCTCCAAGACAAGGCCAGCCAGCCTTACAGCTTGATACGCCTATTGTCTTTAGGAAGAGCATTTAATTCCCTGCTAAACACAGACAGATTGGTCTCACATCTTATGGACATAAGTGCATATGAGAATTGAGCCAAAAGAGTTTCAAGTAGACACAGTAACCTTTTAACACTCTTTTCCCAGGCACAGGGTAACTGCATTCATCAGAGTGGCTTAAAAACCCAGCAACTGATTTGCCTGCTAGCAAATCTATCTGTGAAAAAAAAGGTATGACTATATTGCATAAGGAGAACTTAAAAAAAAAAAAACACAAAAAAAAGGCACCGAAGTGCCCAAACATGCAATACAATAAACAAAGCCTCTGAACACAAGATACTACAGATGCTATATTTAATAACTAATTCCTCTTACCTGAGCTTTGACCAGGTATTGTTTTAGGAAAAACAATGGTTTTGTTCTTTATCTCTATTTCTGTTAGAGGGAGCTTGTGGAGAGCTTTTAGCACAGCAGTAGGATTTTCAGACTGTGGAGTAATTGTATCACATCTTCTACATGGAAAGTCTGATCCAGGCACACTCTGTGCGACAGTCTCTTGAATAAGCACTTGAATAAACTTTTGCACAATTTGGAGAAAAGCAAAGTTTTAAACAGTGAATGTTGATACATTAACAAGTCAAATTATTTAGCTCTATTTCCTTGAGCTGCAAGAGCTTATGTTCAGCTTTACATTTCAACAGAGGAAAGCTCTCACGCATTAAATCACCAGGTCTTCTCCAACCTCAAAAGTTTAAAGATTCTAGGACAAGTTTAATTTAGAAGAAAAGAAACATTCACTGAAAATTTGCTATCTAGGCATTTTAATTCAACAGGAATAACAATTTCAACTAGTTTAACTGACAATTCCTACAACATTATTCTCTGTTGCAGAGAATGGAAACAGAGCTGCCTCATTCAGAAGGTGCCAAAAGCACTACTAACTACCAGATTTCTTATCATTTGATGGGTTTTGCTACATTCCCTATACTCGTCCTAGAAGATTTCTTAAATCCTTTTCTCATATTGTAGGATATTACATAGTTAACTATGTGCAGTCATCATTTCCTTCTCAACATCTTCCCTGTTGGTTTGGGTTTTCTCAAGGCAGTTTCCAATTCTGTATCATACCTCACACTTCCCTCCATGAAAAAGGAAATTAGATAAAGTTTGATCCTTTAACTGCCTATTTCTTTCATGCATTGTTACAAATAACCCAAAACACATACTGACTGTAAAAATAAGATAAAAAGTCTCTTTGTTTAGGAGAGATTACCAAGGAGTCTTTCTGCTCTGACACAGAAAAAAGAAAAATTGTTGGCTTCATAAATTTTATTTCTATGCCTCAACCTAATCAGGGAAATGTCTTGGAGTAAAATCCTGAAGAGGAAGAACCTGTTCTAGACATTCTTCATCATAGACCTGTCATCCAGAAGCTCACATTTACCTTAAGGGATTTCAAAATGAGTTATGGTGACTTGTCCAATAACTCCTTTAACTTTTTATTTTATAATATGATACAGACTACTTTTATGTGTGCACACCTACATATATATTTTTAGCATTTTAGAAAATGATGCATAAGGCACTGGTGGGTGTAATTTTGTTGGAAATTCAGTTAGTTAGTGTTCACATCATAATATTTTTTCAGAGATGAATGAACTAAAAATCTCAGTTTACAAAATGGTATCTCAACTACTTTTCTTTATGAGAACTTTACAAATTAAATAGAATAATGGAAGTTGACAGAGCTGCTGACTCAAACCTAAAAGGTTTTAGTAACTTTATTCAAACTGACAAAGTAAAATAAAAAGTTGCAATCTGAAGTCTCACGTAAACCACGTACCTTTAGTCCATTATCACAATGGATATAGATTAGGCCACTCCAAGGAATTAATGTGGGTCTACTGGCAAGTGATGGATTAGGACTCACCAGAATTAGTGTACTGCCCCTAAAAAAAAATATTAACTAGCATGACTCTCATACTTTCTCATACTAAAATCATTATCTACAACATTTGTCACTGGCCCACCCAAAAGAGGATGCCCTTTTAAGATAGCAGATAAGTGAAGATGCTCTACATATAGTTAAATTTAAGGTATTCAGATATGCAATATATTAAGCTTTAATAGCCATGATCCCAGGATCTTTCATCATCACTGAGAAATCAGATCACCTCTTCTTGTGGCCTAACTCAGTTCAAGAAGGTTCAGTTCTGCAGGCTCCAGCCATCACAGTACAGAGTATAAAATATTCTGGCTGGCTTCTGTTCTGACAGGTTGACTGCCCTTGGCACTGCGAGGAGATGGTCATGAAAAATAGAAAACTGGGCAAGTGTAGCTTGATGTGCTTGAGTCTGCTTCCTACTTGCAGACCTCTGCTCCTGATCCAAACTACTTATTTGGACCCAAAATGTGAGGATTTTTACAGTAAACAGATTTTAAAATTCTACACTGCAAGAAAACTGCTTGCGGAAGGCCTTCAATATCCTCTTTTCAAGAAATCATCTGGACAACCCTGAATTTAGGGTATGAGACACTCAGTATGTCCTTACTTTCACAGCTACTAGAACATCATTCATTGTTACTGCTTTTGAGACTATTTTTCTTGGCACTGATTGAATCTGCAATGAGTGGCAGATATTCTAGCCATTCCATGGAACTTTGTTTTCTTCTCACCAGTGATGAAAGTTTCTCGGAAATTTACATCTACTCCATGAACATGAAATTAAGTGTTTAAAATGCAATCAGCAAGGCAGGACTGAAGAGAAAGTATGTTTGGGCAAACATCTTCGAAATATAATTCTGAATGCAAAATCTACTTTTTGATGGGAAACCTTTTTTTAAGATGAGAATAGCTTAATAAAACGGTCTTAAATCTGTTCTGAACTGAACCTTAAGAAAACACCAGAAATTTAGAAGGGAGTGGTGAGCAGACCTTTCAAACATAAATTGTAGAAATCTTTGCTGCCATGTGTGAAAAGTCTCATATACATATACAGTGATATTATGACTACTTTTCAAAAAAACACTAATTAAGGCACGGGCAAGCTGACACTGGTTTGGCATTATTTTCACACTTAGAGATATTGAGAAGCCAAAGGTTGAATGGCAAAACCCAGTTTTCTCAAAATAAAAAAAAATCCCGAAATCAAGTTGTGAGGAAGATCAGCACATTTGCTAAAGAAAACACTAAGTCCCCAGAAGAGAAGCCTTCTATAAGAACTGTTATTTTGGGGGCTGTTTCTTGGTTGTGGGAAGGGAGGAGGTTTTTTTTTTTGTTTTTAAATGCACAGCTAAATTTTAAACAAAAAACTACTGTGAAAAGAGATTTTTAAAGCTTCAGCTTCACTGGCCATTCAGCTCCTTGAAAATTATACAATAATAATAGTACTTCCAGGCACAGAAAATTCCTGGTATTGAGGTAATTATACATGTGACAGAAGAACATTCCCATTATACACAGCTGTAAAAGGATAAGATCCTAAATAAAGCTAGATTTGCATGTTAGTTGATAAAAAGTCTAGATCCTGGAACTAAAATAGTTTCAGGGCACAGTCTAAGCAAACTAAAGTAAATTCCTAAAACCCAACTAAATTTCCTAAATTAGTTACATACTTAAAAATAAATTCCTCCAAAACCTCACCGTACTTTTACACATAAATGAACTTACGGGAATATACTTACTGTGGTTCAACAGCTCCATGTTGTGGGGTTATAGTAAGGCAGTGAGCTGGCCATGAAAGTTCAAATGTCAACATTCTATCAGAATTGTTGAGAATTTTTACACGTCCAACATCTGCTGTTTCACCTGTAACACAAGGAAAAAAAGCTAACACTTACGAAAATTCACAAAAATGCCCAAGATACAGAGATGCACCAATGAAAAGAAACTATTTTCTGCCCTAATTTTACCTTTGCTTTGCTTTAAAATCTTCCTATGTATGCAGTGCATTCTGTGTGTATATACAGAGCATATTACCTCTGATAACTTATCCAAAACTGTGCTCAAATCAAGCCTGCATGAAGATTAATGGCCAACCCACACTTACAAATATCTTATGCTGTACAGTTATCTTAATAGTGAAGTGGCTATTTCATTAACTTCAAAAAATACTTACCAATAGAAGGAGATGTCAAAGTCAAATACTCAGGTGTAACAGCCCAAGTCTCTTGGGCATCTGATTGATTCTGAACCAGATCCTTCGTTTTTGCAGATAAAGAAGTACCCTGAGGTCCTTTAACAGGAAGAACATCCAAAGTTGCAGTAGTATGTCTGACAAAGTTCTCAAACCTGAAAATAAGACTACATTAAGTAAAAGCAGTAAAAAAAAAAATCTCCTGAGTTATTATAATAGCCTATTCTTAGTATTTCTCAAAATTTTATTATTAAAGTACAATACTTTCTACATGAGCCTTCAATTTAATTCAATTCTCCATTAAGTAAAAAACAATCCAGCAGCTATATTAGGACACAGCTTTTTCACAGAATGTTTGGAAGTGGAAGGCACCATTTAGAATTAGAGGAACTAAAATAAACAATTATCTTCAGAAGATAATATAATTTGAATAAAACCTGCACAGAGAAAACAAGTACTGCAGAGAGAAAGAAGGCAATGCAAGTTGAGTTTCACAGAATGCTGTGCAACACATTTTGGAGATCAGGAGGGACCTGTGGAGACCACCCAGTCCAACACCCCTGCCCAAAGGAGGGTCAGCTGCAGCAGGTGATTCAGGACATTGACCACCCAGGTTTTCAGTTTCTTCAGAGATGAAAACTTCACAGCCACTCCGGGCAACTGTTCCAATGCCTAACCACCCTCACAAGACAAAAACATAATTACGTACATATAATTACTAATTATGGTTTCAGTACCTGTGCAATTCCAAATGGTTTCCAGGAGACTGCTGAAAGCCATCCTGATCACAAGAGGAATATCCAACCACAGAAAGGAGAACCTTTTCCATATTTGCATAGAAAAGACGGATATCATTTGTCTCTTGTGGGACATCACATACTAAAAATGAGAGTAACAGAGAAATTCTAGTAAAAAGAATTCTATAATACTTAGAAATTACATCTCAGAGATTTAAGACATAGAGACATAGACCTAGTTAATAATCCATCAGCTAAGAAATCCTAGATCATTCCAAAACTACTTTCTGCAAGTTTAGTTATCAGGCATAACTCAACACTAACATACAACATATAAATCTGAATACACACCAATTCAAAATTTTTATTATAAGGTATAATAAATATTACATATAAAAAAAACCCATATCACATCATTTCCACCTTTATACAAATGCTATATACCAATTTGAGTCTATGCCAAATTAGAGTTGGGTTTTACCTTTTTTCTCCAACACTGGCTTAACAACTTCAAAGGATACTCCAGAACCCAAGTATCTGATGTTCACTAGGATTTTACCCCAACTAAGATGAATGATGAAAAAAACCCTTCACTTTTCCAAGTGAAGACAATATACAATTCACAGGGAAAGAAACAGATCACATTTATTCAGGTATAGTAGCCTTAGAACAGTAAGTTATTTCATA
Organism: Sterrhoptilus dennistouni; assembly: GCA_013397095.1. NCBI lineage: Eukaryota > Metazoa > Chordata > Aves > Passeriformes > Zosteropidae > Sterrhoptilus > Sterrhoptilus dennistouni. The sequence continues at coordinate 1,109,555 of VWZU01007622.1, read as the reverse complement.
TGGGAATATAATTAATTACCTCAAGAATAGGGTTTGACAGTAAATTTGTTCATGACACTTATGGGACTGAACAGTTGAGGGGTGTGCTTTAAGAAACCCTTTACAACATATTGTATTCTTATTAGTGCATTCCTTATTAAAAAGCACAAGGAAAGAACTATTAAATTTAGGAAGGAAAATAAATATATATTTTGGTGTCAGCCAAGTTGTCTGCCTCTCAGTTTTCAAATATATCTGTGTACAACAAACTGAGTCTCTCTCAATAGTTAATAAGGCAAATACTTTCCAAATAAACTCAGGATTTTTAATGCTATAATATTTACAGACTAGGGTTTCACGTTGCTAGGAGAAAAGCAAAAAAAAATCATTTAACTAAACAGAAACTGAATGAAAAAAGGCAAATTCTCTTGTGATGGGTTGACCCTGGCTGGATGCCAGGTGCCCACCAAAGCCATTCTATCACATTCCTCCTCAGCTGGACTGGAGAAAGAAAAAGAACAAAGCTTTGCCCAATACAACTGGCCAAATTCAGAATTTTTCTTCTACATTTATAAAAAAATTAGCAAAACAGTAACTAGGATTCAAGCCAAAAGCACATTTGCCACACAAAAACAAGTATTATATTTTTTCTTTTAAGAAGTTGTAGTCTTACCTTCTGTCACGAGCTGCTCCCCTGGAAATTCTTCATCAAATACAGCGTTTCTCAGTAAGTTGTTTTCTGGTACTATGCGTTTTTCTACCTCAGGTTTATGCACCACCGCTCTGTTAGAGATAAACAGGAGTCATTAAATTAAACAAAATACCAGAAACAACAAATTGAAAAGATTGATAAGAATCGTAAGAACCCATCACAATTTTCACTTCATCATTTCTTGACTACACCAAGCCCAAATCTGGAAGCATTCATTTAAAACTGAAGTCTTTTCACAGTCTTAAAATGGTTAAAGAAATACCTACTCTATTGCTGCAGAGTAAAAGGAAACACTGAAATAATGGTTACCATATGTTTGTCTTCCCATACTTGTAATCTGCTGTCAGTCACACCTACCTAGATATTTGATAAGTACATCAGGCATCTGAGTGATGTTTCAATCACCACAGGAAGCAGGAGAATGCTATTTTGGTTACAAGTGAAAGCCTTTTGAGAGGAAAAATTGACTAGTCAACGTCAGAGTTGGCAGCAGGTGCCAGCCAACAGCAGGAACACAGAGCCAAGGAGCATGACTGCCAACAGAAGACAAAAGACTGGGAGGCACAGGGATATAAATATTCCTAGGAAAAATGGGAAGCTACAGGTCACCCAAGAGGAAGTCTGGCACTCCGGTAAGGTCAGAGGACGAAAGAATACCTGATCACTGCTAACTCTCAGGTCTAAGCTACTTATTGGGCTGATTATTTTTAATTTTGGAGTAAGGAACTTGGGGCACCAGTTGGCAGATGAGGCAGAGTACTCGTTTCACATTCCTGCCCTAAGTCCCAAATCAAGTTCTCATTCTAGTGCACAGTTATAGAATGGGGTTGGACTGACTTGGAGAACTTGGTCATTGCAACAAATACACATCTCTTTCAAGTTATCATGGGAGATTTCAGAGAACCTCCCACCAAGAAACAACCAGCCAGATCACTGTTTTCAAGAACAACATGCCAGTCTGCTGACTAATAAAATCAACAAGTCATTTTGCATACATATCAACACCCAGAATCTAAATTTAAAAAGTTTCCAATAATACCTATGTAGTTGTATTGAGCTTCTAGGCAGGTGTTCTGTTGATCTGTAGACCAAAACTGTTCCCTAAGTATTTCAGCCCTTTAGGGAGGATTTCAAGATAGTGAGCATTGCCTCATACAAAACAATTCATACAAAAAATCAGGAACAAGCATCTCTAAGATATCTAAAATAATCAAGTTTCCCATCAAGGTCAGGAACTCAGCTATTCCATGAACTTTTTATTCAAAGTCGTGCAGTTAAATTCAGCTGCTTTTAACACTTCATTTGAATAAGAATATCCACGACTTCCACACATTGTCAGTCAATGATATTTAAAAGCAATAATGAAATAATGCTGTTTTGAAGTTCTGCACTGAATTAGCACCTTAGTGCTTTACCTAGCCTGAATATTCTGCATTACACTATACTCCATGGACAGCCCAAGTCACAAGTACCACTTATGTCACTGAAAGCAGAGTATGCCACTTCTGTGCATTTGAGTTATACAAAATGAAATGCAGAATAACACAGCCACTATTTAAGATCAGCAAGATATTCTCAAGAAGTTTCCTTAGTGTGTTATGAGCGTATCTGAATGTTATTTTTCTCATATACACATCTACTCAAACACGTTCTTTGTCAACAGAAACCAAGCCAACAACAAACCAAGACATGAACCTTGTTTGGAACTCAATAGTCCTGGATTTCAATACTATTCTTTTCATGGGCCTTTTCTTTAAAAATTGAAGTTGCATGCACATAAGAAAGAGAGATACAAAGACAGAACACAGACCTCTTTCTATACAAAAAAGAAAGCATTTCCCCAAAACCCAACACACTTTAATTTAAGAAAGCTAAAATAGAATTAAATCCTTAACTAGGACTGTAGCTACAGTATGTAAGCAAAGCCATAATTGAACAAACCCCCATCAACAACTCACAGATGCAAGGTTTAATAGATCTCCACATATCATCACCTTTTAGTTCATTCTTGCTCATTTTGGAAACATATTAAAATCATACTTGTGGCAGCACATACCCCAAGCTTTAACTTCTTATTAAACACTTGTCTCTTACAATAGTGAAGCACATCTTACCTGCGATACTGCTGCCTAAAAACTTCATCTCCCCAAAAAAAACATACTGTTGATACCAACATGCTTGGATGGAAGTTCTTTGCTTCTGGATTCCATGTCACAGTAATCACCTGATAAAATAAACAGACAACATACTGAGGGAAAAGAAAAATCTTATTGTTTGTATTAACATCTGGAATATGAGTCAATGGATTAAACAGGACAATGAATGAAACGAATGAAACAGGACAAAACAAAAATTTGGTGAGATTTTAATAAAGAACTAGTAAGACATTTTCATTGATGACATTTAATTTAAATGCATAAAATTTACTCAGAAAAAAAGCATTGTACTTACCTCATGTGCTCCTTCTCTTAGTACAAACTTCTCTGGAGACAGTGTCATAACCTGAGGATCCATCACTGTTTTTGTCTGCAGGTCTCCCAAGCACAGGGCTTTAACATAGGCAGCCCGGGAACCTGTGTTTCTCACGTGGAAGGAAGCTTGCTGTATTCTTGCAGACAATGACCCTTCTAGTGTAACCATGAAGCTATCTGACAGTTTTTTAACATTTTCTAAAATTACATTGCTTTTTCCTCCATATCCAGATAATGGTATCTGGAAGAGAAAAAAACCGCACCACCAAAAAAACAGTACTTCAAATGAAAAAAACTTCTAAGTAAAAAAAATTATGTTCAACTATAATAAACTATATAGAAGTTACAGAAAAACAAATGAAAATGTTAAAAATGTGAACTGAAAAGCCCTTGCAAGAAATAGAAAAGCCTAAATTGACTCAATTATTTTCAAGTTCTACTTCCAAGTTTCTTTAAGACCTACCTATAGAACAAGACAAGTTCAGATTTTTTTAACACCTTTAGAGTTAAAATCTTAGGCTACTTTTAATATAGTACATAAAATATTTCATCCTTCACAAAGGAAAGAACTGCATGCAAAATTGATACTAATGTTCAAAGGGTAAAATTTAGCACCCCTATGACTTTACCAAGTATACAGATACCCATAATATGTATCTTGAATTTTCAAGTTTTTGATAGAAACAGCTGTTCAGTGCTGGATTTTCAGTAATTACAAAAAAAAAAGTACATTTAAAATTATTAGAAGTTTTGTTGGGACTCTTACAGTAAACTTAATTCCTGGCTTTGATTGAATCCCCAGGTGTTTGATCTCCAGCTTTGCAAAGCAGCAGGTTACTCGCGTGGGTGTAAAGATCAGGTAGATGGTAGCGTCCTCTTTGGGACGCATTTTGAGTTCCCAGTTACTGGTTAAACGTTCTTCTGATCCAAATATATTTTGCAGCTAGAAAAGCAAAGACATCAGAACTGAGTGACTATAATAGGAAAAAAACAAAGCAGTAAAACCTACCACACTTGGAAGGAAGAATTAGCTTCTTTGAACGCCACATTAACTTCTTTGATAGTGGTATATTTAAAGTTGCAATGCTTAATTTGCAATGAAAAAGACAAAGTCAAAGATAGTTTATATTCCCATAAATGAACATTTTGATGCCTCTCAGTTTAGACAGACTCAATCCCCAACCTGTCAAGGCTGAACTTTACCAGCACTACATTAATTCTCTGTCAGTATAAGATTTTAGATTTAAATAATCTGAACATTTGAGGGAAAAAGGGGATATAAGTCAATGCAGGTTACACAACAAAAAAATCTTTTAGCCAGGGCAATTCCAAAAGGCTAATTCCAGTTTTTCTATTCTCGTCTTGACTCCCTCCTGCAAGAGGGGCCACTGATGGATCATCCCACCAAGTACTGACTCTGTTGTGATGCAGCAGCTTGGAGAGCTGTAAACTGAGCTGCAGTTTGCTGCAGCACTCCTACTTCAGCAGCTCCCGAGGATGCCAGTATAGCTTAAGCTCTGCTACCACACTCATCTTTGCAGTCTCAAAACAAATAAACACCCTGCTAACACTTCAGGGCAAAACCATTTTCATTATAAACATAGCCTGGTAATTGTCATAACCACTAAAGAGAAACTTTAATGACAGCCACCTGAAAGGAGTCTTGATCCTGGCCTCTTATCAACAATCTTAAATGCTGGGTCACAGATGGAGAGTCATTTCTTAGGATTAACTTCTTCTGTCTGAAAAATATGTTTGGTTAGATTTTACAGCAAATACAAATTAACTGCATAGATTAACTCATGGAAACAATGGAACTGAGACAGTCAATTTTGAAGTAATTTAATGGAAAAAATTACCTCTTGGAACAATAGAGTATGTTAAATAGAAAGCTATTTCTGTTTTGTCAAACTTACACACCCAACCCTGTTAGACACCACAACACACAAATACTCATATAGCAAAACAATCCCCAAATATACATATGTATATTAAAAAAAAATAATATATATATATAGCTTTTCTGAAGTTCAAGTACTGTACTTAACAGCCTGAACCTTAAAATCAACCAGTATTGTATCAATACAAAACTCCTTAAAAATCCCCACTTCAGGACAGTTATAATCAGATTATCCAGAGGCACTTAGTTATGCAGAAGCAAAGTCTTGTGAGTAGTCTGGTCCAGATTCACTGGAACAGTTGCAAAGAACTAAATTCAGGATAACTTTTCCTTTTCATGTACTTCTCAATGTAATAGCAACACAGAAAGGTCACTTGACAGAATCAGGTTGGCCAAATTTTTTTTTTGTTTTCACTGTGGTCCATCCTAGCATTGACCAGGCTTCCGGTACTCAGAGCTTTCCTCAGCAGAGGTAAGAAACATCTCCAGCAAGAACAAGTGCCTTTGTCATTTTAACGAGTCAAAAAACACTGAGAGATGAATTTGACAAGCCCTGAAACTGCAACAACGTAAGAGAATAGATCCTGCAGTTGGAATGAAAGAGGAGGATAGAGAGAGGAAAACCTCTCTCTATCAACACTGGCAGACACTTTTTTGTACTCTGTTGAAACAAAATTACAGAAATAATTTCAGCCTCCTAAAACCAAGGGTTCATTAAAACTGTTTTACAGGAGGAATAGCAAATAAAAAGATAGCAGCATACAGGAAAGAAGCAACAATTCCCAAACATCAAATAACCAAAACTACTGTTAGAAACACACTACCTTAATAAATCAGAAAAACAGAAATGCAGCTATCAGAAACAGTTCTTGGCTACAAACATGGATTGATTTTAAACCACCAGGAACATCATTAGATTCCTCAAAAAGTTCAGTATCAATCAACAGTGGATTAGTCCTTCAAGTAATAATTACTATAAGTTCAGAGATTTGCAAAACTTGCAGACCTTACCGTATAAACACATATCTTAACAATTATGAACAGTTTCACTAAAGCATAAAATACCAAACTTGAAACTAAAAAAGTGTGAACAAGAAGTAGTCTGAAGGACAAATTAATTCATAATTAAGGGCAAAACAGATTCTCCATCACTAATAAGTTTTAACACTGAAACACATTCAAATCAATTAAAGGATGTTCAACAGTTTATGCTATTCAGATGATCAAATGACATTACACAGACTGGATAATAGCATAGTTAATCTCTAGAAAGAGAGAGGTATCAAAATAACTAAAAGAATTTTTCTATCAACTTAATTGAAAAATACTTTTCTCCTAATTTCTACTTGAATGACATTAAATGTAGAGAACCAGATATTCTAATCATAACTGAGGAGTCCTCAAGAATACAAAAAGCTCAGACAAGATCAGTTTGTTTCCAAAACTTTCTTGCACAAGAAAAAGAATTGTAATATACTGCTTCTTTCACTGCAAATTATCAATGTGAATAGGAAATTTTACTTCAAATAAGTGCAATATAAAATACTTAACTTGATATTCTCTATGAAGAATTGCCCAACTTATACTTACACTGATGATCCAAGTGTTACTGCTCCCCAGGCAACAAACTGCTTGTTGGAGAGGATGGGTGGAATGTCTAAGCCCCCAGCAGCTGTAGACACAGGTCTGTTTTTCCCCACGTCCGTGTTTTCTACCTCACCTTTTAGCATCACTTCCAACTGAGGCCCAGATGGCAGCACAAGAATTTTCAAAATACTTAAAAAAAAAAAAAATTTAATCCCACAACAGAACAAGATTAGCTGATGAAATCAAAACATAACTGAAACAGTATTACATAGGCATTTTTAAAACTACCTTCTTGAGGGATAAATATAAATACTTCTTTTTATTTTATGACAAAGGCCAGCTTTAGGCATAGCCCTAAATTTAAATCCTTTGGGCTGTAAAATACACAGGCTACATGTACCTTACATAGACTTCTCAAGTATTCATCTGGAAATGATTCAGATAAATATTTCAGAGACTACAGCTCAGCAAAATATTTTTGTCCATACTATTTTCTAATTATTTTGACAGACTAATTTTAGAAAGAAACAAAGTTTGGTTGTAGATTAAAGAGATGCTTTTTGAATGCCATGAGGAACTTAATTGAATTTTTACAGGTGTGAGATATCCAGGAGCACCAAGGAAGGAAATCTAGCTTTTAAATAATAGCCTGAATCATTTGCTATAGCACAGACAGACTTCAAGTCAAGAAAAAAGCCTCAAGAACCTCCATTCTAGCTGTCAGTGAATACCTATGATGCCTGCTGACAAAGCCCTGAATCCCATCAGCAGGGAACATGGACCCTCCTTACTGCCACAGAGAGTTTATTAGTCTTTTGGCAGCACTTCGACATAGTTTCCAATCCTGAGTACCTCAAGCCTGTAAAAATTCAACCTATCCAATAGGATCTTACTGTCACTAGCACAGAACTTCTCATTGTTTAATTTAAATGCACTGGGGAGGCCTGGTTAAGCTTGCTAGTGAAGTTGAACACATTTTGAAGATACTCCTTTGTCCATTCTTGCTCTATAACAGCAGAGTGGAAATCATGTAACAAGAGAGGAAAGGCTGCTCTGGAGAAATGAGTCAGACCCTTGTCATTGCCAAAAACTCTCACATGATATCCTAATTGTCACTTCACCAATCAAGTTTGTTTTGCAGAATGAAGTTCAACAGATGCTAATGAGCAAAACTATGACTGCTACTTCCATCTGCAAAAGGAACTGTACATTAGTGCTGTACAGAACAAACCTCTATCTGATTACAGCAGACAAATGAATACTTATGATCCTGATCCATTCTTGAGTTTTTTTACATATAAAATAGAAACAACATTCCCCTTGCCTCAGCAAAGAGAGAAAGAGGTAAGCAACCAAAACGGCTGCTGAAGGTAAGTATTCTGAAGCTTTGTTGTACTTTGGAAATAACTACCATATAGAGGCCCTCAGGACTTATAGCATTTATTTATACTAAACAAGTCTTAGAATATTTCTTGATGGGAAATATTATCTATTCATTCTGCTATACGTACCTGAAGAGGCAGATAATCTATAGAAAAGGTGGACCTCAACAAAAATCCTGTTGTAATGAATGAGAACTCTCACGAAAACAACTGAAGACAAAGACTCTCACATGGGTAAAACTTTCTATTTGTTCATTACCTTAAGGTCGAAAGTAGTTCAGTTTAACACATGCAGCACAGAATCAGTTACATTACCTTTCTGTAGTTGTTGTGCTTTTTGGAAAATAATTGACAGTCATTATATGTCTTTCTCCAGGATAAACGAAAAGGTCCTCGGGTTCAACAACAAAGCAGCTGTCCTGATCTGATGTCTGAAAGCAGGCAAGGGCAAAAGGGAGGGTTAGTTACCTATTTTCAGGGATTCAATGTTTTTACAACAAGTAATACAATTTGGTTGTGTACCTATTGTACATGGAGTTCAGACAATTTGAATACACCTGGAGTCCTCAAAACTTTATCAATTAGCACCCAGTATCAGCACTTAATGTGGCATTTGTGACAGTAGTCATATATCCTGTTTCCATGGCCTCTGATCCTAGAAAAGATGGGCTAACAAACCTCTTTTTGTAAAATGGAATCAACAGCTCCTTCTGTTGACTCTGAAATGCAAGTTTCAAATGTGCTTAGTTATCTTTTAGTCTGGAACCATATTTTCCACTGTTTCTCAAAAATGTCAAGTAAAGACATTGCATATCTGAAAAGAACTCACTTTGAGTTGGCAAGACATACACTAAAAACTAATGCAGTTTTTTTGTTAGAAAATACAGATGTTTCCCAATGCTAAGTAATCTTTGCCTTAAGCAGGCTTTACCAGCTAACACCTGCTGTGCAGCACAGGCTTCACTACTTCTACATATAACAAATCTTTTAGATAAAATTTAGTAAAAATCATAAAGGTATGTTTGTTATGAAAAATAAAACTGAAGTTGAGCAAAAGAACACTGATATGCTTTTTTGAAAAAAGTAAGCTAATCTCTTTGACATCTTTCATTCCCTTTACATAAACTTGTAAAGCTTTTGTCAAACCACAAAGCTGAGCTAAAATCCCAAGGCTCAGCTCTAGCTTCAGTACAATATGAACATCACAAAAATCATGATTTCAGGAGGGAAAGCCAACCTACCTTAACTTTCAAATGTACACTAATGTTTCCAGCATTTTCCAATAGCAGCTTCTGCCTGACTCTTAAACCCACACTAGTAGAAGACAGATGCATTTTCTGTAAAAATTAAGTAAGTGTATGTTTGTATATATACATACATAATAAAACCAAATATTACAAAAGCAGGAGGTTAGGAGAGGGAAACTGTTCTTGAAATACAGTTTGTAAATATAGGTTTGTAACACAAACCTGTAACTGACTTGGAATATGTATCTTTGCTGTTCCAGCTCTTGCTCTGAGAGAAATACTTTTAATCACAGTGCTAGGTCCTGGACTATCCACTTCCACATCCACTCTTGCCAGGAATTCCTCTGCTGGACCCAAGGAATCTAGGAACAATTTCATGAGTAGCAAAAGCAAGCAAGTCTGCCAACAGCAAAGGCCATTCCTATGGATGTATATATCTCACTTCAGCTACTCTTCAATCTTACCATATTCATGTGGTGATAATAACAGAAGCTCTCTCACTACTCTTGCTACACTTTTTTCCTCTTTTAAAAACAGTCTCACAGGACCTTATTTAAGAGTTTTACCTTTTTGTCAAATATGACTGAACAAACAAAAACCCCCATCCTACCACACCAGCCAAACCAGTTGATATATGTACTATTTTCTATTCAGGAAACCAGAATAATTCAGAGGTTTCTTTGAATTTATTATCTATTTTGCAATTGATGCAATGTTTTCTTAAGTGATGGTTTAATTCCCTCATTAAAACAGTTAACAGAAATTCCAAGCATCTTGCAGTACAAACTTTATACAGCTTCATACTTAAGTAAAAATGTCCCTGGTAATATATAAAGGATTAAGATATAGAGGTATTCTGCCTCCTACAGTTACTAAAAATAAATATGATACCTGAAATATTAGTGCACACAAACCAAACACGGTTTCAGGTTTGCAGCCTGTTCCTGCAATTCTAACACATGTATACATTAAAAGTCAAATCTGTATGAAAATCATGTTACTTTACCTGAAGAAGAAATTTGTTTCTTAGGTGCATGGAACAGAACCCAAACTGTTAAAGCTTCAGGATCCTGAAAAAGAAATTGGTTGACTCACCTTACGGAAGGGAGAAAATTATGGAGAGGAGAAAACAAACAAAACAACCACAAAACCTAAACATGCAAAAGGTGCACTGCCCAAAGCTCATTACTGTGAACTCAAACATTCAGAACTTTCATTTCAGACAGCAAGTAAAAAGAAGCATAGGCCAACTACAAACTACTCACTTGCCCATCATAGCTTGCATGTATCACATGATTTAGAACTGATGGAGCTGCTGTCTGAGAAACTGCATCCATTTGTTCATTAGAAGTATTAAAAGGTTCCTTGGAAAAGGTGAAGCACCGCCAGGCTACTGCATTCTATTAAAAAAAGAAAGTATTACAAGCATTAAATCTCTTATCGTCACAAAGAGCAATGCTGACAAAGCTGAGAAATGCAAGACAAGTTTTGAATGATTCAAGTAGTTGGAAAAAATAATCAAAAATTAGGCTGTAATTTTGGTAAGCATATGATAGTCCAGCAATAGGAAATCCTTTTGCAGCAAAAGGGGACAACCAGAGTCTGGTTACTTTATGGCTTCAAGAAGTTTGGCTGTTCAAGACCAAACATCACTAGTCCCCAAGACAACCTCATCCACCTTAAGATAAGGCCAGTCCTTTCTTGTTTCCCTGCATAAGGACACAAGGCCAGCTCTTCCCACAGCACAAATCAGCAGTCAGCTCAGCCTAACCAAAAACATGAAAACTGCATTGCCAGAGATGCAGAGAGGACCACACTGTAGCCTCTCAGACAGGCCATTATCTAGTAGGAGACAAAGCAGACCGAGAAGAGTCCCACCCTTACTCTTGCAGAGGAAGAGAGAGTATGTTAAACCTGCTAGCAGCAAGCTTGGCTGCTTGTTTGAACAGTCAGCTCTTCCATTTGAATAGTGGAATGTGACTTTGGCTTCTCAGACAGAAGAGAGTTAGCTTTCAGCTTCCTCAGCTTCTCAAAGGGAAAGTTTAGGCAACACAACCCTTTTCCTATCTGCTGCCCTGTGCTATCAAAGCAGACAGGGGGAATTGCATGGCTAAGCCATAAAAAGTAACCAACATGAAACAAAACACCACACACTTATCCCAGAAGCATTTTGTTGGTACCATTACAGCAGAATCAGATCACCACCCTGCAAAATATATTTATTTCCTGACTAATAAAAAACTTATTGGGAACCTTTCATCTAGGGTCCAAGACATATTTCTTAATGATATGCAACATAAAGTGCTTAGTTATTAAAATTCAGTATCACAAGATGTTAACTCTCATATACAGAAGTTTACTGTACTTACTGCATTAATAATAAGTCTAATTGGCACAAAAGCATGAGTTTTGTTGATAAGTTTTAGGGGAAGAGCCTTCCAGCTGCCAAAAGGCAAGTCACCAAAATCCAGGCAATCTCCTTTTCCTGTTTCTACCTGATTTGAAAACAAAACAGAACTTACAAGAAAGGAAAACCTTCAAAACACCCTACCCCACAAAAGCCCCAGGAAAGAAAGGATGTTACTCGTCTATTCCGTCCTCTTAGCTCCATATCCACATACAATACAAACCCTCCTACCAGAGGCAGGAGTCTCAAGGATCATGTTTTCTTTGATATTACAATGGGTTACAGCCAATTGGCTATAATCAATTAAGCCTTAATAAATTAAGCCAATCTTAGTGCAATGTTTATTCACCAAAATCCAGCACACGATCAAGTTATTTTGGATATGCAAAGTAAGTTTAAACCATTATTATTGTCAGCAAATAAGAAATGTCAGGTTTAGATAGTTAAAAACTAATTTCAGCAAATTAGAAGTTAAGAAAATAACTAAGGGACAGTTAAGTTTGCTAGCTGAAAAACACTTAAGTGTCATGATCTGCAAAACACAGCTTTTATTTGGTACTTTTTCCAATCTCAAGAATGTAACAACATGCAGAGATTGAGCACGGGGTTTAAATTTTACTTGAACATGACACAGGTTTGAACTATACACTTTGAAGAACATGGAGAATGGACTACATATAAAAGAAAAAAATGCATTAAAAATAAATAAAAACTTATGAAAGAAGAATTAAAAATTATATCCATTCCTGTGCATTCATTACTTCAAAACACAATTAGCCCAAAGGAACTTAAAAGACCACCATAAATAAATTTTTTAAAAAGTTAGCTGTGGTTGATGACTGAAAATTTTAATTTATCAATCATGTCACAGACTACCATGTAGTTAGTTCAGGCACCTCCAGAAGTACCATTCTGGAGGATACTTTTTCTGCCTGTCCATACTCTTAAATCTAGAGCTATATGAAGCCAGATTCAATTATTAATGTCTCACTGCCTCCCACTTGGTAGTTCTTCATGGTAAGACAAGCAACAAAAGCAAATCTTACTTTTGATTTTTAATTAGTCCAAAATAAAAAAAATATTCTCTACAATCATAAACAAGCTAGAGGTAGTAAAACAAAATAGGAAAAAGCTACTTGATGTAAAAAATAAAAAAATCCTTACAATTGGAAATAAATGCTTTTTGTTACATTACATGCCCAATCCAACGCAGCAAATACCTCCTAAGCATCAGATGTTTAAGGTCTTGCCCAGTCTTTTAACAATGAAAAAGTAATGCATTTTAACTTATTCTTTCCACACAGAATCCTTCATTTCCAGGTAGCTGCTTTTCCACAACTGGAACTTCCCAGATAACAATAACCTTCCCAAAATTTTTCTTATATTCCCACTCAAAACATATGAAATTCCAGATTTCTTTGAGGAACAACCTTGCAATCCTGTTATTTTCCAGCGTCACTAAATTATTCATAAAATCACAACAACAATGAAAGACCCACAATAAGCAGCAACTTACTTCTAAATTAGGATTTTCAGCTACTGCTGTCAGAACCACCCTGCTTGCCAAAGCTTCTGACTGAATGATTGTCTCAGCATCTGCAGAAACTGGCCAGGATGAAACGTTGAGGATAAACTGGAAGATCCCCAAACAGGAAGGTAAGAAAAGTATTTTCAGGTCGTTGGTAGAGTAAGGTCCCACAATGGTTTTGTTCTTGAAAACCAGACATTGGTATTTCACAGGATCCATCTGAAAAACAAAACACCTGTCATTTTCAAACAAGCCTTTTAACAGAAGACATTTCCTTTCCAAATACCACATTTATCTGGCACTGCCGTTTAACACAGTCATTTTGTATATATTTTTCCTCCATTTAATTAATGCATCTTCATATCCATGGCCCATTTGCATCCTGCTCAACTGCAGGATTTTTCTTTTAATTTAAACAGAGAAGTCAGCCTGAAAATTGCTGAAGTTTCTTTCTACCATCTATTGAAATATTGACACTGGGAAAATTAATAGCAAAATCCTGAGAAAGAACAGCAGCATATCTCAGAGTTGACTGAAAAAACACTGGTTTTAATCACACTGTGCAAACAATTGCATATATTTATTCATAGAAACAACTGTAAAGCAATTTCATTAAAAAAAAAAAAAATCACTCCTTGATACAACAGTATCGCTGATTACAGGAGCTGCAAAAAAGCCCTATGAAGCTGATTAGAAAATTATGCAACAAATCCTTATTCTTATATACACACACATATATACATGAACACACAGAATTGTGGCTTGATGTTCTTTAAGGAGGAAGCATTCTGAGAAAACAAGATCAAAACCAGAAATCATACTCCTGGAAAGAGACATGCTACATCTGCTGGAAGAATATACCTGAGGGATGTGATCAGGATTTCTAAGACTTGTAGGCTGCAATATTTAAAGCAAATCATTGTCTGCTCTTCCCCAGTAATATGGACCAAATAAAAACAGCAAGAACTGTATTTAAAAAAAGAAAAAAGCAATACTTTATACCATCTACAACTGAACTGAACTGTGGACAACACTGCATATTTTCAACAGACTAGCTACCTAAAGAGCAGTCTACCAAAAACTAGTAAGAACAGAAATACCATCTAACTCGACTTACCAAGTATCAAACTGCCAGAAGCTCAGAGTATCCTATGCTTGTTCTGTTGTTATATTCTTCTTTACTAAGTGTATTCATCAATAAAATAAATTAAATCATTCTGATGAGCCTTCAATCTAACTCAAGTTCTCAATATATTTTACTTCTGGAACTATTAATTTGATAACAGAAGTATAAAGAATTTAACAAAACTGAAGTGCAATACAGCCAATTTATGGCCTAGAAGTTACCTACAATGCACAGAACAACCCATCTAGCTTGAAGCCAGCTCCAAGTATTTCTCATTCTCCATCACTCAAGATCTCCTGATTTCAAGAAAATGAGGAACAAACTGCCAAAAATGTTTCAGCAGTAACAGTCCTTAGAATGGATGTTTTCTGACCTAGGATGTTTTCTGACTTTTCTTGCACAAAGGTGGGAATGATTAAACCATAAACTCAAACCTTCCACACTTCATGCACACAATACAATTCTATGGATCAATCACCTCATGTGGCATTTACCTCACAAAGTCTGTGGGCTGGAGCAAGTCAGGTGGTCTGGCTAAAGAAAGTAGCATTTGCTTCTGTGCATATTAACTATAAAACAGGGAAAAAAAATCACAAATCTGTAAAGAGGGCCCTAATTTTACATATGATATCTGGTAAGATATATCTGGTATTTTTCAGCTTTATTAAAAAAAATCTCTTACCTTTTCCCCATTAACTGAAACACTGAGTATTCCAATGTTGACCTGCAACCACCGGTCAGCTGGATTATAAATGCTAAGAACCGTCTGTGATGCAATTCCCAAACAACAGGCATTAGGGAACTTCAGTTCTTCTGGTACTATTATATGTCCTTTGGAAGAAAATATGCTACTATTAGTACTCAGAAGCAAATCAGCACTCAGGCTGCCACCAAGCTTATGAACTCATGTGACAAATGCTTCATTATGGCAAGGAAATGTCTGACTTCTACAGTTCTCATAAGAATGTTTTCCACAAGCATTTGAAATGCAAAGCAGATTTGAAATTTCGATCATTTCTAATTTACGTCTTAAAGTTCTACTGTCACAAAAATAAATACTTATGGAAACAGCACATTCCATACACACCTGATATAAAACACTCAGTGGTCACAATTTAGTCAGTACTAGCCCAACTCAGAAAATCTGAACATTACTATTACAGAATCTTGTTAGTATAAAAGTAGGTAAGGAGTATTTCACTATTTTAAAATGCACTATTATTTTAAAATGCACTAACAAGATCAATGATTTGGAACGATCAATAAACAAGCTCTAAACTGTCACAGATTCAAATCTTCAACCCCACTAGCTTGTCATTTAGGTTGAAAGAATTAGCCAGAACAAAAAGGTATAGCAAAAAACAACTAACAAGATTGTAGGTTAAAAGAGGTTTTCAAAATTAAATAGAAATTTGTGTTGCTTAGGTTTAGAGTTAAGTCTAGATTCCAAGTAATAGCAGAAAGGACAGAAGACACTCGGCAGCTTGTCTTCCCCTTCATAACCAGCAAACAGCTTCAACTCTCCATGGGGTTCAAACATCTTACAAGCTCTGGCCCTCACTGACTGCTAATACCAAATTAGGCTGGAAAAAGAAATGTCCTCTACTTTCCAGATAAAATACAATGGAATTTCAAGACCATGACTTGTCTTGCCTAGTTTGAACTGCAGCTAGGATTTCTCTTCCTCCTATGAAAAAGGTAGTTCTAGATCCTCTACACAAACACAAAACTACTTAATATGGAAGAATGCTGAAATTCTTCTAAATGATGAGAAATGTTTTTAAGACCATTAGGGGAGCTATAAGAACAGACACTGAATTCAGAGAACAACATTAAACAAGGAAAACTAGCAATAGGGTTTGCATCAATAATAATTGCAGTTACACTTAGTACCATCTTGATTTTATTTACTATGACATAAGCAACATCACGATCACCATTCCTGTCCACAGCTGTATTTCAAACACACTGTAAAAATCACACTTACCAATATCAGGTGACTTTGACAACTGCCACTCACTTCCACCAGCTCCAAGAGGTTGTCCAGTACATGGTTTTATATTTAAGATATTATTATTCCATGAAGTAGCGTGTGGATTATAAAGTGAAGCTGCACCCAAACGGCCAGGACCCATATTTGGACCTAAAGGAACACCTAACATAAGTGGATTCTCAACATGTCCTGCTGGGATACCAGAACAAGGAAGCCCTGCTGGAAGGCCAAATCCTGCAGAGCTGCAGCCATGACACTGAGACAGAACTGCATTTCCTGGAGGTTGTAGAGTTCCCAGATGCTGTTGTGCAAATGGAGTTGTTGCAAGAGAATGCCCTGTAAGCAAGGTGGGGACAGAAGAAGGAATTGCTTGACTCTGAGAGGTAGTGACATGGGATTTAACAGTTGATATGTGAACACACTGTTCACCAGATGAGTTTTGTTTGCATGGCAAACAGGCGCTTAATCCAGAATAAACAGGTAATACATTCAGAGATGGTAATCCTTGTCTCTGTGCTCTGTATGTTTGATCCTGACACACTTCTTGTGCATCACCATTGACAGAAAGTGGCTGAAAAGCGCCGAGTTTACTCGGTAAAGCCAATTTAACATGTTCTTGTTCTTCGTGATTTGCTGGTACATTTGAAGGAATAAATGGAAGCTGCTTTTCATTCTTCAGAAAACCTTCAGTTTTGGTCAGTTCTTGGTCCAGGACATTATGAGGTTTTCTTTGAAGACCAGCAAGTTCATTTTCTTCTTGTTTCTGGTCTATACTAAGTACTGCTTCTTTTCTATTTCTTTGACATGAGTGGTCTTCTAGATTTCCTTTCGTATGTTCCTGTGGAGGAACTGGGCTGGCCTGAATTATTGTTGTGCTCAGTCCGCCAGCATTTTCACCCTAGTAAATAAACATAACATGCAGTATTACGTATTTTATAAAAGCAGTAGGGTACATCAGACACATCTAATTCTGGCATTGCCTGTTCAGGAAACTTTCCTGTCCAATGATGATTGGTATTGCCATCCAATATAAATAATCAAGTTTGTCTCGTCTGAAGTTTTATTTTTTTAACTGTGACTCTTCACCTTGAAAAAGAAAACCTGCAGCTTTTCAAGCTGTCTGCTATCCTAAGGACACATTCTACTGGCTCTGGCTGAGGTGGAGTTGATTTTCTTCCCAGCAATCTCTGTGGTGCTGTATTTTTAGCTTTTTGCTCAAAACAGCATTGATAACACACCAGACATACTAGCCAGATTAAAAAAAAAAAAACAAACAAAAAAATCCAAAAAACTGAATGGCCTTGAACCAAATCACTAACTAAAAAGGCTTTGAGATGCATGAAAATGCATTGATACAAATATTTACTTTGTGCACTGACACAAAGAAATCATTCAATCCCAAGGACCTTCCATTTTGACAGGTGTGGTATAGCTGGAATGAACACTCATATTTACACACACACGCATGTAAGTCAGAAAGGTTCTTCTCATTTTATCTGCCTGTTTTTTAAAGTTCCATCCACAATTACCCACCCTTTGGAAGGGGGAAGACCTAACATAGATTCCAGTCTTCCAGTCCAAGGAATGCATAAATTCAAATAAAAGATTGCCAATTATTTTAATCATTGTAAGACTGCAAATCTGAACACAAATTTCACCCTGGTGTACATTCTTTTCTTCTTTTCTAAACCAGTAAAAACAGTCAGAATGACTGTCAGAGATAAAAAATTATAAAAATTATAGTTTCAGCACTGAAAAAAGTAGTACAAGCTACAAATGTATTCATATACATTTANAAAAAAAAAAAAAAAGCAGGAAAAGTATTCTCCTAATAGCTGACACTGAACAGCAAGGGAGCCTCAGGTGTAATTAAAGCAATACAGATCCTGTAAAATACTACTGGAATACCACACCACATTCCAAGAACAGAATGACTTAATGAGAAATTATGGAAAAGAATGAAAGGAAAAAATACATCAACTCTAATTTTTTCAAAAGTTCCTAGTTCTTTGATTGTTTTACTATGTTTGTATTTATTAGAGTGTGTGCATTTAGCACAGTTGATACAAAAATTCAAATTTCTGAAAAACTCAGAAGCTGGAAAGAAGAATATCTTTTCCCATTGCACAGCATACCCTAAACTGTTTGAAAACCCTTAAGGCTTTTGTAATTTACATTTACTTTGACCTGTAAATTTTGGTTTAGGGGCAAAGGGGAGGTGCTGTTTTGTGTTTCTTACCCAGTATGTCTCTGAATTACGTATCACTGCTGAGTTCTTATGGGTACTGCCAGGTGCAGAGATATAGGTTAACCTGCTCATGCTTGGACTTGAGTAAACAGACTGAGGTAGCACACTCTCTTTGCAAGGAGATTCCTGGCAATGTGATGGGCAAGTCAAGTCCATTTCAGTTCTGAAAAAGAGATTCATAACATGCCAGTATTAAAATACATATTTTTAATGCTGCCCTCAAGAAAATCAATGCTACACATTACCTGTACTATTCTAAAAGTCACCTTAATTAGCTGTTCTGTTAAATGCAGTCAGTAGAAATGAGAAATAAGCTCTCAATTAACCTTTACAAGTTCTGGCTTTGGTGCACATAAAACACATTTTCATTCTGTATCAATCCATATATATAAATATCAGAGTTCCACAACTGAACTCAGATGCTAAGGCCACAGAAAAAACACAACTTATTAAAAAAGGTGAATCAATATTACTTGTATCTAACTAGATTAAAAAGTCAAATGAAACCATTTAACCTCCACAGCATTACACATTAGTTTCCTACTCACTGCTGAGATTCTCTTCATTTCAAATACCTGAAAACACAGGATCTCTCAGCACTTTGTCCAACAAGAAAAGCTAGCATGACAATAATTAAAGTCAGTGACAATTTTAACTGGAAATCCTAATAGATATATAACATGCCTGCAAAAACACATCTACTCCTGCACATATTAATTTGAGAAATGCCACACAGCCTGTAATTCTAATAACACATACAAACACAAACTGTAGTTAAATACCAAACAGTGAACTTAAAAGTTAAGTCTGAGAAATCAGTTGCCTCATCTTCTTATGAGACTGCCCACAACCATTAGCAACTGGCCATGCTTGTGTTTAAGACTACAGAATTAATGTAGTTGTAATCTTATGACACTTACTGGTATGGGAGCTCATTTAAGAAACATTGTTCTTTCAGTTGCTAAGGAAACCTTAAATCTTGGACATGAGTATCAAAATATAAAATGGTCTAAAGCAATACAAGTATGTCCACCCACCCTCTCCCACAACAAGCAATGATACAAATCAGAGAACCAAATAGAGCAAAATACTTCTAAGTTTAAAAAACATATCTTCATTGGTCTATAGAAAGTCCAGCTTAGTGTATAATGAAGTCTTAGCCTAATAAAGATCTTCTATAAATCTAGATCACAGTCAATATTCAAAGTAACACATGATCCCTCAACAACCCTCATGAAGCACTAATTCTTACCACCTGCACCAAGAAATTTACCCTGAAAACGCTGTTCCAGAAGTCTCACTAGGAGAAGAGTGAATCAGAGGTGAAGTTGAAGGTCTGAAGCTGTACTGCTCACCCTCCGGAGCTAAGTCACCTTCAGGCAGAATGGGTTTATGCTCTGGCAAACAAAATTCAAGCAGCATATTTATTTATGGACAGGAAACAAGTTTACTGTCAAGAAAAGCTTTTTCAACAACAAATTGCATTTATATAGGTTTACTTACCAGTACTATTCTGCGAAGTTGGGGAGAGATTCCCAAAAGTTACATGTTTTGCATTCCCACCACCGTGAGTATCGCCATCCTTGTTTCTCTTCTCTATATTTTGCTTCCTCTCATCATTGCTCAATTTCTGTACAGGCTTGGCTGTTGTAGGACTTACTGAGACATACTTACTAGATTGCTTGGCAGGTTTTAAGTTGTTGAGGGATGGAGTATTTCCTGGGCTTCTCTCCACCAAATCATTGCACGGTTCAGGAACAGCATTTGCTGCTTGATGTACTGTTTCTCTATCTTCCCCTACATTACACATGTCAGTGAGATTGCTGTTCTGGTAAGAAGGCAGATTTCGCTTTGCCGCTTCCATTTTTGCTGCTGAGAGAATTCCAAATGTCTGGGCTTCATTTCTATTAAGTGTCTCTGATCTAATATCAGCATCCATTGACTGTAAATGTTTACTCTTTACCAAATCTGACAACTTTTCTGAATATTGAACATGATCTGCAATTGCATCTCCATGGCTGGCAATACCAGACAGACTAGAAAAATTCTGACCGTCACTTTCTTCATTAAGATAATCAAGCAATCGCTTCTTTATTCCTTTCTGCTTGCTATGATTGTTCACCAAGTCCTCTGTAAGAGCATCCTTACGTTTATCTTGACCCAGTAAAAAGGTATCACATGTAAGGTTCTGGACAGATGCTTCATGTCTCACAACACTCTCATATTCACTTTCACATCTGTTCTCATCTGTTTTTTTGAGGTATTTTTCCATATCAAATGCACTGTTTTCCTCATTGCTGGATAATACCTCATTAGCAGAGAGTTCAGCTTCTTTAACAACTCCAGGAAGGACATGTGTCCTTTTATTTTTATTGGAGAGTGCCATCATCATAGCAGCTAGCTGGGAAGGCTCAGCACTGCAGGAAGCATTAGCAATAGCATTTGCAATTGTGCTGATACTCAAGACAGAGTCAGAATGATTAGACAAGCCACCCTCAAACTCGCTTTTCTGAATTCCATCCTACAACAAAACAAAATGAGTAAAGCACCACAGTAAGAAAATTTTTGGTTAGTGTTTTGTTTCTTGCTTGCATTCCAGGATATGGCAATATATTAACATTCTTCATTGACACATATTTAAGCACCTGTCGAGAAGGAACACTGCAATAGATATTGTTCTCATTCTCCTGATTTTTAAAATCTACTTCAAAGGCTTTTCTAGATTAAATACATATTGCCTACTAGGAAGCCTGGTTCCTGTGAAACTTTTGAAGTCCCTAAAATGCTTTATTTAGTTCAGTTGAAAGAAGTGGGAGTAAAAACCTATCAGGGACAAATAGCAGAGAAGTTACCATGACCAAATACCCAGTAACTTCCCAATTAACTTTAAATCATCTGCCTCTACAGAGAGAAGACACAGCTATTCCTAAAGCTTTTTCTAGCACTCAAGTCTGATTTCTTCTTTAGTTTTCACATTGGCTATTCTTAGCAAAGGGCATGGAGTAGGGTAGGCAGTTATGTCCAGACTCCAGTTTCTTTCTGTCTCTCTCAGATGGACACAGACACAGGAAGAATTGAAAACACCTATCCTCCTGTAGCTCTGCATGCACAACTTCACACCATCCTCATTAAAAGACAGACAAAGCATGGAGCAGACACGTACACCATGACTGGACTGAAAACAAGCTGAACTGCCAGGCTCAAAGGGTAGAGCAGCAGCACCAAGCCCATCAGGAGGCCAAGCACTCACTGGCAGAGTATCCTGGGCATCAAGACAGGGGCCAGCCCTGTTCAACAACTTCATCAGTGATGTGCATGATCAGGCAGAGTGCACCTCCAGCAAGTTCCATCATCATACAAAACTGGGAGTTGTGGCTGATATGCCAGGAGTGTCAGGGGTCCTTCAGAGGGACTCAACAGGACAGAAAGATGGGCTGAGAAGTTCAAAGGGAAATGCCAAGACCAGCACCTAAGAAGGAATAACCCTAGGCCCCTGTACAGGCCCTGGGCCAACCATCTGGAAAGCAGCTTGGCAGAAAAGGACTTGAGGGTCCTGGTACACAGGAAGTTGAACACAAGCCAGGCAAAGAACCCCTGCACTATCTTGGCCTGCATAGGAGGAGCATTGCCAGAAGGCTTAGGGAGGTCATACAGGCAGGGCAGGTAGGTATCAAGGACTATCAAACTAAAAAGAACTTTTTTTCAGGCTTGTATCACGTTCATATTCTTAAATTCTATCAACTAAAAATTTTATTCCAATGCTAGACTTAAGTTGTTCCATTAAAAAAAAAAATAGAATGAGAAGACACAGCTGAAATCCAGAAACTTGATCACAGCACATCAACAGCCTACGAGTCTCTGAAAAACTATGGGCTGACAGACTGAGCAATTCCAAAAGTGAAGTTGGAAGAAAAAGGAAAATGAAATGGTGAAAGCAACACCTGACTTACTACAGGATCATAATACCATTCTAATGAAACTATCCCAAGAAACAGGCACCCACTAGGATTCAAATGATCAATATAAAAAGCAGTGAGCTGATACGAAAGCCCGAATTTAGCTGTTTTCAAAGAAACAATAACAATTGGAGTAATTCGATTTTTGTTTCAGTTTATAGTTGCACTTAAAGAAAAATACAAGAGAAATACCTTTGCTTTACTTTTGGTAGCAGCTTCTGTATTGATGTTTCCAAGTAGTCCAGCAGCAGAATCCACCCTATGTCCTGAACCTTCAGGGCTGGTAAAATTTGCATGTTCTTTTGTTTGTGCTTCTAAGTCATCTAACAACAAAAACAACAACAATAAAAAAGGAATTAATTTACAGTAAGGAAATTGTCTAAAAACCTGCTTTCTTGGGATACACATGCTCCCTTAATGCCCCATAGAAAAAAAGAGTTGTTCCGTAACTACCTGGAAACACCTCCTCAGACATCCGTGAAATCTCTTGGCCGATGTCACCTCCCGATGAATCGGATCGCCTCAGCAAAGAAACAGGTGGCCTTTTCTTCGGGGATGTAATATAGTAACCAAAGGATGGCTGTAAAAAATAACCCAGAATACAGCACGAGTAAATTTCATAATTAACAAATGGCTTCAATGCACTTGCAAAGCAGTTTCAACCCGGCGTGCTTGCTCGATATACATCTCATACCACTAAGAAATAACATGTGCCTTCTAGCATTGCAAATGCCTCATTTAAGCACATACACGGCACTTCCCACACACACATAAAATAAACTAACAACTGCCATGGCTGAACCCCAGCTAGTGACTAAGTACCACACAGCTGTTTGCTCATTCCCCACCTCCTCCCAACAGAAAGAATTGGAAATAACAGGTAAACCTTGTGGGTTGAGATAAGAACAGTTTAATAACTGACACAAGATACAAATTATAACTATAATACTGGTAATGAAAGGGAAGGAGAGGGGAGTAACACCCAAGAGAAACAAGTGGTGTACAACACAATTGCTCACTGGCCACAGACCAGTACCCAGCCTGTCCCTGAACAGTGATCCACGGCTGCCAGCCAACTCCCCCCAGTTTACAGACTGAGCAGGATGTTCTGTGATACACAATATCCCTTTGGTCAGTTTGGGTCAGCTGTCCTGGCTGTGCTCCCTCTGAGCTTCTTGCCCACCTGCTTTACTGGCAGTGCATGAGACACTCCAAAGTCCTTGATTTAGAGTAAGCACTACTTAGCAACAACCAAAACATCAGTGTGTTATCAACATAATTCTCATACTAAATCCAAAACACAGCACTGTACTAACTGCTACAAAGAAAACTAACTCTATCCCAACTGAAACCAGGACACAACTTATTTGGAGTAACTTACAGCTACTCCAAATAAAGAAAATAAAGTATATATGCTCACATCATCTCTGCCTGGAGGCATGGTCTGCCACTAAGCCTTGGAATGCTTAGGACAGACTCTAACTCTGCCAACTCCAGCAATTCCTCATGACACAAGTGAATTACACAAACATGTGTGACTTCTTTTTCCCATTGTATACAGTTTTCCATGTGTATTTTTTTTTTTGTCTGAAACACAGATGAGATCCTGTCTATCAAGAGCAGAAAAGAGAAGTGCCAGGTATCCAACAGATGCAAGAAGTATACAGATGTTGGTAAGCCAGAGTCTGGATGATTGCATTTTTACTGAAGTTAGGCATTGCCCAGATAGCACATCAACTATCAGCAGCCATTCAGAGATGCCCTCACTGTTCAAACACCCTTGTCTGAGCAGCACTTCACTCAGCTGTGTAGGTAATTTGCTGGGACCTCCAACATGCCTCCTGCATATGGCGTACCTTTCTCCCTCTAATCCTACATAAAATTAGTTCCTGACCAAAAGGCAAAGATCAACATTCAACAATAACAGCAGCAAGCACTTCACATCAAAAATTCCAGTAGGAAACCAGCCGACCCACACCTGTAGCACACAGAGAATTTCCTTCCTAAATCAACTTAGAAAATTAGTTCTGAGAAAGAACTGGTTACAAAACAACAAAACTAATGCTAGTTGTTGCTTGTCTTGTCTTTTCCTTGTTTCTCAATATTAAGATTTAGATACATACCCGTTTCACATCACTGCCTCCACCCAGACATCCAAGAGCTTCTGATCTCTGACCAAAGAACTCCCCCAAAGACAAACGTAAATAGCTGGCATCTTTATGAAGATCAGATGTTCTCTGCAGAAGGAAGCTATTAGCAGATTTCCACGAAGTATTTGCTAATTCAGATGCATTTGGACTGCCTATCTTTCCTGCCTGCAGACAAAGATTTCAGAAGTTGCAACTCGTAAATAAATTAGAAAACTATTCTTTTACATTGAGGTTATTACTTACCTGCACAAGTCTGTGTGCTTTCTCAAATTCTTCCTGATCTTGTGCAATCATAGCTGCTGCTTCAGCTTAAAACCAAAGAGAGCATTTATTAAAATAAGACAAAAGTTACTAAGTACTGTAATCACTATTTGTCATCATTAAACTCAATTTGATGGAAAGTTACGGCACGTATAAGTTGATGGAAAATTATTGCACATATAATTCTAGACCTGAGACAGTCTGACAGACAAAGTAGGAGCTATTCAATCCCTTTTTGGTGAGAAAAGTTATGTGAAATTAGTTTTACAGGAGTACTTGCTGGCTCTTTAGAAGCCAAAGTAAAACCAGCATTTAGCAGTGAATAAAGTTTCTAACAGCCTTAGCCCCAAGGTAAGCTATAACTTTTTATAGGTTATGATACCCATACCAGCTAGAACCAAACATCATATGGCTAACTCAGATCAAACCTTTACTATATTAGGGGTTGAAAATTTTTTTCCATTGAGGTGGTACCTTTGAACTGGACCAAAAGAAAGATCCTGGCTTATACCAGTTCATGAGAAATCCATGCAAATTAACAGGCCAAATAACCCAATCTTACTTTTGAATTCAAATGCCTGTACTATTTTCATAAATACCATCTACAGAACAACACTTAAGAATCCCTTCACCAAAATGTTGTGAAAAACTGATCAAGAGATACTACTCTATCACCTGATTGCAATGTTAATGTATCATTAAGCTCACCAAAACTTCAAAAATACATGGCCTTGTACACAGAGCATCCCTAGGCATAGAGGGCACAGGGCAGAAGCCAAGGATGGATGCAAACTTGTAAAGTGAATACAGCTGCTGTCCATAAAATTACTCATGGGAAGTTGCAATACATGCTCTGAGGAAAGAAACAAAGCTGGAATACATCTTTATTGAACAATCCAAGTTCATCTCCTAAAGGCAAGCTGGCACTATCAATGACATATTGTTGGGTGCCTCAGAAAGTCTCTGGAGGCTGCAGGGCTCCTATAGAAGCTAAAGAACTGCTATTGACTGAGAGTTCAGCTGAACATAACACTGCCAAATGAGCACTCCTGCTCTATTCCATAAAAGAACACACTGTGTGCACACCTTGCTGACAAAGAAACATGTCATAAATGAGACTCCAAAGAATCAGATGCAACACATCCTTTCTGTCCTTACAAATAAAACTTCTTGAGCTGTCAAACACCACTGCAGACAGACAAGCAGACTAGCAGCCAGAAAAATGCCAACCACATGGAATCTGTCAGTTTATTATCTACCATGCAGAGAGATAAGCCCATTGACTGGAAAGCAGAAGTGTTTAAAAATCTATCAGGTGGAAAAATCCAAGTAGCCTTGGAAAAATTTACAACAGTCAAATGTTCTAGTCATTCAACAACTCAAGTCTAAGATTCAGCAGGCGTCTGAAATATAACGGCTTTTGAAAAATCACAGAAGAGTTGTATGTTCCTGTCACTGTAGATGGCAAAGTGTCCCCCAAATGATGTAATATTTACTTGAACCACCAGAAAACCATTACAGTGTTGAAAAACATAATTTCAACCAGTCAACCCTGTTTGATCACTCATTCAAAATAAACACTGTTAGACAGCATTCACTTTGAAAGAAAGAAGAACCTTGAGTGGACTGCGGACATCCTGAGAATACATTAGCCCATCTACATGTCAGCTTTAGGAACTAGAGGAGATTAGGAGAAATGCTGTTGCACACATTGCTTGAATCTCTTACGAAACAGATGACATTTTGGAGCTAAGGAATCAATTTGTCTATGGCATTACATGTGTATTATCCAAGCCTGTATGACAAATATACAGGCTCTCATGAAGATCAGTCTGATATAGCTTAAGGATAATAAACAACTTTTTAAGTAAACAGAGGTTCAAAAAGCCTGGAATTCAAGGGAAGATGAGAGTCCCAAAGGCCCTCAATAAGCTCCAACAATTTTCAGTAGCAGTACCATTTTTCAGCATCAAGACATTCCCAAGAGATTTCACAAAAAAATCAGCAGCTAGCCAATTCAACAGTTTCAAGTCTCTCAAATTTTGACATTGTATTCACGTTCTATTTGATTTTGTAGTAATTCCTCATTGATAATTATTTCCTCTCTTATAAGCATCATGCAACATAAAATTACTCTTCTCCTTTTCTTGCAAGAAAAGATAACAATCATTAAAGTCCAAAGGAAAAACTATGAAAGTCAGAGGAACTGCTTTAGCTCATACAATAGGTACCAATGGCAAATGTTAGAATGTTTTTTTGTTATGTTTTAAAACACTCCTCATGGGAAGAGTAAGAAACACAGAAAGAAGCTATGAACTATAAATAATGACATAATATCATTACAGGCTACTGTCAGCATCGGCTTTCAAATAATTTGTACTATCTAAAACCTGGAGGCTTTGCAACACCAAATGCTGATTTATTGAAGTAAAAAAAAAAAGGGAAGAAAGTTTACTTAACATTACAGACAACAAGAGTTAACAAAAAAAGATGATTACATACCACCAGTAATGAACTCCTCACTTCTTTCAACATAATCAGATGTGTTTAAATCTTGTTGTCCATCAAATGCAGTATAATATGCAAGATCAGTCACCCATCTGCCCTCCTCATTTTGATAGACAATGCTGTGTGGTAAATCGCCTAAAAGATACATCAAATGCTACATTATGGATTAAAATAAAAAGGGATATGGCAAAAGCTGCTGCAACTGCAAGCTTAAACTCGGTTCATCAGCAAATTAAGTTAAGTTCAACATAAAACAATCAAGTCAGAACTCATGCTACATTGGTTTTTATTACCAACTCCTACAACTAAATAAAAATGGCTAGCTTACAATTTTATTTCTTTTTCCAGGCAACAGAGTACAATCACAATTGCATAGAGAGATTTAATGTAAAGATAGGCTGTATGTAAAGCCCTGTACCTTTGTCTGTTGTAGCTAAACTTAAGTTCTCACAGCTGTCCCCAGCTGGAGACAGGTAAGTATCAGGAAGACCAACTTTACATTGAGTTGCTTCTGCCTGAGGTGCATTTGCACTAAGAACTTCAGGAGTGGTGTCACATCCCAAAAATCCTCTTGCTGTGTGTAGCACTTCTGCATCAGAAGGAGCAGCCTGACAGACAGAGGACTCTACTTCTTGCTTTAGAAGGACATCTGAGACATCAGCTTTATGGCTGTCCATGCACTGGAGATACCGGGAATCTAAGCGCAACTCAGCAGCTGTGTGGGAATCCAGCACATCCCCAGCAGTCACGGAATTCTTTGAAAACAATAATCATTGGAAAAGTGTCAGAAGCATGGTTTTTAACTGCATTTACTAGAAGTTCTAGATACAAAACAGTCCAAGCTGACTATGTTTGAAAAATATCCCTAAAATCAAAGTGGTATTATTAATTTTTTGTGATTAGCTAAAGATCTAACAAGTTTTCAAACACACTGCCATCATCCCAAGGCATCACTACTACAGTCTCACTCTACATGAATAACAGGAATTTAAATGGCAATTTCATACCATTCGCTGTATTGCTCTGGGCAGCATTTCTCTTTGCACAGGAGCTATCCCTTCATTTTGTGAATCTTCGTCACTAGCATTTCCAGAGTCTATTCCAGTCACAGCCCCATAACGAGCAGAATCCTGAAAGTTCTTCTTTAAATAAAAAATATAAAATATTTAGATTCCACTAGAACAGATATATAAAAGGAAAAAAAAAAAAAACCCAACACTACAGGGCCTTTTAGAATGTTAAAAAATTCTCTAGTAGAAAAGAGATTAATGATACTTTGTTCAGTCATTTGACACTGCCATAGCCAGCGCCTCTAGTTAGCCTCTACCATCAAGTTCCTGGCTATGCCAATCCATGGATGTGCCTGCAAGGGCATGCAGAGCAAGAAGATGGGAAGACCTCTTCTTATTCCTACTACATCCTCTCATTCACCTTAACATGGGTACCGTATTATTCTCCTTTCCCTTCTGGCTGACCCATTGTTGGATGAGGGCTCCAAATCAGGCTCAGAGCCCTTTGTACCTACCCTACTGTCTATCTACAAGGTGGTGAAGCAGGGACATGTCGCACAGAGAAACCCTAAGAGCAGACCTCTGTTATTCTCACTGTTAAAACCACTTATCCCTTCCTTCATGCAGCGCTGTAACAAATTGCAGCCTATCCAGACTACTTTTACAGGGTTAACATCACTCCCCACACAGCTTGGAAACTCTGATGTCAGCTGGGAAATTTCTGAAATTTCAGAAGCTGCAGTTTAACCGTTTAAATCAATCACACTTTTCCACTCCGGTCAAGCATGAGGCTGCCAGAATCACATCAATTGTTGCAAAGCCAAGAAAATGGAAAGGCACATAAACCCTGGCAACCTGTTTGGCATGGAGCTAACTGTTGCTCAAAGGCAAACCACAAGCCAGCCTGTTGCTGCCCTACATTTAACGTCCACACATTTAACAATTATTTAAGAGAATTACTGACTCTCCTGTCATTATTTATAAACTTGTTGTATGATAAAAAAAGAAGTGACAGCATGTTGTTTTAATAGCTATAGAAACAAAAAAATGAAACCAAAAAAAAGTTAAAACTAGCTCTGTTTAAGAATACCAACAAATATAATCACTGAAATTCTAACATGTTTAAGAGCCATTGGGCATGCTGAGCTTTGAACTTTAAACATACCTGTAATAAGACATTTTCAGAAAGCTTCAGTGCTGCACAGGATTCTGAGAGTTTCTGCAGGCTGGTGTCTCTTCTCATTTCTGGTTGTATCAGCTGCTCAAAATATGCTTCTAGCTGGTTATCAAAGAATTCTTCATCATCAATATCATCATCTATGAAAAGAGAAGAAAATATTCTTTTCACTTTTAACTGATATTTTACATCCCCTAACATACTACCAAAACAATTCCATAATTTACACTGAATACTAAATTGCATGATAAAAATAAAAAGACCAGTTAGCTTCACCAGTACTGGAACCCTGAACAGGTAAATATTTCCAGCTAACAGCTACCAACTCCTCAGACGGAAATTAAAAGTAACTCCATCCTCTTGAGTGGAAAAAAAAAAAACCAACCCCAACAGTATTTCTACTCAGCAAACTATTAACTTAATTCTTATATGCTTAACTCTCACGTGAACTTATGCAACAAGAAAGAACAAAACTTCAAAAGACAGTCATGACATATGTAGATGCCATGGGAGAAATGCAGTAGCCCTGCTTTACAGCAAGGGTACTTTGTCTCACAACAGTAAATCTATTGATCACTCTGCCTTCCTCATTGGTACATCCAAGAACGTGCCCTGACATGGGCAAAGTCAGCTGTATTAATGAAGAACACGTTTGTCCTTCTGCAGCAGCTACTGGAAGGGCACGAGAAGTTCAAAACTCTTAGTGATACAAAACTCATGCTCTCACCTTTATGCCTGCAGGTAAACTAGACTTCCAACTAGACACACATGCAGCACCTAAAGAGAGCTGAACTCAAACTCAAGTAAAAGTCCTTTCTAGCTGCATGGGTGTGTTCTTCACCACAGAATTTCATCTCTATTAACCTGAACTGAAAATGTAGGTAGAGTTACCACTTTATTAAGTCAATGCCCACGTTGCCACCTATGTCTTTGATTCACAGTAACTTGAGGAGTCCTGTTTAATTTTTCAGATTAAAACTCCAGTTGTGATCTTCTCTGACAAATTCCATAACCGCCTACTCCTGTTACAATTTAGAAATAGTCCGTTTTCCAAAGAACAGCTTTCTTTCATATTGTTATATTACTTTTTTATCAAGCACAATCTAATATTAAATACTTAAATAAAACAGAATCTTTTTTCTCAAGTATGCAATAACATTGAGTCAGAATTACAGACTCAGCTACCAAGAGTTATAACAACACCTACCAGTGGAATCTTCATCTGAGTTTAGAAGAGATGAGAGTTTCTCGTTCTCCAAAAAACTTGAAAGGCTATTGCTAAGATGAACATTTGACATATCACCATCTATCAGCTTTTCAGAGGGTTCACATGGACCAACCTGTGAAAAGTACCCATTAAAGAAATGTTTCTAGAAATTACTAACTATTGTATGAATTCAGTTAACAAAACACAATTAATGAGGTTAATAATACTGCCAAGCTCCACACGCACTTTTTTTACTTATCCCAGGAAACCTCAAGTTCCAATGCACTTTGCCTGCTAGCTTCCAGAATGGACACATGCAAGAAACACAGGAATGATAAAAAGGGAAGAGCAAAAAAGCGTCTATAGACACCAAACGTAAAAGACCTCAAAATAAAGAGGTGAAATGTTGCATTAAAGAGTTTACACTCGAAAAAAACTGTCCTCCATCATTCATTGAGCTGCAATCCCAACTTAAATGTACAAAGACATCTCTCAATAGTTCTCCATGCTGTTGAAACAGAGCTTCTTCAGAAATTGTACACACAGATCCAATCTTCGTTGGAAATTTCTCCAAATGAGCACACTGAACTCCTCAAAAAGTAGTATTTCAGCTGAATCTAGCTAACACTAAATACTCTATCTTTTCTATAGCTGAATGATTTTTAAAAACAGCATGATGTTATGTCTGGTATGGGCTTAGTCTCACATTCTTTGTGATGAACAGATCATCTTTGACACACAGCAAAACATGTCCAAGTTCAGAAAGTAAAGAATTTGAAAAGAAAATGAATTATGGTTTTCAGAAGACAGCCTGCAAGCATTCAAATGCAACTCATTGAGGACTGCGGCCCCTACAAAAATCAAAACTGACAGAAAACTGAATCAAAATACTGACACATTAGGGAGTATGTACTGGACAGCATTCGGCTGCAGCCTGATAAGTGTTTTCTACAAGGAACAGGAGACTTCCCATTCCTGTCTGCATTGTATCTCTGTGCCCAAAGCTGTTAGCATCTCTAACACAGTAGGTAAAAACAGGTGAAGCATAACCCTACCTGTCAATACCAGCAGCTATTTGCTGGCTCTGGATTGTCTATTCCAACTTCCAAAAGTACTACAAAAATTCCTCAAAAGATGCTTCACTAAGATAGACTACAACTGGGATAAAATGCAAGGTCCTTATACTGACAAAGAACTGTAAGACAGCAGAGGCTAGGAGCAAAATAATTTTCACAACTGAGGAACATTAGATGAAGTCGTGTTCATACAAGGATAACTACATGATCTGCAAAATGAAGGCAAATAAGTCATATCAGCACCTCTATAAACTTAAGGTATAAACAATATAAGTCAATAAACACCATTCCTTCCCTCCTCCTCTCACAGAATTAAGTCTATTATAAGATTAATGTTAGAAAACATGTAATTTCACTGTATTTGGAAAAGCTTTTACCTTGTT
The DNA here is from genome assembly GCA_013397095.1 of Sterrhoptilus dennistouni. Classification (NCBI taxonomy): domain Eukaryota; kingdom Metazoa; phylum Chordata; class Aves; order Passeriformes; family Zosteropidae; genus Sterrhoptilus; species Sterrhoptilus dennistouni. Next base: position 1,077,247 of record VWZU01007622.1, on the reverse strand, counting down.
GTTCTTAATGTCTGGGAGAAAACCTATTCCAGTTGGCAAATCTGAAACATAAAGTGGCATAAGCAGTATTTTAGTACTACAACATGAGAACATAACAAGTGCTGACTACTCTCTAAGGCTTAATTGGGCCTCTAAAAGGTCTTGGCACACAACATAGAAATAACCCGAAGACACAGATTATTGTACGTTCTTATGACAATGATGTAAAGGATTTTGTTAAAAAGGCAGAGCTTCATCAGGGCTAGAACTCTAAAAATGATGAAAGATATTTACTGTGTTAAAGATTTCCACAAGACAGCACAAGAAAGTATCAGGAGTCCCAGTCTGTACTAGCAGAAGGAAGAACAAGTGATCTGTTCCACTGCTGCATTTCACCTACTGGACCAATTCTTGTCTTGGATCATTTTAAGCAGCTTCCACTTGTCTGTGTGTTAAATCCACAGGTAATCCAATTTCAAGTCCCACACAACAGAACAGTTTAGACTTGCATACACAGATTTCAGCAAAAAAGCTTTGTAATTCTTCAGTAATAGGTGTGAATAAAGGACAATTTCCAAGTTAAAATCAAGTAACTAAATCTGACTGGCCACTACCTAGTCCAAACACTGGGCAGTCTCAGCTTCCCAAAGCATCACCATTTTGTTGCCAGTTACTGCCACTTCCTCAAGACTACATTATCAAATTACTGAAGCCAATTACTTCCCTGTTAGAAGTGGTTTTTTATAAGGATCTGTCACAGTACTTTCTAATTGAACAGGTTATGTGTCAAAATTATTAATACTTCACAAAAACCTATACAAATACTCAAAGCTTGGAAAAGGATAACGTCTAAAAGCATATATTTACTAACTGTATTTACTGAACTTTATTGGACAATTAGAATTTATTCACACAACTAACATTAGCAAAAACCCCAGGCAAGCTTAATATCAGTAGCCATGCTATTAAAATAAGTTTGAGAATACTCTTTTGCTTCCACAACTCTATGCAGACTTCAGAAAAAGTATAGTTTTCACAGCAAGCATTCAAAACTATTTTTTCATGCACAACCTCACTAGAAGAGTATGCTTCCAACACCTACAGCAGCAATTAAAGCCATTTATTAAAGGCTGGAATCGGGCAAGAGAAGAGATGATAGTTAAAACATAACCTTGCAGCCTTACTAAAATAGAAGGGGTAGAGAACAAGCTATTTCTTCCACAAAGTTCCTGAAACTAAGTCAGATTACTACTGGCATTCTATTTATGGTACTATACAGCAAACATTATTTTCACCAACTTGCTGTATAGCTTTGTACTTTGAGAAGTCCAAGAACATGTCAACCACAAGCTTTCTCTGTTTTCAGTCTGCTCAAATCCAAGAGATTTTTTTTTCAAAACCCATTTATAATCTGCCATAAAGCAGTGAAGGGATCAAAAGAAAACAACTGTAGCATAAAAAGCTAATTACAATGACAATAAGTACACAATTTTTCTCAAAATTTGATACCTTCCAATCGCTTAAGTGGCAAACCTTCACGTAAGGTGCCTTGACCACGATTTGAATGTTCAAGGACATTCTGAGCTTGCTCTCCATATATTGAGTGGGATTCTTTCAAATTAACACAAGGTGGCTGAGGCTCTTCAATCTGTGTAGCAATTTCCCTAGAAAGAGAATTATTTCAATGAAAAATCAGTGAGCTACACAGACCATCATCTCTCATGATAAAGATCTGAGAAATTCTCCAATTGCTTTGTCTCAGTCAGTTGTTTCCAATAAAGGACAGATTCTAGAGACCTGTCATTTTACAATAAAAGAATACGTATCAAAATTACAAGGACTTCAGTTTCACAATCTAAACCATGAAACAAATAGTGAAATTTCATGTAAAATATGCCTCTCTACCTATTTGTTCCTCTCTTTCCTTTCCATAAAAGGAGGGAAAAGTATAAGGACAAAAGAGTCTATACTCTGGCAAAGTTCCATGATCCATTTGAGACCAAGTCAAACATTAGACAAGATTTCACCAAGTCCACAATCTCACCAAGCTTTTTGTTACACTAAATAAGGGACCAAATCATAAAGAACATGAGTTTCTGAAATTTCATATAGTTAAATAACAGTTTTTGTAATTGTACGCAGGAAAGTTATTCTTCACTTTGGTTTTACAGAATGTCCACGCAGGCTTATAAATTAATCATGCCAGATGTTAAAATGCCATACTTTTGCTTCAGTATTTTAGATAAATAAATGAAACTAACATTTGAAAGTCTAAAACACAACTATTCCACATTCTGTGTTTTGTTTTCTTACTTAGGGTACAATCAAGACACTGACTCCTTCTCAAATCTTACATTCTTTGTTTTGATAGGGACATACTGCCTGGAGTGCAATTTTATCAGTGAGAAAGGCACACAGGGCAGATTCTGTCACAACAGGAGCACATCTGGCCTTGGTTACGATAACCTGTGCAGCAGCTTCCAACACTCAGCAATGCTTTTCAAGTGTATCACTAACACTAATTATTTCCCAAGAAATACCAATCACTGAGGCTACAAGGAAGGCAAATTTAATGGAACCTGTTGCTCCTTTCTGTATGCAAACTGCTTAATACTTATTCAAAACATGTATATCAGTGTAAAATGCTATTCACACACATGACATGAACCAGAAATATCAGTTTAATTCTAGATTATGTAAAGCAAAGTAGGTAAATACAGGCCACATTCAGGTAAGTCAATTAAATAATCATGCTTAGGACATTTTTAATTAGTGTGACAACTAAACAAAAACCTCACAGTCTAGAAAACGTCCCTTCTGAAAATTCATTCCTGTCCTGTACATGAAGTCCAATTAGTCAATCAAACAGCAGAATGCTGCTCATGTAGGGCTGCACAGGCTAAATGACATCAATCATTGTAGAGGGTGCTTCCACGTGGAAAAAAAAATTCATTTGCATGCTGAAGTTTACACGACACTATCCCTCTTCAGAAAACATGGAGGAGCTGTTTTTGCAGGAAAAGCTGTCCAGGCTGCCAAACACTGTAAGCTAACAGGCCAATGCACAGCTGAGCTCCCTAGCTGCTGTAGGCCAGTAGTAAAAGCTGCTGCTTTAAATTTTGCAACTCAGTTCTGAAGTAGTCCATAATTAGCCATATAGTACATATAAATCTACATACTAACTTACTGGTATCTGTATTTTAGGATAGAATTAGATTTTAACTATCTCACTTACATGTCATCACGAAAGCAGAGGGCAAATCTTTCCACTGGCTCAGGGTGTGACTGACTGCTGTGAGGAGATTCTGATAGAGGTGAATGTTTCCCTTCCAAATAGGATGCACAATTATCAGGAAGCCTGTAAATGTAGGGTGGAAAAACACACATCAGAGTCATTCTAATATGCACTGCTCCTGTTTTCCAAAGAACTGGGGGGAAAAAACTCATATTGATGACAACTTATTTCCCGTAAGTTAACCTTTAGCTAATCTGTATTTACAGATAAACATATGTATCCTGAATGCCCCTCTCCAGTCTTCTGTAGCTCTTTAGAGAAACACCATGTTACAGTTTTTAGTGGCTAGTGGTGTCCTTCTGGAACACATACTTCTGGAAAGACAGGGTATTAAAGTCTCATCTTACTTGTTGTTAAGTAACAGGACAGCAGTTGAGTGCAAAGGCTTCAAATTGTTACTCGTTGCTCTACTCCTTGCTGAGCTTTAATTCTTATACATAACATTAGCTCCTACACTTTCTAAAAGGAGCCAGATTCAGGTAAGTTTAGTGAGCAGTTAACAGACAACACATGTGTAAAAAATATATTATTCTCTATATAACTTCAAACTCCAATATAGTAAGCTGAAGAGCTGAGTTAAAAGAGACTTGACTGTTACAGTCTCAAAATTAAATTACTTTTGAAGGGCGATTTTTGTAAATGTTAAGTATGGTACAAGTTATAAATTAAATGCAAATTTTACACTGGTAACACAGACCATCCTATGTTTGCTGATTACTGAGACACTGATTGGTAAATAGTCACATTTATCACCGACCAAGAAACCAGTGAAATTAATTTTTGCTCTCCAGAGTTAAATACTTCAACTGTTTTTTGGTATTAGTGAGTGGCACTTAGTGAGACCCTCACCTGTTGTCACCGCCCGCTTGGCTCCTGGCAACAGTGGAGGCCGCCACAGGTAACCCCGGGTTGGAGGAGACGGTGACATTCTCAAAGGCGACACTGGCGCTGCTGTTCAAGGACTGCCCCAAGTAGCTGGGGAAGGTCTCGTCGGCGATATTCCTGAACTCTTCCATCACCCCGCGCAGGCCGCCCGGAACAGCGCCCGGCCCGGCCACACCATCAGCGCCGCCCGGGCAGCACCTGGAGCGGGACCCCAACAGCTTCACACTCACTCATGGCAACGCACTGTACTCACACATCGCTGCCAGTATTCCCGGGCCACCACCGCGCTTTATCCACAAACGAGCTCAAGCACCATTCCCAGCGCTCTCCTACCGACACTCTCGGGGGACACACTTTCACAGCCCTCCTGGAGCGCCTAAAGAGAGCGGTGCTCCTGCCAGTCGCAGAGGCGCCGCTCGGAGACGTGCCCGTCTATATTTAGCCTTTACAGCGGCCCGGGCCGA